>CAMAOD020000266.1:625000-645000 GCA_945859595.2 Megachile willughbiella
TGCGTCTCTGTCTCTGTGTCTCTGTCTCTGTGTCTCTGTCTCTGTGTCTCTGTCTCTGTGTCTCTGTCTCTGTGTCTCTGTCTCTTTGGCTCTGTCTCGGTGTCTCTGTCGATGTGTCTAAGTCTCCATGTCTCTGTCTCTGTTTCTCTGCCTCTGTCTCCGTTTGTCTTAATCTGTGTCTCTGTCTGTGCGCCTATGTGTCTGTGTATCCGTCTCTGTGTCTGTGCTCTGTGTCTCTGTCTCTGTGTCTCTGTCGATGTGCCTCAGTCTCCTTGTCTCTGTCTCTGTGTCTCTGTCTCTGTGTCTCTGTCCCTGTGTCTCTGTCTCTGTGTCCCTGTCTCTGCGTACCTGTCTCTGTGTCTCTGTCTCTGTGTCTCTGTCTCTGTGTCTCTGTCTCTGTGTCTCTGTCTCTGTGTCTCTGTCTCTGTGTCTCTGTCTCTTTGGCTCTGTCTCGGTGTCTCTGTCGATGTGTCTAAGTCTCCATGTCTCTGTCTCTGTTTCTCTGCCTCTGTCTCCGTTTGTCTTAATCTGTGTCTCTGTCTGTGCGCCTATGTGTCTGTGTATCCGTCTCTGTGTCTGTGCTCTGTGTCTCTGTCTCTGTGTCTCTGTCGATGTGCCTCAGTCTCCTTGTCTCTGTCTCTGTGTCTCTGTCTCTGTGTCTCTGTCCCTGTGTCTCTGTCTCTGTGTCCCTGTCTCTGCGTACCTGTCTCTGTGTCTCTGTCTCTGTGTCTCTGTCTCTGTGTCTCTGTCTCTGTGTCTCTGTCTCTGTGTCTCTGTCTCTGTGTCTCTGTCTCTGTGTCTCTGTCTCTGTGTCTCTGTCTCTGTGTCTCTGTCTCTGTGTCTCTGTCTCTGTGTCTCTGTCTCTGTGTCTCTGTCTCTGTGTCTCTGTCTCTGTGTCTCTGTCTCTGTGTCTCTGTCTCTGTGTCTCTGTCTCTGTGTCTCTGTCTCTGTGTCTCTGTCTCTGTGTCTCTGTCTCTGTGTCTCTGTCTCTGTGTCTCTGTCTCTGTGTCTCTGTCTCTGTGTCTCTGTCTCTGTGTCTCTGTCTCTGTGTCTCTGTCTCTGTGTCTCTGTCTCTGTGTCTCTGTCTCTGTGTCTCTGTCTCTGTGTCTCTGTCTCTGTGTCTCTGTCTCTGTGTCTCTGTCTCTGTGTCTCTGTCTCTGTGTCTCTGTCTCTGTGTCTCTGTCTCTGTGTCTCTGTCTCTGTGTCTCTGTCTCTGTGTCTATGTCCCTGTGCCTATGTATCTGTGTCTCTGTCTCTGTGACTTTGTCTCTGTGTCTCTGTCTCTGTGTCTCTGTCTCTGTGTCTCTGTCTCTGTGTCTATGTCCCTGTGCCTATGTATCTGTGTCTCTGTCTCTGTGACTTTGTCTCTGTGTCTCTGTCTCTGTGTCTCTGTCTCTGTGTCTCTGTCTCTGTGTCTCTGTCTCTGTGTCTCTGTCTCTGTGTCTGTGTCTCTGGGTCTCTGTCTCTGTGTCTCTGTCTCTGTGTCTCTGTCTCTGTGTCTCTGTCCCTTTCGCTCTGTCTCGGTGTCTCTGTCGATGTGTCTAAGTCTCCTTGTCTCTGTCTCTGTGTCTCTGTCTCTGTGTCTCTGTCTCTGTGTCTCTGTCTCTGTGTCTCTGTCTCTGTGTCTCTGTCGATGTGTCTAAGTCTCCTTGTCTCTGTCTCTGTGTCTCTGCCTCTGTCTCCGTGTGTCTTAATCTGTG
The DNA here is from genome assembly GCA_945859595.2 of Megachile willughbiella. Lineage (NCBI taxonomy): Eukaryota > Metazoa > Arthropoda > Insecta > Hymenoptera > Megachilidae > Megachile > Megachile willughbiella. Next base: position 626,701 of record CAMAOD020000266.1, read on the forward strand.
TCTCTGTCTGTGCGCCTATGTATCTGTGTATCCGTCTCTGTGTCTGTGCTCTGTGTCTCTGTCTCTGTGTCTCTGTCGATGTGTCTAAGTCTCCTTGTCTCTGTCTCTGTGTCTCTGCCTCTGTCTCCGTGTGTCTTAATCTGTGTCTCTGTCTGTGCGCCTATGTATCTGTGTATCCGTCTCTGTGTCTGTGCTCTGTGTCTCTGTCTCTGACTCTGTCTCTGTCTATGTCTCTGTGTCTCTGTCTCTGTGTCTCTCTCTCTGTGTCTCTGTCTCTGTGTCTCTGTCTCTGTCTCTGCGTCTCTGTCTCTGTGTCTCTGTCTCTGGGTCTCTGTCTCTGTGTCTCTGTCTCTGTGTCTCCGTCTCTGTGTCTCTGTCTCTGTGTCTCTGTCTCAGTGTCTCTGTCTCTGTGTCTCTGTCTCTGTGTCTCTGTCTCTGTGTCTGTGTCTCTGTGTCTCTGTCTCTGTGTCTCTGTCTCCGTGTCTCTGTCTCTGTGTCTCTGTCTCTGTGTCTGTGTCTCTGTCTCTGTGTCTCTGTGTCTGTGTCTCTGTCTCTGTGTCTCTGTCTCTGTGCCTCTGTCTCTGTGTTTCTGTCTCTGTGTCTCTGTCTCAGTGTCTCTGTCTCTGTGTCTCTGTCTCTGTGTCTCTGTCTCTGTGTCTGTGTCTCTGTGTCTCTGTCTCTGTGTCTCTGTCTCTGTGTCTCTGTCTCTGTGTCTCTGTCTCTGTGTCTCTGTCTCTGTGTCTCTGTCGATGTGTCTAAGTCTCCTTGTCTCTGTCTCTGTGTCTCTGCCTCTGCCTCCGTGTGTCTTAACCTGTGTCTCTGTCTGTGCGCCTTTGTATCTGTGTCTCTATCTCTCTCTCTGTATCCGTCTCTGTCTCTGTGTCTCTTTCTCTGTGTCTCTGTCTCTGTGTCTCTGTCTCTGTGTCTCTGTCTCTGTGTCTCTGTCTCTGTGTCTCTGTCTCTGTGTCTCTGTCTCTGTGTCTCTGTCTCTGTGTCTCTGTCTCTGTGTCTCTGTCTCTGTCTCTGTGTCTCTGTCTCTGTGTCGCTGTCTCTGGGTATCTGTCTCTGTGTCTCTGTCTCTGTGTCTCCGTCTCTGTGTCTCTGTCTCTGTGTCTCTGTCTCTGTCTCTGTGTCTCTGTCTCTGTGTCTCTGTCTCTGGGTATCTGTCTCTGTGTCTCTGTCTCTGTGTCTCCGTCTCTGTGTCTCTGTCTCTGTGTCTCTGTCTCTGTGTCTCTGTCTCTGTGTGTCTCTCTCTGTGTGTCTGTGTCCCTGTGCCTATGTATCTGTGTCTCTGTCTCTGTGTCTAAGTCTCCTTGTCTCTGTCTCTGTGTCTCTGCCTCTGTCTCCGTGTGTCTTAATCTGTGTCTCTGCCTGTGCGCCTATGCATCTGTGTCTCTGTCTCTGTGTCTCTGTCTCTGTGTCTCTGTCTCTGTGTCTCTGTCTCTGTGTCTCTGTCTCTGTGTCTCTGTCTCTCTGTCTCTGTCTCTGTCTCTGTCTCTGTCTCTGTCTCTGTCTCTGCCTCTGTCTCTGTCTCTGTCTCTGCCTCTGTCTCTGTCTCTGTCCCTGTCTTGTCTCTCTCACTGCCTCTGTCTCTGTCTCTGTCTCTGTCTCTGTCTCTGTCTCTCTCTCTCTATCTGTCTCCGTCTCTATCTCTGTGTCTCTGTCTCTGTGTCTCTGTCTCTGTGTCTCTGTGTCTCTGTCTCTGTGTCTCTGTCTCTGTGTCTCTGTCTCGGTGTCTCGGTCTCTGTGTCTCTGTCTCTGTGTCTCTGTCTCTGTGTCTCTGTCTCTGTGTCTCTGTCTCTGTGTCTCTGTCTCTGTGTCTCTGTCTCTGTGTCTCTGTCTCTGTGTCTCTGTCTCTGTGTCTCTGTCTCTGTGTCTCTGTCTCTGTGTCTCTGTCTCTGTGTCTCTGTCTCTGTGTCTCTGTCTCTGTGTCTCTGTCTCTGTGTCTCTGTCTCTGTGTCTCTGTCTCTGTGTCTCTGTCTCTGTGTCTCTGTCTCTGTGTCTCTGTCTCTGTGTCTCTGTCTCTGTGTCTCTGTCTCTGTGTCTCTGTCTCTGTGTCTCTGTCTCTGTGTCTCTGTCTCTGTGTCTCTGCCTCTGTGTCTCTGTCTCTGTGTCTCTGTCTCTCTGTCTCTGTCTCTCTGTCTCTGTCTCTGTGTCTCTGTCTCTGTGTCTCTGTCTCTGTGTCTCTGTCTCTGTGTCTCTGTCTCTGTGTCTCTGTCTCTGTGTCTCTGTCTCTGTGTCTCTGTCTCTGTGTCTAACTCTCCTTGTCCCTGTCTCTGTCTCTGTGTCTCTGTCTCTGTGTCTCTGTCTCTGTGTCTCAGTCTCTGTGTCTCTGTCTCTGTGTCTCTGTCTCTGTGTCTCTGTCTCTGTGTCTCTGTCTCTGTGTCTCTGTCTCTGTGTCTGTGTCTCTGTCTCTGTCTCTGTGTCTCGCTCTCTCTGTGTCTATGTCCCTGTGCCTATGTATCTGTGTCTCTGTCTCTGTGACTTTGTCTCTGCGTATCTGTCTCTGTGTCTCTGTCTCTGTGTCTCTGTCTCTGTGTCTCAGTCTCTGTGTCTCTGTCTCTGTGTCTCTGTCTCTGTGTCTCTGTGTCTGTGTCTGTGTCTCTGTCTCTGTCTCTGTGTCTCGCTCTCTCTGTGTCTATGTCCCTGTGCCTATGTATCTGTGTCTCTGTCTCTGTGACTTTGTCTCTGCGTATCTGTCTCTGTGTCTCTGTCTCTGTGTCTCTGTCTCTGTGTCACTGTCTCTGCGTACCTGTCTCTGTGTCTCTGTCTCTGTGTCTCTGTCTCTGTGTCTCTGTTCTCTGTGTCTCTGTCTCTGTGTCTCTGTCTCTGTGTCTCTGTCTCTGTGTCTCTGTCTCTGTGTCTCTGTCTCTGTGTCTCTGTCTCTGTGTCTCTGTCTCTCTGTCTCTGTCTCTCTGTCTCTGTCTCTCTGTCTCTGTCTCTCTGTCTCTGTCTCTGTGTCTCTGTCCCTGTGTCTCTGTCTCTGTGTCCCTGTCTCTGTGTCTCTGTCTCTGTGTCTCTGTCTCTGTGTCTCTGCCTCTGCGTCTCTGTCTCTGTGTCTCTGTCTCTCTGTCTCTGTCTCTGTGTCTCTGTCTCTGTGTCTCTGTCTCTGTGTCTCTGTCTCTGTGTCTCTGTCTCTGTGTCTCTGTCTCTGTGTCTCTGTCTCTGTGTCTCTGTCTCTGTGTCTCTGTCTCTGTGTCTCTGTCTCTGTGTCTCTGTCTCTGTGTCTCTGTCTCTGTGTCTCTGTCTCTGTGTCTCTGTCTCTGTGTCTCTGTCTCTGTGTCTAACTCTCCTTGTCCCTGTCTCTGTCTCTGTGTCTCTGTCTCTGTGTCTCTGTCTCTGTGTCTCTGTCTCTGTGTCTCAGTCTCTGTGTCTCTGTCTCTGTGTCTCTGTATCTGTGTCTCTGTCTCTGTGTCTGTGTCTCTGTCTCTGTCTCTGTGTCTCGCTCTCTCTGTGTCTATGTCCCTGTGCCTATGTATCTGTGTCTCTGTCTCTGTGACTTTGTCTCTGCGTATCTGTCTCTGTATCTCTGTCTCTGTGTCTCTGTCTCTGTGTCTCAGTCTCTGTGTCTCTGTCTCTGTGTCTCTGTCTCTGTGTCTCTGTCTCTGTGTCTGTGTCTCTGTCTCTGTCTCTGTGTCTCGCTCTCTCTGTGTCTATGTCCCTGTGCCTATGTATCTGTGTCTCTGTCTCTGTGACTTTGTCTCTGCGTATCTGTCTCTGTGTCTCTGTCTCTGTGTCTCTGTCTCTGTGTCTCTGTCTCTGTGTCTCTGTCTCTGTGTCTCTGTCTCTGTGTCTCTCTCTCTGTGTCTCTGTCTTTGTCTCTGTCTCTGTGCCTCTGTCTCTGTGTCTCTGTCTCTGTGTCTCTGTCTCTGTGTCTCTGTCTCTGTGTCTCTGTCTCTGTGTCTCTGTCTCTGTGTCTCTGTCTCTGTGTCTGTGTCTCTGGGTCTCTGTCTCTGTGTCTCTGTCTCTGTGTCTCTGTCTCTGTGTCTCTGTCCCTTTCGCTCTGTCTCGGTGTCTCTGTCGATGTGTCTAAGTCTCCTTGTCTCTGTCTCTGTGTCTCTGTCTCTGTGTCTCTGTCTCTGTGTCTCTGTCGATGTGTCTAAGTCTCCTTGTCTCTGTCTCTGTGTCTCTGCCTCTGTCTCCGTGTGTCTTAATCTGTGCCTCTGTCTGTGCGCCTATGTATCTGTGTATCCGTCTCTGTGTCTGTGCTCTGTGTCTCTGTCTCTGTGTCTCTGTCGATGTGTCTAAGTCTCCTTGTCTCTGTCTCTGTGTCTCTGCCTCTGTCTCCGTGTGTCTTAATCTGTGTCTCTGTCTGTGCGCCTATGTATCTGTGTATCCGTCTCTGTGTCTGTGCTCTGTGTCTCTGCCTCTGTGTCTCTGTCGATGTGCCTAAGTCTCCTTGTCTCTGTCTCTGCGTCTTTGTCTCTGTGCCTCTGTCTCTGTGTCTCTGTCTCTGTGTCTCTGTCTCTGTGTCTCTGTCTCTGTGTCTCTGTCTCTGTGTCTCTGTCTCTGTGTCCCTGTCTCTCTGTCTCTGTCTCTGTGTCTCTGTCTCTGTGTCTCTGTCTCTGTGTCTCTGTCTCTGTGTCTCTGTCTCTGTGTCTCTGTCTCTGCGTCTCTGTCTCTGTGTCTCTGTCTCTGTGTCTCTGTCTCTGTGTCTCCGTCTCTGTGTCTCTGTCTCTGTGTCTCTGTCTCTGTGTCTATGTCCCTGTGCCTATGTATCTGTGTCTCTGTCTCTGTGACTTTGTCTCTGTGTCTCTGTCTCTGTGTCTCTGTCTCTGTGTCTCTCTCTCTGTGTCTCTGTCTTTGTCTCTGTCTCTGTGCCTCTGTCTCTGTGTCTCTGTCTCTGTGTCTCTGTCTCTGTGTCTCTGTCTCTGTGTCTCTGTCTCTGTGTCTCTGTCTCTGTGTCTCTGTCTCTGTGTCTCTGTCTCTGTGTCTCTGTCTCTGCGTCTCTGTCTCTGTGTCTCTGTCTCTGTGTCTCTGTCTCTGTGTCTCTGTCTCTGTGTCTCTGTCTCTGTGTCTCTGTCTCTGTGTCTCTGTCTCTGTGTCTCTGTCTCTTTGGCTCTGTCTCGGTGTCTCTGTCGATGTGTCTAAGTCTCCATGTCTCTGTCTCTGTTTCTCTGCCTCTGTCTCCGTTTGTCTTAATCTGTGTCTCTGTCTGTGCGCCTATGTGTCTGTGTATCCGTCTCTGTGTCTGTGCTCTGTGTCTCTGTCTCTGTGTCTCTGTCGATGTGCCTCAGTCTCCTTGTCTCTGTCTCTGTGTCTCTGTCTCTGTGTCTCTGTCCCTGTGTCTCTGTCTCTGTGTCCCTGTCTCTGCGTACCTGTCTCTGTGTCTCTGTCTCTGTGTCTCTGTCTCTGTGTCTCTGTCTCTGTGTCTCTGTCTCTGTGTCTCTGTCTCTGTGTCTCTGTCTCTGTGTCTCTGTCTCTGTGTCTCTGTCTCTGTGTCTCTGTCTCTGTGTCTCTGTCTCTGCGTCTCTGTCTCTGTGTCTCTGTCTCTGTGTCTCTGTCTCTCTGTCTCTGTCTCTGTGTCTCTGTCTCTGTGTCTCTGTCCCTGTGTCTCTGTCTCTGTGTCCCTGTCTCTGTGTCTCTGTCTCTGTGTCTCTGTCTCTGTGTCTCTGCCTCTGTGTCTCTGCCTCTGTGTCTCTGTCTCTGTGTCTCTGTCTCTGTGTCTCTGTCTCTGTGTCTCTGTCTCTGTGTCTCTGTCTCTGTGTCTCTGTCTCTGTGTCTCTGTCTCTGTGTCTCTGTCTCTGTGTCTAACTCTCCTTGTCCCTGTCTCTGTCTCTGTGCCTCTGTCTCTGTGTCTCAGTCTCTGTGTCTCTGTCTCTGTGTCTCTGTCTCTGTGTCTCTGCCTCTGTGTCTCTGTCTCTGTGTCTGTGTCTCTGTCTCTGTCTCTGTGTCTCTCTCTCTCTGTGTCTATGTCCCTGTGCCTATGTGTCTGTGTCTCTGTCTCTGTGACTTTGTCTCTGCGTATCTGTCTCTGTGTCTCTGTCTCTGTGTCTCTGTCTCTGTGTCTCTGTCTCTGTGTCTGTGTCTCTGTGTCTCTCTCTCTGTGTCTCTGTCTCTGTGTCTGTGTCTCTGGGTCTCTGTCTCTGTGTCTCTGTCTCTGTGTCTCTGTCTCTGTGTCTCTGTCTCTGTGTCTCTGTCTCTGTGTCTCTGTCTATGTGTCTCTGTCTCTGTGTCTCTGTCTCTGTGTCTCTGTCTCTGTGTCTCTGTCTCTGTGTCTCTGTCTCTGTGTCTGTGTCTCTGGGTCTCTGTCTCTGTGTCTCTGTCTCTGTGTCTCTGTCTCTGTGTCTCTGTCTCTGTGTCTCTGTCTCTCTGTCTCTGTCTCTGTGTCTCTGTCTCTGTGTCTCTGTCTCTGTGTCTCTGTCTCTGTGTCTCTGTCTCTGTGTCTCTGTCTCTGTGTCTCTGTCTCTGTGTCTCTGTCTCTGTGTCTCTGTCTCTTTCGCTCTGTCTCGGTGTCTCTGTCGATGTGTCTAAGTCTCCTTGTCTCTGTCTCTGTGTCTCTGTCTCTGTGTCTCTGTCTCTGTGTCTCTGTCTCTGTGTCTCTGTCTCTGTGTCTCTGTCTCTGTGTCTCTGTCTCTGTGTCTCTGTCTCTGTGTCTCTGTCTCTGTGTCTGTGTCGATGTGTCTAAGTCTCCTTGTCTCTGTCTCTGTGTCTCTGCCTCTGTCTCCGTGTGTCTTAATCTGTGTCTCTGTCTGTGCGCCTATGTATCTGTGTATCCGTCTCTGTGTCTGTGCTCTGTGTCTCTGTCTCTGTGTCTCTGTCGATGTGTCTAAGTCTCCTTGTCTCTGTCTCTGTGTCTCTGCCTCTGTCTCCGTGTGTCTTAATCTGTGTCTCTGTCTGTGCGCCTATGTATCTGTGTATCCGTCTCTGTGTCTGTGCTCTGTGTCTCTGTCTCTGACTCTGTCTCTGTCTATGTCTCTGTGTCTCTGTCTCTGTGTCTCTCTCTCTGTGTCTCTGTCTCTGTGTCTCTGTCTCTGTCTCTGCGTCTCTGTCTCTGTGTCTCTGTCTCTGGGTCTCTGTCTCTGTGTCTCTGTCTCTGTGTCTCCGTCTCTGTGCCTCTGTCTCTGTGTCTCTGTCTCTGTGTCTCTGTCTCTGTCTCTGTGTCTCTGTGTCTGTGTCTTTGTCTCTGAGTCTCTGTCTCTGTGCCTCTGTCTCTGTGTCTCTGTCTCTGTTTCTCTGTCTCTGTGCCTCTGTCTCTGTGTCTCTGTCTCTGTGTCTCTGTCTCTGTGTCTCTGTCTCTGTGTCTCTGTCTCCGTGTCTCTGTCTCTGTGTCTCTGTCTCTGTGTCTCTGTCTCTGTGTCTCTGTCTCTGTGTCCCTGTCTCTGTGTCTCTGTCTCTGTGTCTCTGTCTCTGTGTCCTTGTCTCTGTGTCTGTGTCTCTGTGTCTCTGTCTCTGTGTCTCTGACTCTGTGTCTCTGTCTCATTGGCTCTGTCTCGGTGTCTCTGTCGATGTGTCTAAGTCTCCTTGTCTCTGTCTCTGTGTCTCTGCCTCTGTCTCCGTGTGTCTTAATCTGTGTCTCTGTCTATGCGCCTATGTATCTGTGTATCCGTCTCTGTGTCTGTGCTCTGTGTCTCTGTCTCTGTGTCTCTGTCGATGTGCCTAAGTCTCCTTGTCTCTGTCTCTGTGTCTTTGTCTCTGTGTCTCTGTCTCTGTGTCTCTGTCTCTGTGTCTCTGTCTCTGTGTCTCTGTCTCTGTGTCTCTGTCTCTGTGTCTCTGTCTCTGTGTCTCTGTCTCTGTGTCTCTGTCTCTGTGTCTCTGTCTCTGTGTCTCTGTCTCTGTGTCTCTGTCTCTGTGTCTCTGTCTCTGTGTCTCTGTCTCTGTGTCTCTGTCTCTGTGTCTCTGTCTCTGTGTCTCTGTCTCTGTGTCTCTGTCTCTGTGTCTCTGTCTCTGTGTCTCTGTCTCTGTGTCTCTGTCTCTGTGTCTAACTCTCCTTGTCTCTGTCTCTGTCTCTGTGTCTCTGTCTCTGTGTCTCTGTCTCTGTGTCTCTGTATCTGTGTCTCAGTCTCTGTGTCTCTGTCTCTGTGTCTCTGTCTCTGTCTCTGTGTCTCTGTCTCTGTGTCTCTGTCTCTGGGTATCTGTCTCTGTGTCTCTGTCTCTGTGTCTCTGTATCTGTGTCTCAGTCTCTGTGTCTCTGTCTCTGTGTCTCTGTCTCTGTCTCTGTGTCTCTGTCTCTGTGTCTCTGTCTCTGGGTATCTGTCTCTGTGTCTCTGTCTCTGTGTCTCCGTCTCTGTGTCTCTGTCTCTGTGTCTCTGTCTCTGTGTCTCTGTCTCTGTGTGTCTCTCTCTTTGTGTCTGTGTCCCTGTGCCTATGTATCTGTGTCTCTGTCTCTGTGTCTAAGTCTCCTTGTCTCTGTCTCTGTGTCTCTGCCTCTGTCTCCGTGTGTCTTAATCTGTGTCTCTGTCTGTGCGCCTATGCATCTGTGTATCCGTCTCTGTGTCTCTGTCTCTGTGTCTCTGCCTCTGTTTCTCTGTCTCTCTGTCTCTGTCTCTGTCTCTGTCTCTGTCTCTGTCTCTGCCTCTGTCTCTGTCTCTGTCTCTGCCTCTGTCTCTGTCTCTGTCCCTGTCTTGTCTCTCTCACTGTCTCTGTCTCTGTCTCTGTCTCTGTCTTTCTATCTCTGTCTCCTTGTCTCTGTCTCTGTGTCTCTGTCTCTGTGTCTCTGTCTCTGTGTCTCTGTCTCTGTGTCTCTGTCTCTGTGTCTGTGTCTCTGTCTCTGTCTCTGTGTCTCGCTCTCTCTGTGTCTATGTCCCTGTGCCTATGTATCTGTGTCTCTGTCTCTGTGACTTTGTCTCTGCGTATCTGTCTCTGTGTCTCTGTCTCTGTGTCTCTGTCTCTGTGTCTCTGTCTCTCTGTCTCTGCCTCTGTGTCTCTGTCTCTGTGTCTCTGTCTCTGTGTCTCTGTCTCTGTGTCTCTGTCTCTGTGTCTCTGTCTCTGTGTCTCTGTCTCTGTGTCTCTGTCTCTGTGTCTCTGTCTCTGTGTCTCTGTCTCTGTGTCTAACTCTCCTTGTCCCTGTCTCTGTCTCTGTGTCTCTGTCTCTGTGTCTCTGTCTCTGTCTCTGTCTCTGTCTCTGTCTCTGTCTCTGTCTCTGTCTCTGTCTCTGCCTCTGTCTCTGTCTCTGTCCCTGTCTTGTCTCTCTCACTGTCTCTGTCTCTGTCTCTGTCTCTGTCTTTCTATCTCTGTCTCTGTGTCTCTGTCTCTGTCTCTGTCTCTGTCTCTCTCTCTCTATCTGTCTCCGTCTCTATCTCTGTGTCTCTGTCTCTGTGTCTCTGTCTCTGTGTCTCTGTCTCTGTGTCTCTGTGTCTCTGTGTCTCTGTCTCTGTGTCTCTGTCTCTGTGTCTCTGTCTCTGTGTCTCTGTCTCTGTGTCTCTGTCTCTGTGTCTCTGTCTCTGTGTCTCTGTCTCTGTGTCTCTGTCTCTGTGTCTCTGTCTCTGCGTCTCTGTCTCTGTGTCTCTGTCGATGTGTCTAAGTCTCCTTGTCTCTGTCTCTGTGTCTCTGCCTCTGCCTCCGTGTGTCTTAACCTGTGTCTCTGTCTGTGCGCCTTTGTATCTGTGTCTCTAACTCTCTCTCTGTATCCGTCTCTGTCTCTGTGTCTCTTTCTCTGTGTCTCTGTCTCTGTGTCTCTGTCTCTGTGTCTCTGTCTCTGTGTCTCTGTCTCTGTGTCTCTGTCTCTGTGTCTCTGTCTCTGTGTCTCTGTCTCTGTGTCTCTGTCTCTGTGTCTCTGTCTCTGTCTCTGTGTCTCTGTCTCTGTGTCTCTGTCTCTGGGTATCTGTCTCTGTGTCTCTGTCTCTGTGTCTCCGTCTCTGTGTCTCTGTCTCTGTGTCTCTGTGTCTGTGTCTTTGTCTCTGAGTCTCTGTCTCTGTGCCTCTGTCTCTGTGTCTCTGTCTCTGTTTCTCTGTCTCTGTGCCTCTGTCTCTGTGTCTCTGTCTCTGTGTCTCTGTCTCTGTGTCTGTGTCTCAGTCTCTGTGTCTCTGTCTCTGTGTCTCTGTCTCTGTCTCTGTGTCTCTGTCTCTGTGTCTCTGTCTCTGGGTATCTGTCTCTGTGTCTCTGTCTCTGTGTCTCCGTCTCTGTGTCTCTGTCTCTGTGTCTCTGTCTCTGTGTCTCTGTCTCTGTGTGTCTCTCTCTTTGTGTCTGTGTCCCTGTGCCTATGTATCTGTGTCTCTGTCTCTGTGTCTAAGTCTCCTTGTCTCTGTCTCTGTGTCTCTGCCTCTGTCTCCGTGTGTCTTAATCTGTGTCTCTGTCTGTGCGCCTATGCATCTGTGTATCCGTCTCTGTGTCTCTGTCTCTGTGTCTCTGTCTCTGTGTCTCTGTCTCTCTGTCTCTGCCTCTGTGTCTCTGTCTCTGTGTCTCTGTCTCTGTGTCTCTGTCTCTGTGTCTCTGTCTCTGTGTCTCTGTCTCTGTGTCTCTGTCTCTGTGTCTCTGTCTCTGTGTCTCTGTCTCTGTGTCTCTGTCTCTGTGTCTAACTCTCCTTGTCCCTGTCTCTGTCTCTGTGTCTCTGTCTCTGTGTCTCTGTCTCTGTCTCTGTCTCTGTCTCTGTCTCTGTCTCTGTCTCTGTCTCTGTCTCTGCCTCTGTCTCTGTCTCTGTCCCTGTCTTGTCTCTCTCACTGTCTCTGTCTCTGTCTCTGTCTCTGTCTTTCTATCTCTGTCTCTGTGTCTCTGTCTCTGTCTCTGTCTCTGTCTCTCTCTCTCTATCTGTCTCCGTCTCTATCTCTGTGTCTCTGTCTCTGTGTCTCTGTCTCTGTGTCTCTGTCTCTGTGTCTCTGTGTCTCTGTGTCTCTGTCTCTGTGTCTCTGTCTCTGTGTCTCTGTCTCTGTGTCTCTGTCTCTGTGTCTCTGTCTCTGTGTCTCTGTCTCTGTGTCTCTGTCTCTGTGTCTCTGTCTCTGCGTCTCTGTCTCTGTGTCTCTGTCGATGTGTCTAAGTCTCCTTGTCTCTGTCTCTGTGTCTCTGCCTCTGCCTCCGTGTGTCTTAACCTGTGTCTCTGTCTGTGCGCCTTTGTATCTGTGTCTCTAACTCTCTCTCTGTATCCGTCTCTGTCTCTGTGTCTCTTTCTCTGTGTCTCTGTCTCTGTGTCTCTGTCTCTGTGTCTCTGTCTCTGTGTCTCTGTCTCTGTGTCTCTGTCTCTGTGTCTCTGTCTCTGTGTCTCTGTCTCTGTGTCTCTGTCTCTGTGTCTCTGTCTCTGTCTCTGTGTCTCTGTCTCTGTGTCTCTGTCTCTGGGTATCTGTCTCTGTGTCTCTGTCTCTGTGTCTCCGTCTCTGTGTCTCTGTCTCTGTGTCTCTGTCTCTGTCTCTGTGTCTCTGTCTCTGTGTCTCTGTCTCTGGGTATCTGTCTCTGTGTCTCTGTCTCTGTGTCTCCGTCTCTGTGTCTCTGTCTCTGTGTCTCTGTCTCTGTGTCTCTGTCTCTGTGTGTCTCTCTCTGTGTGTCTGTGTCCCTGTGCCTATGTATCTGTGTCTCTGTCTCTGTGTCTAAGTCTCCTTGTCTCTGTCTCTGTGTCTCTGCCTCTGTCTCCGTGTGTCTTAATCTGTGTCTCTGCCTGTGCGCCTATGCATCTGTGTCTCTGTCTCTGTGTCTCTGTCTCTGTGTCTCTGTCTCTGTGTCTCTGTCTCTGTGTCTCTGTCTCTGTGTCTCTGTCTCTCTGTCTCTGTCTCTGTCTCTGTCTCTGTCTCTGTCTCTGTCTCTGCCTCTGTCTCTGTCTCTGTCTCTGCCTCTGTCTCTGTCTCTGTCCCTGTCTTGTCTCTCTCACTGCCTCTGTCTCTGTCTCTGTCTCTGTCTTTCTATCTCTGTCTCTGTGTCTCTGTCTCTGTCTCTGTCTCTGTCTCTGTCTCTCTCTCTCTATCTGTCTCCGTCTCTATCTCTGTGTCTCTGTCTCTGTGTCTCTGTCTCTGTGTCTCTGTGTCTCTGTCTCTGTGTCTCTGTCTCTGTGTCTCTGTCTCGGTGTCTCGGTCTCTGTGTCTCTGTCTCTGTGTCTCTGTCTCTGTGTCTCTGTCTCTGTGTCTCTGTCTCTGTGTCTCTGTCTCTGTGTCTCTGTCTCTGTGTCTCTGTCTCTGTGTCTCTGTCTCTGTGTCTCTGTCTCTGTGTCTCTGTCTCTGTGTCTCTGTCTCTGTGTCTCTGTCTCTGTGTCTCTGTCTCTGTGTCTCTGTCTCTGTGTCTCTGTCTCTGTGTCTCTGTCTCTGTGTCTCTGTCTCTGTGTCTCTGTCTCTGTGTCTCTGTCTCTGTGTCTCTGTCTCTGTGTCTCTGTCTCTGTGTCTCTGTCTCTGTGTCTCTGTCTCTGTGTCTCTGTCTCTGTGTCTCTGTCTCTGTGTCTCTGTCTCTGTGTCTCTGTCTCTGTGTCTCTGTCTCTGTGTCTCTGTCTCTGTGTCTCTGTCTCTGTGTCTCTGTCTCTGTGTCTCTGTCTCTGTGTCTCTGTCTCTGTGTCTCTGTCTCTGTGTCTCTGTCTCTGTGTCTCTGTCTCTGTGTCACTGTATCTGGGTCTCTGTCTTTGTGTCTCTGTCTCTGTCTCTGTGTCTGTGTCTCTGTCTCTGTGTCTCTGTCTCTGTGTCTCTGTCTCTGTGTCTCTGTCTCTGTGTCTCTGTCTCTGTGTCTCTGTCTCTGTGTCTCTGTCTCTGTGTCTCAGTCTCTGTGTCTCTGTCTCTGTGTCTCTGTCTCTGTGTCTCTGTCTCTGTGTCTCTGTCTCCGTGTCTCTGTCTCTGTGTCTCTGTCTCTGTGTCTCTGTCTCTGTGTCTCTGTCTCTGTGTCTCTGTCTCTGTGTCTCTGTCTCTGTGTCTCAGTCTCTGTGTCTGTGTCTCTGTCTCAGTGTCTGTGTCTCTCTCACTCTGTGTCTATGTCCCTGTGCCTATAGTATCTGTGTCTCTGTCTCTGTGACTTTGTCTCTGCGTATCGGTCTCTGTGTCTCTGTCTCTGTGTCTCTGTCTCTGTGTCTCTGTCTCTGTGTCTCTGTCTCTGTGTCACTGTCTCTGCGTACCTGTCTCTGTGTCTCTGTCTCTGTGTCTCTGTCTCTGTGTCTCTGTCTCTGTGTCTCTGTCTCTGTGTCTCTGTCTCTGTGTCTCTGTCTCTGTGTCTCTGTCTCTGTGTCTCTGTCTCTGTGTCTCTGTCTCTGTGTCTCTGTCTCTGTGTCTCTGTCTCTGTGTCTCTGTCTCTGTGTCTCTGTCTCTCTGTCTCTGTCTCTCTGTCTCTGTCTCTGTGTCTCTGTCTCTGTGACTTTGTCTCTGCGTATCTGTCTCTGTGTCTCTGTCTCTGTGTCTCTGTCTCTGTGTCTCAGTCTCTGTGTCTCTGTCTCTGTGTCTCTGTCTCTGTGTCTCTGTCTCTGTGTCTCTGTCTCTCTGTCTCTGTCTCTCTGTCTCTGTCTCTCTGTCTCTGTCTCTCTGTCTCTGTCTCTGTGTCTCTGTCCCTGTGTCTCTGTCTCTGTGTCCCTGTCTCTGTGTCTCTGTCTCTGTGTCTCTGTCTCTGTGTCTCTGCCTCTGCGTCTCTGTCTCTGTGTCTCTGTCTCTCTGTCTCTGTCTCTGTGTCTCTGTCTCTGTGTCTCTGTCTCTGTGTCTCTGTCTCTGTGTCTCTGTCTCTGTGTCTCTGTCTCTGTGTCTCTGTCTCTGTGTCTCTGTCTCTGTGTCTCTGTCTCTGTGTCTCTGTCTCTGTGTCTCTGTCTCTGTGTCTCTGTCTCTGTGTCTCTGTCTCTGTGTCTAACTCTCCTTGTCCCTGTCTCTGTCTCTGTGTCTCTGTCTCTGTGTCTCTGTCTCTGTGTCTCTGTCTCTGTGTCTCAGTCTCTGTGTCTCTGTCTCTGTGTCTCTGTATCTGTGTCTCTGTCTCTGTGTCTGTGTCTCTGTCTCTGTCTCTGTGTCTCGCTCTCTCTGTGTCTATGTCCCTGTGCCTATGTATCTGTGTCTCTGTCTCTGTGACTTTGTCTCTGCGTATCTGTCTCTGTATCTCTGTCTCTGTGTCTCTGTCTCTGTGTCTCAGTCTCTGTGTCTCTGTCTCTGTGTCTCTGTCTCTGTGTCTCTGTCTCTGTGTCTGTGTCTCTGTCTCTGTCTCTGTGTCTCGCTCTCTCTGTGTCTATGTCCCTGTGCCTATGTATCTGTGTCTCTGTCTCTGTGACTTTGTCTCTGCGTATCTGTCTCTGTGTCTCTGTCTCTGTGTCTCTGTCTCTGTGTCTCTGTCTCTGTGTCTCTGTCTCTGTGTCTCTGTCTCTGTGTCTCTCTCTCTGTGTCTCTGTCTTTGTCTCTGTCTCTGTGCCTCTGTCTCTGTGTCTCTGTCTCTGTGTCTCTGTCTCTGTGTCTCTGTCTCTGTGTCTCTGTCTCTGTGTCTCTGTCTCTGTGTCTCTGTCTCTGTGTCTGTGTCTCTGGGTCTCTGTCTCTGTGTCTCTGTCTCTGTGTCTCTGTCTCTGTGTCTCTGTCCCTTTCGCTCTGTCTCGGTGTCTCTGTCGATGTGTCTAAGTCTCCTTGTCTCTGTCTCTGTGTCTCTGTCTCTGTGTCTCTGTCTCTGTGTCTCTGTCGATGTGTCTAAGTCTCCTTGTCTCTGTCTCTGTGTCTCTGCCTCTGTCTCCGTGTGTCTTAATCTGTGCCTCTGTCTGTGCGCCTATGTATCTGTGTATCCGTCTCTGTGTCTGTGCTCTGTGTCTCTGTCTCTGTGTCTCTGTCGATGTGTCTAAGTCTCCTTGTCTCTGTCTCTGTGTCTCTGCCTCTGTCTCCGTGTGTCTTAATCTGTGTCTCTGTCTGTGCGCCTATGTATCTGTGTATCCGTCTCTGTGTCTGTGCTCTGTGTCTCTGTCTCTGACTCTGTCTCTGTCTATGTCTCTGTGTCTCTGTCTCTGTGTCTCTCTCTCTGTGTCTCTGTCTCTGTGTCTCTGTCTCTGTCTCTGCGTCTCTGTCTCTGTGTCTCTGTCTCTGGGTCTCTGTCTCTGTGTCTCTGTCTCTGTGTCTCCGTCTCTGTGTCTCTGTCTCTGTGTCTCTGTCTGTGTGTCTCTGTGTCTGTGTCTCTGTCTCTGAGTCTCTGTCTCTGTGTCTCTGTCTCCGTGTCTCTGTCTCTGTGTCTCTGTCTCCGTGTCTCTGTCTCTGTGTCTCTGTCTCTGTGTCTGTGTCTGTGTCTCTGTCTCTGTGTCTCTGTGTCTGTGTCTCTGTCTCTGTGTCTCTGTCTCTGTGTCTCTGTCTCTGTGTCTCTGTCTCTGTGCCTCTGTCTCTGTGTCTCTGTCTCTGTGTCTCTGTCTCAGTGTCTCTGTCTCTGTGTCTCTGTCTCTGTGTCTCTGTCTCTGTGTCTGTGTCTCTGTGTCTCTGTCTCTGTGTCTCTGTCTCTGTGTCTCTGTCTCTGTGTCTCTGTCTCTGTGTCTCTGTCTCTGTGTCTCTGTCTCTGTGTCTCTGTCTCTGTGTCTCTGTCTCTGTGTCTCTGTCTCTGTGTCTCTGTCTCTGTGTCTCTGTCTCTGTGTCTCTGTCTCTGTGTCTCTGTCTCTGTGTCTCTGTCGATGTGTCTAAGTCTCCTTGTCTCTGTCTCTGTGTCTCTGCCTCTGTCTCCGTGCGTCTTAATCTGTGTCCCTGTCTGTGCGCCTATGTATCTGTGTATCCGTCTCTGTGTCTGTGCTCTGTGTCTCTGTCTCTGTGTCTCTGTCTCTGTGTCTCTGCCTCTGTCTCCGTGTGTCTTAATCTGTGCCTCTGTCTGTGCGCCTATGTATCTGTGTATCCGTCTCTGTGTCTGTGCTCTGTGTCTCTGTCTCTGACTCTGTCTCTGTCTCTGTCTCTGTGTCTCTGTCTCTGTGTCTCTGCCTCTGTGTCTCTCTCTCTGTGTCTCTGTCTTTGTCTCTGTCTCTGTGCCTCTGTCTCTGTTTCTGTCTCTGTGTCTCTGTCTCTGTGTCTCTGTCTCTGTGTCTCTGTCTCTGTGTCCCTGTCTCTGTGTCTCTGTGTCTGTGTCTCTGTCTCTGTGTCTCTGTCTCTGTCTCTGTGTCTCTGTCTCTGTGTCTAACTCTCCTTGTCTCTGTCTCTGTCTCTGTGTCTCTGTCTCTGTGTCTCTGTCTCTGTGTCTCTGTCTCTGTGTCTCTGTCTCTGTGTCTCTGTCTCTGTGTCTAACTCTCCTTGTCTCTGTCTCTGTCTCTGTGTCTCTGTCTCTGTCTCTGTGTCTCTGTCTCTGTGTCTCTGTCTCTGTGTCTCTGTCTCTGTGTCTCTGTCTCTGTGTCTCTGTCCCTGTGTCTCTGTCCCTGTGTCTCTGTCTCTGTGTCTCTGTCTCTGTGTCTCTGTCTCTGTGTCTCTGTCTCTGTGTCTCTGTCTCTGTGTCTCTGTCTCTGTGTCTCTGTCTCTGTGTCTCTGTCTCTGTGTCTCTGTCTCTGTTTCTGTCTCTGTGTCTCTGTCTCTGTGTCTCTGTCTCTGTGTCTCTGTCTCTGTGTCTCTGTCTCTGTGTCTCTGTCTCTGTGTCTCTGTCTCTGTGTCTCTGTCTCTGTGTCTCTGTCTCTGTGTCTCTGTCTCTGTGTCTCTGTCTCTGTGTCTCTGTCTCTGTGTCTCTGTCTCTGTGTCTCTGTCTCTGTGTCTCTGTCTCTGTGTCTCTGTCTCTGTGTCTCTGTCTCTGTGTCTCTGTCTCTGTGTCTCTGTCTCTGTGTCTCTGTCTCTGTGTCTCTGTCTCTGTGTCTCTGTCTCTGTGTCTCTGTCTCTGTGTCTCTGTCTCTGTGTCTCTGTCTCTGTGTCTCTGTCTCTGTGTCTCTGTCTCTGTGTCTCTGTCTCTGTGTCTCTGTCTCTGTGTCTCTGTCTCTGTGTCTCTGTCTCTGTGTCTCTGTCTCTGTGTCTATGTCCCTGTGCCTATGTATCTGTGTCTCTGTCTCTGTGACTTTGTCTCTGTGTCTCTGTCTCTGTGTCTCTGTCTCTGTGTCTCTGTCTCTGTGTCTATGTCCCTGTGCCTATGTATCTGTGTCTCTGTCTCTGTGACTTTGTCTCTGTGTCTCTGTCTCTGTGTCTCTGTCTCTGTGTCTCTGTCTCTGTGTCTCTGTCTCTGTGTCTCTGTCTCTGTGTCTGTGTCTCTGGGTCTCTGTCTCTGTGTCTCTGTCTCTGTGTCTCTGTCTCTGTGTCTCTGTCCCTTTCGCTCTGTCTCGGTGTCTCTGTCGATGTGTCTAAGTCTCCTTGTCTCTGTCTCTGTGTCTCTGTCTCTGTGTCTCTGTCTCTGTGTCTCTGTCTCTGTGTCTCTGTCGATGTGTCTAAGTCTCCTTGTCTCTGTCTCTGTGTCTCTGCCTCTGTCTCCGTGTGTCTTAATCTGTGTCTCTGTCTGTGCGCCTATGTATCTGTGTATCCGTCTCTGTGTCTGTGCTCTGTGTCTCTGTCTCTGTGTCTCTGTCGATGTGTCTAAGTCTCCTTGTCTCTGTCTCTGTGTCTCTGCCTCTGTCTCCGTGTGTCTTAATCTGTGTCTCTGTCTGTGCGCCTATGTATCTGTGTATCCGTCTCTGTGTCTGTGCTCTGTGTCTCTGTCTCTGACTCTGTCTCTGTCTATGTCTCTGTGTCTCTGTCTCTGTGTCTCTCTCTCTGTGTCTCTGTCTCTGTGTCTCTGTCTCTGTCTCTGCGTCTCTGTCTCTGTGTCTCTGTCTCTGGGTCTCTGTCTCTGTGTCTCTGTCTCTGTGTCTCCGTCTCTGTGTCTCTGTCTCTGTGTCTCTGTCTCAGTGTCTCTGTCTCTGTGTCTCTGTCTCTGTGTCTCTGTCTCTGTGTCTGTGTCTCTGTGTCTCTGTCTCTGTGTCTCTGTCTCCGTGTCTCTGTCTCTGTGTCTCTGTCTCTGTGTCTGTGTCTCTGTCTCTGTGTCTCTGTGTCTGTGTCTCTGTCTCTGTGTCTCTGTCTCTGTGCCTCTGTCTCTGTGTCTCTGTCTCTGTGTCTCTGTCTCAGTGTCTCTGTCTCTGTGTCTCTGTCTCTGTGTCTCTGTCTCTGTGTCTGTGTCTCTGTGTCTCTGTCTCTGTGTCTCTGTCTCTGTGTCTCTGTCTCTGTGTCTCTGTCTCTGTGTCTCTGTCTCTGTGTCTCTGTCTCTGTGTCTCTGTCTCTGTGTCTCTGTCTCTGTGTCTCTGTCTCTGTGTCTCTGTCTCTGTGTCTCTGTCTCTGTGTCTAACTCTCCTTGTCTCTGTCTCTGTCTCTGTGTCTCTGTCTCTGTGTCTCTGTCTCTGTGTCTCTGTATCTGTGTCTCAGTCTCTGTGTCTCTGTCTCTGTGTCTCTGTCTCTGTCTCTGTGTCTCTGTCTCTGTGTCTCTGTCTCTGGGTATCTGTCTCTGTGTCTCTGTCTCTGTGTCTCCGTCTCTGTGTCTCTGTCTCTGTGTCTCTGTCTCTGTGTCTCTGTCTCTGTGTGTCTCTCTCTTTGTGTCTGTGTCCCTGTGCCT
>CAMAOD020000266.1:1920000-2261347 GCA_945859595.2 Megachile willughbiella
GAGACACAGAGACAGAGACACAGAGACAGACACACAGAGACAGAGACACAGAGACAGAGACACAGAGAAAGGGGCACAGACACAGAGAAACAGAGACAGAGACACGGAGACAGAGATACAGAGACAGGGTACAGAGACAGGGACACAGAGACAGAGACACAGAGACAGAGACACAGAGACAGAGACGCAGAGACAGAGAGACAGAGACAGAGACACAAAGACAGAGACACAGAGACAGAGACACAGAGACAGAGACACAGAGACAGAGACACAGAGACAGAGACACAGAGACAGAGACACAGAGACAGAGACACAGAGACAGAGACACAGAGACAGAGACACAGAGACAGAGACACAGAGACAGAGACACCGAGACAGAGACACAGAGACAGAGATACAGAGACAGAGACACAGAGACAGAGACACAGAGACAGAGACACAGAGACAGAGACACAGAGGCAGAGGCAGAGACACAGAGACACCGAGACAGAAAGACAGAGACAGAGACACGGAGACAGAGATACAGAGACACGGACACAGAGACAGGGACACAGAGGCAAAGACACAGACACAGAGACACATAGGCACAGACACAGATACAGAGAAAAAGAGACAGAGTCACAGAGACGGAGACACAGAGGCAGAGACACAGAGACAGAGACACAGAGACAGAGACACAGAGACAGATACACAGAGATAGAGACACAGACACAGAGACACAGAGACAGAGACACAGAGACAGAGACACAGAGACAGAGACACAGAGACAGAGACACAGAGACAGAGACACAGAGACAGAGACACAGAGACAGACACACTGAGACAGAGACACAGAGACAGAGACACAGAGACAGAGACACAGAGACAGAGACACAGAGACAGAGACACAGAGACAGAGACACAGAGACAGAGACACAGAGAAAGAGACACAGAGACAGAGACACAGAGACAGAGACACAGAGACAGAGACACAGAGACAGAGACACAGAGACACAGAGACAGAGACAGAGACACAGAGACAGAGACACAGAGACAGAGACACAGAGACAGAGACACAGAGACAGAGACACAGAGACAGAGACACAGAGACAGAGACACAGAGACAGAGACACAGAGACAGAGACACAGAGACAGAGACAGAGACACAGAGACAGAGACACAGAGGCAGAGACACAGAGACAAAGACACAGAGACAGAGACACAGAGACAGAGGCACAGACACAGAGAAACAGAGACAGAGACACAGAGACAAAGACAGAGACAGAGACACAGGGACAGGGGCACAGGGACAGAGACACGGAGACAGAGGTGCAGAGACAGAGGCACAGAGACAGAGACACAGAGACAGAGACACAGAGACAGAGACACAGAGACAGAGACACAGAGACAGAGACACAGAGATAGAGTCACAGAGATAGAGTCACAGAAACAGAGTCTCAAAGACAGAGACACAGAGACAGAGACACAGAGACAGGGACACAGAGACAGGGACACAGAGTCAGAGACACAGAGACAGAGACACAGAAACAGAGACACAGAAACAGAGACACAGAGACAGAGACACAGAGACAGAGACACAGAGACAGAGACACAGAGACAGAGACACAGAGACAGAGACACAGAGACAGAGACACAGAGACAGAGACACAGAGACAGAGACACAGAGACAGAGACACAGAGACAGAGACACAGAGACAGAGACACAGAGACAGAGACACAGAGACAGAGACACAGAGACAGAGACACAGAGACAGAGACACAGAGACAGAGACACAGAGACAGAGACACAGAGACAGAGACACAGAGACAGAGACACAGAGACAGAGACACAGAGACAGAGACACAGAGACAGAGACACAGAGACAGAGACACAGAGACAGAGACACAGAGACAGAGACACAGAGACACAGAGACAGAGACACAGAGACAGAGACACAGAGACAGAGACACAGAGACAGAGACACAGAGAGAGAGACACAGAGACAGAGACACAGAGACAGAGACACAGAGACAGAGACACAGAGACAGAGACACAGAGACAGAGACACAGAGACAGAGACACAGAGACAGAGACACAGAGACAGAGACACAGAGACAGAGACACAGAGACAGAGACACAGAGACAGAGACACAGAGACAGAGACACAGAGACAGAGACACAGAGACAGAGACACAGAGACAGAGACACAGAGACAGAGACACAGAGACAGAGACACAGAGACAGAGACACAGAGACAGAGACACAGAGACAGAGACACAGAGACAGAGACACAGAGACAGAGACACAGAGACAGAGACACAGAGACAGAGAGACAGAGACAGAGACACAGAGACAGAGACACAGAGACAGAGACACAGAGACAGAGACACAGAGACAGAGAGACAGAGACAGAGACAGAGACAGAGACAGAGACACAGAGACAGAGACACAGAGACAGAGACACAGAGACAGAGACACAGAGACAGAGACACAGAGACAGAGACACAGAGACAGAGACACAGAGACAGAGACACAGAGACAGAGACACAGAGACAGAGACACAGAGACAGAGACACAGAGACAGAGACACAGAGACAGAGACACAGAGACAGAGACACAGAGACAGAGAGACAGAGACAGAGACACAGAGACACAGAGACAGAGACACAGAGACAGAGACACAGAGACAGAGACACAGAAACAGAGACACAGAGACAGAGACACAGAGGCGGAGACACAGAGGCAGAGTCACAGAGGCAGAGACACAGAGGCAGAGACACAGAGACAGAGACACAGAGGCAGAGGCAGAGGCAAAGACACAGGGACACCGAGACAGAAAGACAGAGACAGAGACACGGAGACAGAGATACAGAGACACGGACACAGAGACAGTGACACAGAGGCAGGGACACAGAGACAGAGACACAGACACAGGGACAGAAAGACAGAGACACAGAGACTCAGGCAAAGAGACAGAGACACAGAGACAGAGACACAGAGACAGAGACACAGAGACAGAGACACAGAGGCGGAGACACAGAGGCAGCGTCACAGAGGCAGAGACACAGAGGCAGAGACACAGAGGCAGAGACACAGAGGCAGAGTCACAGAGGCAGACACACAGAGGCAGATACACAGAGGCAAAGACACAGACACAGGTACAGAGAGACAGAGACAGAGACAAAGAGACAGAGACACAGAGACAAAGAGACAGAGTCACAGAGACGGTGACACGGAGACATAGACGCGGAGACACAACACGAAGACAGAGACACAGAGACAGAGACACAGAGACAGAGACACAGAGACAGAGACACAGAGACAGAGACACAGAGACAGAGACACAGAGACAGAGACACAGAGACAGAGACACAGAGACAGAGACAGAGACACAGAGACAGAGACACAGAGGCAGAGACACAGAGACAAAGACACAGAGACAGAGACACAGAGACAGAGGCACAGACACAGAGAAACAGAGACAGAGACACAGAGACAAAGACAGAGACAGAGGCACAGGGACAGGGGCACAGGGACAGAGACACGGAGACAGAGGTGCAGAGACAGAGGCACAGAGACAGAGACACAGAGACAGAGACACAGAGACAGAGACACAGAGGCAGAGACACAGAGACAAAGACACAGAGACAGAGACACAGAGACAGAGGCACAGACACAGAGAAACAGAGACAGAGACACAGAGACAGAGACACAGAGACAGAGACACAGAGACAGAGAGACAGAGACAGAGACACAGAGACAGAGACACAGAGACAGAGACACAGAGACAGAGAGACAGAGACAGAGACACAGAGACAGAGACAGAGACAGCGACAGAGACACAGAGACAGAGACACAGAGACAGAGACACAGAGACAGAGACACAGAGACAGAGACACAGAGACAGAGACACAGAGACAGAGACACAGAGACAGAGACACAGAGACAGAGACACAGAAACAGAGACACAGAGACAGAGACACAGAGGCGGAGACACAGAGGCAGAGTCACAGAGGCAGAGACACAGAGGCAGAGACACAGAGACAGAGACACAGAGGCAGAGGCAGAGGCAAAGACACAGGGACACCGAGACAGAAAGACAGAGACAGAGACACGGAGACAGAGATACAGAGACACGGACACAGAGACAGTGACACAGAGGCAGGGACACAGAGACAGAGACACAGACACAGGGACAGAAAGACAGAGACACAGAGACTCAGGCAAAGAGACAGAGACACAGAGACAGAGACGCAGAGACAGAGACACAGAGACAGAGACACAGAGGCGGAGACACAGAGGCAGCGTCACAGAGGCAGAGACACAGAGGCAGAGACACAGAGGCAGAGACACAGAGGCAGAGTCACAGAGGCAGAGACACAGAGGCAGATACACAGAGGCAAAGACACAGACACAGGTACAGAGAGACAGAGACAGAGACAAAGAGACAGAGACACAGAGACAAAGAGACAGAGTCACAGAGACGGTGACACGGAGACATAGACGCGGAGACACAACACGAAGACAGAGACACAGAGACAGAGACACAGAGACAGAGACACAGAGACAGAGACACAGAGACAGAGACACAGAGACAGAGACACAGGTTCAGAGACACAGAGACAGACACACGGAGACAGAGATGCAGAGACAGAGGCACAGAGACAGAGACACAGAGACAGAGACACAGAGACAGATACACAGAGTCAGAGATACAGAGACAGAGACACAGAGACAGAGACACAGAGACAGATACACAGAGACAGAGACACAGAGACAGAGACACAGAGACAGAGACACAGAGACAGAGACACAGAGACAGAGACACAGAGACAGAGACACAGAGACAGAGACACAGAGACAGAGACACAGAGACAGACACACAGAGACAGAGACACAGAGACAGAGACACAGAGACAGAGACACAGAGACAGAGACACAGAGACAGAGACACAGAGACAGAGACACAGAGACAGAGACACAGAGACACAGAGACAGAGGCACAGAGACAGAGACACAGAGACAGAGACACAGAGACAGAGACACAGAGACAGAGACACAGAGACAGAGACACAGAGACAGAGACACAGAGACAGAGACACAGAGACAGAGACACAGAGACAGAGACACAGAGACAGAGACACAGAGACAGAGACACAGAGACACAGACACAGAGACAGAGACACAGAGACAGAGACACAGAGACAGAGACACAGAGACAGAGACACAGAGACAGAGACACAGAGACAGAGACACAGAGACAGAGACACAGAGACAGAGACACAGAGACAGAGACACAGAGACAGAGACACAGAGACAGACACACTGAGACAGAGACATAGAGACAGAGACACAGAGACAGAGACACAGAGACAGAGACACAGAGACAGAGACACAGAGACAGAGACACAGAGACAGAGACACAGAGACAGAGACACAGAGACAGAGACACAGAGAAAGGGACACAGAGACAGAGACACAGAGACAGAGACACAGAGACAGAGACACAGAGACAGAGACACAGAGACAGAGACACAGAGACAGAGACACAGAGACAGAGACACAGAGACAGAGACACAGAGACAGAGACACAGAGACAAAGACACAGAGACAGAGACACAGAGACAGAGACACAGAGACAGAGACACAGAGACAGAGACAGAGACACAGAGACAGAGACACAGAGGCAGAGACACAGAGACAAAGACACAGAGACAGAGACACAGAGACAGAGGCACAGACACAGAGAAACAGAGACAGAGACACAGAGACAAAGACAGAGACAGAGACACAGGGACAGGGGCACAGGGACAGAGACACGGAGACAGAGGCACAGAGACAGAGACACAGAGACAGAGACACAGAGACAGAGACACAGAGACAGAGACACAGAGACAGAGACACAGAGATAGAGTCACAGAGATAGAGTCTCAAAGACAGAGACACAGAGACAAAGACACAGAGACAGGGACACAGAGACAGGGACACAGAGACAGGGACACAGAGTCAGAGACACAGAGACAGAGACACAGAGACAGAGACACAGAGACAGAGACACAGAGACAGAGACACAGAGACAGAGACACAGAGACAGAGACACAGAGACAGAGACACAGAGACAGAGACACAGAGACAGAGACACAGAGACAGAGACACAGAGACAGAGACACAGAGACAGAGACACAGAGACAGAGACACAGAGACAGAGACACAGAGACAGAGACACAGAGACAGAGACACAGAGACAGAGACACAGAGACAGAGACACAGAGACAGAGACACAGAGACAGAGACACAGAGACAGAGACACAGAGACAGAGACACAGAGACAGAGACACAGAGACAGAGACACGGAGACAGAGACACAGAGACAGAGACACAGAGACAGAGACACAGAGACAGAGACACAGAGACAGAGACACAGAGACAGAGACACAGAGACAGAGACACAGAGACAGAGACACAGAGACAGAGACACAGAGACAGAGACACAGAGACAGAGACACAGAGACAGAGACACAGAGACAGAGACACAGAGACAGAGACACAGAGACAGAGACACAGAGACAGAGACACAGAGACAGAGACACAGAGACAGAGACACAGAGACAGAGACACAGAGACAGAGACACAGAGACAGAGACACAGAGACAGAGACACAGAGACAGAGACACAGAGACAGAGACACAGAGACAGAGACACAGAGACAGAGACACAGAGACAGAGACACAGAGACAGAGAGACAGAGACAGAGACACAGAGACAGAGACACAGAGACAGAGACACAGAGACAGAGAGACAGAGACAGAGACACAGAGACAGAGACAGAGACAGAGACAGAGACACAGAGACAGAGACACAGAGACAGAGACACAGAGACAGAGACACAGAGACAGAGACACAGAGACAGAGACACAGAGACAGAGACACATAGACAGAGACACAGAGACAGAGACACAGAGACAGAGAGAGAGAGACAGAGACACAGAGACAGAGAGACAGAGACAGAGAGACAGAGACAGAGACACAGAGACAGAGACACAGAGACAGAGACACAGAGACAGAGACACAGAAACAGAGACACAGAGACAGAGACACAGAGGCGGAGACACAGAGGCAGAGTCACAGAGGCAGAGACACAGAGGCAGAGACACAGAGACAGAGACACAGAGGCAGAGGCAGAGGCAAAGACACAGGGACACCGAGACAGAAAGACAGAGACAGAGACACGGAGACAGAGATACAGAGACACGGACACAGAGACAGTGACACAGAGGCAGGGACACAGAGACAGAGACACAGACACAGGGACAGAAAGACAGAGACACAGAGACTCAGGCAAAGAGACAGAGACACAGAGACAGAGACGCAGAGACAGAGACACAGAGACAGAGACACAGAGGCGGAGACACAGAGGCAGCGTCACAGAGGCAGAGACACAGAGGCAGAGACACAGAGGCAGAGACACAGAGGCAGAGTCACAGAGGCAGAGACACAGAGGCAGATACACAGAGGCAAAGACACAGACACAGGTACAGAGAGACAGAGACAGAGACAAAGAGACAGAGACACAGAGACAAAGAGACAGAGTCACAGAGACGGTGACACGGAGACATAGACGCGGAGACACAACACGAAGACAGAGACACAGAGACAGAGACACAGAGACAGAGACACAGAGACAGAGACACAGAGACAGAGACACAGAGACAGAGACACAGAGACAGAGACACAGGTTCAGAGACACAGAGACAGAGACACGGAGACAGAGATGCAGAGACAGAGGCACAGAGACAGAGACACAGAGACAGAGACACAGAGACAGAGACACAGAGACAGATACACAGAGTCAGAGATACAGAGACAGAGACACAGGGACAGAGACACAGAGACAGATACACAGAGACAGAGACACAGAGACAGAGACACAGAGACAGAGACACAGAGACAGAGACACAGAGACAGAGACACAGAGACAGAGACACAGAGACAGAGACACAGAGACAGACACACAGAGACAGAGACACAGAGACAGAGACACAGAGACAGAGACACAGAGACAGAGACACAGAGACAGAGACACAGAGACAGAGACACAGAGACACAGAGACTGAGACAGAGACAGAGACACAGAGACAGAGACACAGAGACAGAGACACAGAGACAGACACACAGAGACAGAGACACAGAGACAGAGACACAGAGACAGAGACACAGAGACAGAGACACAGAGACAGAGACACAGAGACAGAGACAGAGACAGAGACAGAGACAGAGACAGAGACACAGAGACAGAGACACGGAGACAGAGATACAGAGACAGGGTACAGAGACAGAGACACAGAGACAGAGGCACAGACACAGAGACACAGAGACAGAGAGACAGAGACAGAGACACAAAGACAGAGACAGAGACAGAGACACAGAGACAGAGACACAGAGACAGAGACACAGAGACAGAGACACAGAGACAGAGACACAGAGACAGAGATACAGAGACAGAGACACAGAGACAGAGACACAGAGACAGAGACACAGAGACAGAGACACGGAGACAGAGATACAGAGACAGAGACACAGAGGCAGAGATAGAGACACAGAGACACCGAGACAGAAACACAGAGACAGAGACACGGAGACGGAGATACAGAGACACGGACACAGAGACAGGGACACAGAGGCAAAGACACAGACACAGAGACACATAGGCACAGACACAGATACAGAGGAAAAAAGACAGAGTCACAGAGTCGGAGACACAGTGGCAGAGACACAGAGACAGAGACACAGAGACAGAGACACAGAGACAGAGACACAGAGACAGAGACACAGATACAGATACACAGTGATAGAGACACAGAGACAGAGACACAGAGACACAGACACAGAGACAGAGACACAGAGACAGAGACACAGAGACAGAGACAGAGACACAGAGACAGAGACACAGAGACAGACACACAGAGACAGAGACACAGAGACAGAGACACAGAGAAAGGGGCACAGACACAGAGAAACAGAGACAGAGACACGGAGACAGAGATACAGAGACAGGGTACAGAGACAGAGACACAGAGACAGAGACACAGAGACAGAGACACAGAGACAGAGACACAGAGACAGAGACACAGAGACAGAGACACAGAGACAGAGACACAGAGACAGAGACACAGAGACAGAGACACAGAGACAGAGACAGAGACACAGAGACAGAGACACAGAGACAGAGACACAGAGACAGAGACACAGAGACAGAGACACAGAGACAGAGACACAGAGACAGAGACACAGAGACAGAGACACAGAGACAGAGACACAGAGACAGAGACACAGAGACAGAGACACAGAGACAGAGACACAGAGACAGAGACACAGAGACAGAGACACAGAGACAGAGACACAGAGACAGAGACACAGAGACAGAGACACAGAGACAGAGACACAGAGACAGAGACACAGAGACAGAGACACAGAGTCAGAGATACAGAGACAGAGACACAGGGACAGAGACACGGAGACAGAGACACAGGGACAGGGACACAGGGACAGAGACACGGAGACAGAGACACAGAGACAGAGACACAGAGACACAGAGACAGAAATACGGAGACAGAGACAGAGAGAGAGACAGAGATACAGAGGCAGAGACACGGAGACTGGAACACAGAAAGGAAGACACAGAGACAGAGGCACAGAGACAGAGACACAGGGACAGAGACAGGGTCACATGGACAGTGACAGAGACAGGGTCACAGAGACAGAGGCACAGAGACAGAGACACAGAGACAGAGATACAGAGACAGAGACACAGGGACAGGGACACGGAGACAGAGACACAGGGACAGGGACACAGGGACAGAGACACGGAGACAGAGACACAGAGACAGAGACACAGAGACAGAGGCACGGACACAGACGAACAGAGACAGAGACACGGAGACAGAGATACAGAGACAGGGTACAGAGACAGAGACACAGACACAGAGACACAGAGACAGAGAGACAGAGACAGAGACACAGAGACAGAGACAGAGACACAGAGACAGAGACACAGAGACACAGAGACAGAGACACAGAGACAGAGACACAGAGACAGAGACACAGAGAAAGAGACACAGAGACAGAGACACAGAGACAGAGACACAGAGACAGAGACACAGAGACAGAGACACAGAGACAGAGACACAGAGACAGAGACACAGAGACAGAGACACAGAGACAGAGACACAGAGACAGAGACACAGAGACAGAGACACAGAGACAAAGACACAGAGACAGAGACACAGAGACAGAGACACAGAGACAGAGACACAGAGACAGAGACAGAGACACAGAGACAGAGACACAGAGACAGAGACACAGAGACAGAGAGACAGAGACAGAGACACAGAGACAGAGACACAGAGACAGAGACACAGAGACAGAGAGACAGAGACAGAGACACAGAGACAGAGACAGAGACAGAGACAGAGACACAGAGACAGAGACACAGAGACAGAGACACAGAGACAGAGACACAGAGACAGAGACACAGAGACAGAGACACAGAGACAGAGACACATAGACAGAGACACAGAGACAGAGACACAGAGACAGAGAGAGAGAGACAGAGACACAGAGACAGAGAGACAGAGACAGAGAGACAGAGACAGAGACACAGAGACAGAGACACAGAGACAGAGACACAGAGACAGAGACACAGAAACAGAGACACAGAGACAGAGACACAGAGGCGGAGACACAGAGGCAGAGTCACAGAGGCAGAGACACAGAGGCAGAGACACAGAGACAGAGACACAGAGGCAGAGGCAGAGGCAAAGACACAGGGACACCGAGACAGAAAGACAGAGACAGAGACACGGAGACAGAGATACAGAGACACGGACACAGAGACAGTGACACAGAGGCAGGGACACAGAGACAGAGACACAGACACAGGGACAGAAAGACAGAGACACAGAGACTCAGGCAAAGAGACAGAGACACAGAGACAGAGACGCAGAGACAGAGACACAGAGACAGAGACACAGAGGCGGAGACACAGAGGCAGCGTCACAGAGGCAGAGACACAGAGGCAGAGACACAGAGGCAGAGACACAGAGGCAGAGTCACAGAGGCAGAGACACAGAGGCAGATACACAGAGGCAAAGACACAGACACAGGTACAGAGAGACAGAGACAGAGACAAAGAGACAGAGACACAGAGACAAAGAGACAGAGTCACAGAGACGGTGACACGGAGACATAGACGCGGAGACACAACACGAAGACAGAGACACAGAGACAGAGACACAGAGACAGAGACACAGAGACAGAGACACAGAGACAGAGACACAGAGACAGAGACACAGAGACAGAGACACAGGTTCAGAGACACAGAGACAGAGACACGGAGACAGAGATGCAGAGACAGAGGCACAGAGACAGAGACACAGAGACAGAGACACAGAGACAGAGACACAGAGACAGATACACAGAGTCAGAGATACAGAGACAGAGACACAGGGACAGAGACACAGAGACAGATACACAGAGACAGAGACACAGAGACAGAGACACAGAGACAGAGACACAGAGACAGAGACACAGAGACAGAGACACAGAGACAGAGACACAGAGACAGAGACACAGAGACAGACACACAGAGACAGAGACACAGAGACAGAGACACAGAGACAGAGACACAGAGACAGAGACACAGAGACAGAGACACAGAGACAGAGACACAGAGACACAGAGACTGAGACAGAGACAGAGACACAGAGACAGAGACACAGAGACAGAGACACAGAGACAGACACACAGAGACAGAGACACAGAGACAGAGACACAGAGACAGAGACACAGAGACAGAGACACAGAGACAGAGACACAGAGACAGAGACAGAGACAGAGACAGAGACAGAGACAGAGACACAGAGACAGAGACACGGAGACAGAGATACAGAGACAGGGTACAGAGACAGAGACACAGAGACAGAGGCACAGACACAGAGACACAGAGACAGAGAGACAGAGACAGAGACACAGAGACAGAGACAGAGACAGAGACACAGAGACAGAGACACAGAGACAGAGACACAGAGACAGAGACACAGAGACAGAGACACAGAGACAGAGATACAGAGACAGAGACACAGAGACAGAGACACAGAGACAGAGACACAGAGACAGAGACACGGAGACAGAGATACAGAGACAGAGACACAGAGGCAGAGGCAGAGACACAGAGACACCGAGACAGAAACACAGAGACAGAGACACGGAGACGGAGATACAGAGACACGGACACAGAGACAGGGACACAGAGGCAAAGACACAGACACAGAGACACATAGGCACAGACACAGATACAGAGGAAAAAAGACAGAGTCACAGAGTCGGAGACACAGTGGCAGAGACACAGAGACAGAGACACAGAGACAGAGACACAGAGACAGAGACACAGAGACAGAGACACAGATACAGATACACAGTGATAGAGACACAGAGACAGAGACACAGAGACACAGACACAGAGACAGAGACACAGAGACAGAGACACAGAGACAGAGACAGAGACACAGAGACAGAGACACAGAGACAGACACACAGAGACAGAGACACAGAGACAGAGACACAGAGAAAGGGGCACAGACACAGAGAAACAGAGACAGAGACACGGAGACAGAGATACAGAGACAGGGTACAGAGACAGAGACACAGAGACAGAGACACAGAGACAGAGACACAGAGACAGAGACACAGAGACAGAGACACAGAGACAGAGACACAGAGACAGAGACACAGAGACAGAGACACAGAGACAGAGACACAGAGACAGAGACACAGAGACAGAGACAGAGACACAGAGACAGAGACACAGAGACAGAGACACAGAGACAGAGACACAGAGACAGAGACACAGAGACAGAGACACAGAGACAGAGACACAGAGACAGAGACACAGAGACAGAGACACAGAGACAGAGACACAGAGACAGAGACACAGAGACAGAGACACAGAGACAGAGACACAGAGACAGAGACACAGAGACAGAGACACAGAGACAGAGACACAGAGACAGAGACACAGAGACAGAGACACAGAGACAGAGACACAGAGACAGAGACACAGAGACAGAGACACAGAGTCAGAGATACAGAGACAGAGACACAGGGACAGAGACACGGAGACAGAGACACAGGGACAGGGACACAGGGACAGAGACACGGAGACAGAGACACAGAGACAGAGACACAGAGACACAGAGACAGAAATACGGAGACAGAGACAGAGAGAGAGACAGAGATACAGAGGCAGAGACACGGAGACTGGAACACAGAAAGGAAGACACAGAGACAGAGGCACAGAGACAGAGACACAGGGACAGAGACAGGGTCACATGGACAGTGACAGAGACAGGGTCACAGAGACAGAGGCACAGAGACAGAGACACAGAGACAGAGATACAGAGACAGAGACACAGGGACAGGGACACGGAGACAGAGACACAGGGACAGGGACACAGGGACAGAGACACGGAGACAGAGACACAGAGACAGAGACACAGAGACAGAGACACAGAGACAGAGACACAGGGACAGAGACAGGGTCACATGGACAGTGACAGAGACAGGGTCACAGAGACAGAGGCACAGAGACAGAGACACAGAGACAGAGATACAGAGACAGAGACACAGGGACAGAGACACGGAGACAGAGACACAGGGACAGGGACACAGGGACAGAGACACGGAGACAGAGACACAGAGACAGAGACACAGAGACAGAGACACAGAGACAGAGACACAGAGACAGAGACACAGAGACAGAGACACAGAGACAGAGACACAGAGACAGAGACACAGAGACAGAGACAGAGACAGAGACACAGAGACAGAGACACAGAGACAGAGACACAGAGACAGAGACACAGAGACAGAGACACAGAGACAGAGACACAGAGACAGAGACACAGAGACAGAGACACAGAGACAGACACACAGAGACAGAGACACAGAGACAGAGTCACAGAGACAGAGACACAGAGACAGAGACAGAGACAGAGACACAGAGACAGAGACACAGAGACAGAGACACAGAGACAGAGACACAGAGAAAGGGGCACAGACACAGAGAAACAGAGACAGAGACACAGAGACAGAGACACAGAGACAGAGACACAGAGACAGAGACACAGAGACAGAGACACAGAGACAGAGACACAGAGACAGAGACACAGAGACAGAGACACAGAGACAGAGACACAGAGACAGAGACACAGAGACAGAGACACAGAGACAGAGACACAGAGACAGAGGCACAGAGACAGAGACACAGAGACAGAGACACAGAGACAGAGACACAGAGACAGAGACACAGAGACAGAGACACAGAGACAGAGACACAGAGACAGAGACACAGAGACAGACACACAGAGACAGAGACACAGAGACAGAGACACAGAGACAGAGACACAGAGACAGAGACACAGAGACAGAGACAGAGACAGAGACACAGAGACAGAGACACAGAGACAGAGACACAGAGGCAGAGACACAGAGACAGAGACACAGAGACAGAGACACAGAGACAGAGACACAGGTTCAGAGACACAGAGACAGAGACACGGAGACAGAGATGCAGAGACAGAGGCACAGAGACAGAGACACAGAGACAGAGACACAGAGACAGAGACACAGAGACAGAGACACAGAGACAGAGACACAGAGACAGAGACACAGAGACAGAGAGACAGAGACAGAGACACAGAGACAGAGACACAGAGACAAAGACACAGAGACAGAGAGACAGAGACAGAGACACAGAGACAGAGACAGAGACAGAGACAGAGACACAGAGACAGAGACACAGAGACAGAGACACAGAGACAGAGACACAGAGACAGAGACACAGAGACAGAGACACAGAGACAGAGACACAGAGACAGAGACACAGAGACAGAGACACAGAGACAGAGAGAGAGAGACAGAGACACAGAGACAGAGAGACAGAGACAGAGACACAGAGACACAGAGACAGAGACACAGAGACAGAGACACAGAGACAGAGACACAGAAACAGAGACACAGAGACAGAGACACAGAGGCGGGGACACAGAGGCAGAGTCACAGAGGCAGAGACACAGAGGCAGAGACACAGAGACAGAGACACAGAGGCAGAGGCAGAGGCAAAGACACAGGGACACCGAGACAGAAAGACAGAGACAGAGACACGGAGACAGAGATACAGAGACACGGACACAGAGACAGTGACACAGAGGCAGGGACACAGAGACAGAGACACAGACACAGGGACAGAAAGACAGAGACACAGAGACTCAGGCAAAGAGACAGAGACACAGAGACAGAGACACAGAGACAGAGACACAGAGACAGAGACACAGAGGCGGAGACACAGAGGCAGCGTCACAGAGGCAGAGACACAGAGGCAGAGACACAGAGGCAGAGACACAGAGGCAGAGTCACAGAGGCAGACACACAGAGGCAGATACACAGAGGCAAAGACACAGACACAGGTACAGAGAGACAGAGACAGAGACAAAGAGACAGAGACACAGAGACAAAGAGACAGAGTCACAGAGACGGTGACACGGAGACATAGACGCGGAGACACAACACGAAGACAGAGACACAGAGACAGAGACACAGAGACAAAGACACAGAGACAGAGACACAGAGACAGAGACACAGAGACAGAGACACAGAGACAGAGACACGGAGACAGAGACACAGAGACAGAGACACAGAGACAGAGACACAGAGACAGAGACACAGAGACAGAGACACAGAGACAGAGACACAGAGACAGAGACACAGAGACAGAGACACAGAGACAGAGACACAGAGACAGAGACACAGAGACAGAGACACAGAGACAGAGACACAGAGACAGAGACACAGAGACAGAGACACAGAGACAGAGACACAGAGACAGAGACACAGAGACAGAGACACAGAGACAGAGACACAGAGACAGAGACACGGAGACAGAGACACAGAGACAGAGACACAGAGACAGAGACACAGAGACAGAGACACAGAGACAGAGACACAGAGACAGAGACACAGAGACAGAGACACAGAGACAGAGAGACAGAGACAGAGACACAGAGACAGAGACACAGAGACAGAGACACAGAGACAGAGAGACAGAGACAGAGACACAGAGACAGAGACAGAGACAGAGACAGAGACACAGAGACAGAGACACAGAGACAGAGACACAGAGACAGAGACACAGAGACAGAGACACAGAGACAGAGACACAGAGACAGAGACACATAGACAGAGACACAGAGACAGAGACACAGAGACAGAGAGAGAGAGACAGAGACACAGAGACAGAGAGACAGAGACAGAGAGACAGAGACAGAGACACAGAGACAGAGACACAGAGACAGAGACACAGAGACAGAGACACAGAAACAGAGACACAGAGACAGAGACACAGAGGCGGAGACACAGAGGCAGAGTCACAGAGGCAGAGACACAGAGGCAGAGACACAGAGACAGAGACACAGAGGCAGAGGCAGAGGCAAAGACACAGGGACACCGAGACAGAAAGACAGAGACAGAGACACGGAGACAGAGATACAGAGACACGGACACAGAGACAGTGACACAGAGGCAGGGACACAGAGACAGAGACACAGACACAGGGACAGAAAGACAGAGACACAGAGACTCAGGCAAAGAGACAGAGACACAGAGACAGAGACGCAGAGACAGAGACACAGAGACAGAGACACAGAGGCGGAGACACAGAGGCAGCGTCACAGAGGCAGAGACACAGAGGCAGAGACACAGAGGCAGAGACACAGAGGCAGAGTCACAGAGGCAGAGACACAGAGGCAGATACACAGAGGCAAAGACACAGACACAGGTACAGAGAGACAGAGACAGAGACAAAGAGACAGAGACACAGAGACAAAGAGACAGAGTCACAGAGACGGTGACACGGAGACATAGACGCGGAGACACAACACGAAGACAGAGACACAGAGACAGAGACACAGAGACAGAGACACAGAGACAGAGACACAGAGACAGAGACACAGAGACAGAGACACAGAGACAGAGACACAGAGACAGAGACACAGAGACAGAGACACAGGTTCAGAGACACAGAGACAGAGACACGGAGACAGAGATGCAGAGACAGAGGCACAGAGACAGAGACACAGAGACAGAGACACAGAGACAGAGACACAGAGACAGGTACACAGAGTCAGAGATACAGAGACAGAGACACAGGGACAGAGACACAGAGACAGATACACAGAGACAGAGACACAGAGACAGAGACACAGAGACAGAGACACAGAGACAGAGACACAGAGACAGAGACACAGAGACAGAGACACAGAGACAGAGACACAGAGACAGACACACAGAGACAGAGACACAGAGACAGAGACACAGAGACAGAGACACAGAGACAGAGACACAGAGACAGAGACACAGAGACAGAGACACAGAGACACAGAGACTGAGACAGAGACAGAGACACAGAGACAGAGACACAGAGACAGAGACACAGAGACAGACACACAGAGACAGAGACACAGAGACAGAGACACAGAGACAGAGACACAGAGACAGAGACACAGAGACAGAGACACAGAGACAGAGACAGAGACAGAGACAGAGACAGAGACAGAGACACAGAGACAGAGACACGGAGACAGAGATACAGAGACAGGGTACAGAGACAGAGACACAGAGACAGAGGCACAGACACAGAGACACAGAGACAGAGAGACAGAGACAGAGACACAGAGACAGAGACAGAGACAGAGACAGAGACACAGAGACAGAGACAC
This sequence comes from Megachile willughbiella, assembly GCA_945859595.2. NCBI lineage: Eukaryota > Metazoa > Arthropoda > Insecta > Hymenoptera > Megachilidae > Megachile > Megachile willughbiella. The sequence goes on from CAMAOD020000266.1 coordinate 1,937,809, forward strand.
AGAGACAGAGACACAGAGACAGAGACACAGAGACAGAGACACAGAGACAGAGACACAGAGACAGAGACACAGAGACAGAGACACAGAGACAGAGACACGGAGACAGAGATACAGAGACAGAGACACAGAGGCAGAGGCAGAGACACAGAGACACCGAGACAGAAACACAGAGACAGAGACACGGAGACGGAGATACAGAGACACGGACACAGAGACAGGGACACAGAGGCAAAGACACAGACACAGAGACACATAGGCACAGACACAAATACAGAGGAAAAAAGACAGAGTCACAGAGTCGGAGACACAGTGGCAGAGACACAGAGACAGAGACACAGAGACAGAGACACAGAGACAGAGACACAGATACAGATACACAGTGATAGAGACACAGAGACAGAGACACAGAGACACAGACACAGAGACAGAGACACATAGACAGAGACACAGAGACAGAGACAGAGACACAGAGACAGAGACACAGAGACAGACACACAGAGACAGAGACACAGAGACAGAGACACAGAGAAAGGGGCACAGACACAGAGAAACAGAGACAGAGACACGGAGACAGAGATACAGAGACAGGGTACAGAGACAGAGACACAGAGACAGAGACACAGAGACAGAGACACAGAGACAGAGACACAGAGACAGAGACACAGAGACAGAGACACAGAGACAGAGACACAGAGACAGAGACACAGAGACAGAGACAGAGACACAGAGACAGAGACACAGAGACACAGAGACAGAGACACAGAGACAGAGACACAGAGACAGAGACACAGAGACAGAGACACAGAGACAGAGACACAGAGACAGAGACACAGAGACAGAGACACAGAGACAGAGACACAGAGACAGAGACACAGAGACAGAGACACAGAGACAGAGACACAGAGACAGAGACACAGAGACAGAGACACAGAGACAGAGACACAGAGACAGAGACACAGAGACAGAGACACAGAGACAGAGACACAGAGACAGAGACACAGAGACAGAGACACAGAGACAGAGACACAGAGACAGAGACACAGAGACAGAGACACAGAGTCAGAGATACAGAGACAGAGACACAGGGACAGAGACACGGAGACAGAGACACAGGGACAGGGACACAGGGACAGAGACACGGAGACAGAGACACAGAGACAGAGACACAGAGACACAGAGACAGAAATACGGAGACAGAGACAGAGAGAGAGACAGAGATACAGAGGCAGAGACACGGAGACTGGAACACAGAAAGGAAGACACAGAGACAGAGGCACAGAGACAGAGACACAGGGACAGAGACAGGGTCACATGGACAGTGACAGAGACAGGGTCACAGAGACAGAGGCACAGAGACAGAGACACAGAGACAGAGATACAGAGACAGAGACACAGGGACAGGGACACGGAGACAGAGACACAGGGACAGGGACACAGGGACAGAGACACGGAGACAGAGACACAGAGACAGAGACACAGAGACAGAGACACAGAGACAGAGACACAGGGACAGAGACAGGGTCACATGGACAGTGACAGAGACAGGGTCACAGAGACAGAGGCACAGAGACAGAGACACAGAGACAGAGATACAGAGACAGAGACACAGGGACAGAGACACGGAGACAGAGACACAGGGACAGGGACACAGGGACAGAGACACGGAGACAGAGACACAGAGACAGAGACACAGAGACAGAGACACAGAGACAGAGACACAGAGACAGAGACACAGAGACAGAGCCACAGAGACAGAGACACAGAGACAGAGACACAGAGACAGAGACAGAGACAGAGACACAGAGACAGAGACACAGAGACAGAGACACAGAGACAGAGACACAGAGACAGAGACACAGAGACAGAGACACAGAGACAGAGACACAGAGACAGAGACACAGAGACAGAGACACAGAGACAGACACACAGAGACAGAGACACAGAGACAGAGTCACAGAGACAGAGACACAGAGACAGAGACACGGAGACAGAGACACAGGGACAGGGACACAGGGACAGAGACACGGAGACAGAGACACAGAGACAGAGACACAGAGACACAGAGACAGAAATACGGAGACAGAGACAGAGAGAGAGACAGAGATACAGAGGCAGAGACACGGAGACTGGAACACAGAAAGGAAGACACAGAGACAGAGGCACAGAGACAGAGACACAGGGACAGAGACAGGGTCACATGGACAGTGACAGAGACAGGGTCACAGAGACAGAGGCACAGAGACAGAGACACAGAGACAGAGATACAGAGACAGAGACACAGGGACAGGGACACGGAGACAGAGACACAGGGACAGGGACACAGGGACAGAGACACGGAGACAGAGACACAGAGACAGAGACACAGAGACAGAGACACAGAGACAGAGACACAGGGACAGAGACAGGGTCACATGGACAGTGACAGAGACAGGGTCACAGAGACAGAGGCACAGAGACAGAGACACAGAGACAGAGATACAGAGACAGAGACACAGGGACAGAGACACGGAGACAGAGACACAGGGACAGGGACACAGGGACAGAGACACGGAGACAGAGACACAGAGACAGAGACACAGAGACAGAGACACAGAGACAGAGACACAGAGACAGAGACACAGAGACAGAGACACAGAGACAGAGACACAGAGACAGAGACACAGAGACAGAGACAGAGACAGAGACACAGAGACAGAGACACAGAGACAGAGACACAGAGACAGAGACACAGAGACAGAGACACAGAGACAGAGACACAGAGACAGAGACACAGAGACAGAGACACAGAGACAGACACACAGAGACAGAGACACAGAGACAGAGTCACAGAGACAGAGACACAGAGACAGAGACAGAGACAGAGACACAGAGACAGAGACACAGAGACAGAGACACAGAGACAGAGACACAGAGAAAGGGGCACAGACACAGAGAAACAGAGACAGAGACACAGAGACAGAGACACAGAGACAGAGACACAGAGACAGAGACACAGAGACAGAGACACAGAGACAGAGACACAGAGACAGAGACACAGAGACAGAGACACAGAGACAGAGACACAGAGACAGAGACACAGAGACAGAGACACAGAGACAGAGGCACAGAGACAGAGACACAGAGACAGAGACACAGAGACAGAGACACAGAGACAGAGACACAGAGACAGAGACACAGAGACAGAGACACAGAGACAGAGACACAGAGACAGACACACAGAGACAGAGACACAGAGACAGAGACACAGAGACAGAGACACAGAGACAGAGACACAGAGACAGAGACAGAGACAGAGACACAGAGACAGAGACACAGAGACAGAGACACAGAGGCAGAGACACAGAGACAGAGACACAGAGACAGAGACACAGAGACAGAGACACAGGTTCAGAGACACAGAGACAGAGACACGGAGACAGAGATGCAGAGACAGAGGCACAGAGACAGAGACACAGAGACAGAGACACAGAGACAGAGACACAGAGACAGAGACACAGAGACAGAGACACAGAGACAGAGACACAGAGACAGAGACACAGAGACAGAGAGACAGAGACAGAGACACAGAGACAGAGACACAGAGACAAAGACACAGAGACAGAGAGACAGAGACAGAGACACAGAGACAGAGACAGAGACAGAGACAGAGACACAGAGACAGAGACACAGAGACAGAGACACAGAGACAGAGACACAGAGACAGAGACACAGAGACAGAGACACAGAGACAGAGACACAGAGACAGAGACACAGAGACAGAGACACAGAGACAGAGAGAGAGAGACAGAGACACAGAGACAGAGAGACAGAGACAGAGACACAGAGACACAGAGACAGAGACACAGAGACAGAGACACAGAGACAGAGACACAGAAACAGAGACACAGAGACAGAGACACAGAGGCGGGGACACAGAGGCAGAGTCACAGAGGCAGAGACACAGAGGCAGAGACACAGAGACAGAGACACAGAGGCAGAGGCAGAGGCAAAGACACAGGGACACCGAGACAGAAAGACAGAGACAGAGACACGGAGACAGAGATACAGAGACACGGACACAGAGACAGTGACACAGAGGCAGGGACACAGAGACAGAGACACAGACACAGGGACAGAAAGACAGAGACACAGAGACTCAGGCAAAGAGACAGAGACACAGAGACAGAGACACAGAGACAGAGACACAGAGACAGAGACACAGAGGCGGAGACACAGAGGCAGCGTCACAGAGGCAGAGACACAGAGGCAGAGACACAGAGGCAGAGACACAGAGGCAGAGTCACAGAGGCAGACACACAGAGGCAGATACACAGAGGCAAAGACACAGACACAGGTACAGAGAGACAGAGACAGAGACAAAGAGACAGAGACACAGAGACAAAGAGACAGAGTCACAGAGACGGTGACACGGAGACATAGACGCGGAGACACAACACGAAGACAGAGACACAGAGACAGAGACACAGAGACAAAGACATAGAGACAGAGACACAGAGACAGAGACACAGAGACAGAGACACAGAGACAGAGACACGGAGACAGAGACACAGAGACAGAGACACAGAGACAGAGACACAGAGACAGAGACACAGAGACAGAGACACAGAGACAGAGACACAGAGACAGAGACACAGAGACAGAGACACAGAGACAGAGACACAGAGACAGAGACACAGAGACAGAGACACAGAGACAGAGACACAGAGACAGAGACACAGAGACAGAGACACAGAGACAGAGACACAGAGACAGAGACACAGAGACAGAGACACAGAGACAGAGACACAGAGACAGAGACACGGAGACAGAGACACAGAGACAGAGACACAGAGACAGAGACACAGAGACAGAGACACAGAGACAGAGACACAGAGACAGAGACACAGAGACAGAGACACAGAGACAGAGAGACAGAGACAGAGACACAGAGACAGAGACACAGAGACAGAAAGACAGAGACAGAGACACGGAGACAGAGATACAGAGACACGGACACAGAGACAGTGACACAGAGGCAGGGACACAGAGACAGAGACACAGACACAGGGACAGAAAGACAGAGACACAGAGACTCAGGCAAAGAGACAGAGACACAGAGACAGAGACGCAGAGACAGAGACACAGAGACAGAGACACAGAGGCGGAGACACAGAGGCAGCGTCACAGAGGCAGAGACACAGAGGCAGAGACACAGAGGCAGAGACACAGAGGCAGAGTCACAGAGGCAGAGACACAGAGGCAGATACACAGAGGCAAAGACACAGACACAGGTACAGAGAGACAGAGACAGAGACAAAGAGACAGAGACACAGAGACAAAGAGACAGAGTCACAGAGACGGTGACACGGAGACATAGACGCGGAGACACAACACGAAGACAGAGACACAGAGACAGAGACACAGAGACAGAGACACAGAGACAGAGACACAGAGACAGAGACACAGAGACAGAGACACAGAGACAGAGACACAGAGACAGAGACACAGGTTCAGAGACACAGAGACAGAGACACGGAGACAGAGATGCAGAGACAGAGGCACAGAGACAGAGACACAGAGACAGAGACACAGAGACAGAGACACAGAGACAGGTACACAGAGTCAGAGATACAGAGACAGAGACACAGGGACAGAGACACAGAGACAGATACACAGAGACAGAGACACAGAGACAGAGACACAGAGACAGAGACACAGAGACAGAGACACAGAGACAGAGACACAGAGACAGAGACACAGAGACAGAGACACAGAGACAGAGACACAGAGACAGACACACAGAGACAGAGACACAGAGACAGAGACACAGAGACAGAGACACAGAGACAGAGACACAGAGACAGAGACACAGAGACAGAGACACAGAGACACAGAGACTGAGACAGAGACAGAGACACAGAGACAGAGACACAGAGACAGAGACACAGAGACAGACACACAGAGACAGAGACACAGAGACAGAGACACAGAGACAGAGACACAGAGACAGAGACACAGAGACAGAGACACAGAGACAGAGACAGAGACAGAGACAGAGACAGAGACAGAGACACAGAGACAGAGACACGGAGACAGAGATACAGAGACAGGGTACAGAGACAGAGACACAGAGACAGAGGCACAGACACAGAGACACAGAGACAGAGAGACAGAGACAGAGACACAGAGACAGAGACAGAGACAGAGACAGAGACACAGAGACAGAGACACAGAGACAGAGACACAGAGACAGAGACACAGAGACAGAGACACAGAGACAGAGACACAGAGACAGAGACACAGAGACAGAGACACAGAGACAGAGACACGGAGACAGAGATACAGAGACAGAGACACAGAGGCAGAGGCAGAGACACAGAGACACCGAGACAGAAACACAGAGACAGAGACACGGAGACGGAGATACAGAGACACGGACACAGAGACAGGGACACAGAGGCAAAGACACAGACACAGAGACACATAGGCACAGACACAGATACAGAGGAAAAAAGACAGAGTCACAGAGTCGGAGACACAGTGGCAGAGACACAGAGACAGAGACACAGAGACAGAGACACAGAGACAGAGACACAGATACAGATACACAGTGATAGAGACACAGAGACAGAGACACAGAGACACAGACACAGAGACAGAGACACATAGACAGAGACACAGAGACAGAGACAGAGACACAGAGACAGAGACACAGAGACAGACACACAGAGACAGAGACACAGAGACAGAGACACAGAGAAAGGGGCACAGACACAGAGAAACAGAGACAGAGACACGGAGACAGAGATACAGAGACAGGGTACAGAGACAGAGACACAGAGACAGAGACACAGAGACAGAGACACAGAGACAGAGACACAGAGACAGAGACACAGAGACAGAGACACAGAGACAGAGACACAGAGACAGAGACACAGAGACAGAGACAGAGACACAGAGACAGAGACACAGAGACACAGAGACAGAGACACAGAGACAGAGACACAGAGACAGAGACACAGAGACAGAGACACAGAGACAGAGACACAGAGACAGAGACACAGAGACAGAGACACAGAGACAGAGACACAGAGACAGAGACACAGAGACAGAGACACAGAGACAGAGACACAGAGACAGAGACACAGAGACAGAGACACAGAGACAGAGACACAGAGACAGAGACACAGAGACAGAGACACAGAGACAGAGACACAGAGACAGAGACACAGAGACAGAGACACAGAGACAGAGACACAGAGACAGAGACACAGAGACAGAGACACAGAGTCAGAGATACAGAGACAGAGACACAGGGACAGAGACACGGAGACAGAGACACAGGGACAGGGACACAGGGACAGAGACACGGAGACAGAGACACAGAGACAGAGACACAGAGACACAGAGACAGAAATACGGAGACAGAGACAGAGAGAGAGACAGAGATACAGAGGCAGAGACACGGAGACTGGAACACAGAAAGGAAGACACAGAGACAGAGGCACAGAGACAGAGACACAGGGACAGAGACAGGGTCACATGGACAGTGACAGAGACAGGGTCACAGAGACAGAGGCACAGAGACAGAGACACAGAGACAGAGATACAGAGACAGAGACACAGGGACAGGGACACGGAGACAGAGACACAGGGACAGGGACACAGGGACAGAGACACGGAGACAGAGACACAGAGACAGAGACACAGAGACAGAGACACAGAGACAGAGACACAGGGACAGAGACAGGGTCACATGGACAGTGACAGAGACAGGGTCACAGAGACAGAGGCACAGAGACAGAGACACAGAGACAGAGATACAGAGACAGAGACACAGGGACAGAGACACGGAGACAGAGACACAGGGACAGGGACACAGGGACAGAGACACGGAGACAGAGACACAGAGACAGAGACACAGAGACAGAGACACAGAGACAGAGACACAGAGACAGAGACACAGAGACAGAGCCACAGAGACAGAGACACAGAGACAGAGACACAGAGACAGAGACAGAGACAGAGACACAGAGACAGAGACACAGAGACAGAGACACAGAGACAGAGACACAGAGACAGAGACACAGAGACAGAGACACAGAGACAGAGACACAGAGACAGACACACAGAGACAGAGACACAGAGACAGAGTCACAGAGACAGAGACACAGAGACAGAGACAGAGACAGAGACAGAGACACAGAGACAGAGACACAGAGACAGAGACACAGAGACAGAGACACAGAGACAGAGACACAGAGACAGAGACAGAGACACAGAGACAGAGACACAGAGACAGAGAGAGAGAGACAGAGACACAGAGACAGAGAGACAGAGACAGAGACACAGAGACACAGAGACAGAGACACAGAGACAGAGACACAGAGACAGAGACACAGAAACAGAGACACAGAGACAGAGACACAGAGGCGGGGACACAGAGGCAGAGTCACAGAGGCAGAGACACAGAGGCAGAGACACAGAGACAGAGACACAGAGGCAGAGGCAGAGGCAAAGACACAGGGACACCGAGACAGAAAGACAGAGACAGAGACACGGAGACAGAGATACAGAGACACGGACACAGAGACAGTGACACAGAGGCAGGGACACAGAGACAGAGACACAGACACAGGGACAGAAAGACAGAGACACAGAGACTCAGGCAAAGAGACAGAGACACAGAGACAGAGACACAGAGACAGAGACACAGAGACAGAGACACAGAGGCGGAGACACAGAGGCAGCGTCACAGAGGCAGAGACACAGAGGCAGAGACACAGAGGCAGAGACACAGAGGCAGAGTCACAGAGGCAGACACACAGAGGCAGATACACAGAGGCAAAGACACAGACACAGGTACAGAGAGACAGAGACAGAGACAAAGAGACAGAGACACAGAGACAAAGAGACAGAGTCACAGAGACGGTGACACGGAGACATAGACGCGGAGACACAACACGAAGACAGAGACACAGAGACAGAGACACAGAGACAAAGACACAGAGACAGAGACACAGAGACAGAGACACAGAGACAGAGACACAGAGACAGAGACACAGAGACAGAGACACAGAGACAGAGACACAGAGACAGAGACACAGAGACAGAGACACAGAGACAGAGACACAGAGACAGAGACACAGAGACAGAGACACAGAGACAGAGACACAGAGACAGAGACACAGAGACAGAGACAGAGACACAGAGACAGAGACACAGAGGCAGAGACACAGAGACAAAGACACAGAGACAGAGACACAGAGACAGAGGCACAGACACAGAGAAACAGAGACAGAGACACAGAGACAAAGACAGAGACAGAGACACAGGGACAGGGGCACAGGGACAGAGACACGGAGACAGAGGTGCAGAGACAGAGGCACAGAGACAGAGACACAGAGACAGAGACACAGAGACAGAGACACAGAGGCAGAGACACAGAGACAAAGACACAGAGACAGAGACACAGAGACAGAGGCACAGACACAGAGAGACAGAGACAGAGACACAGAGACAGAGACACAGAGACAGAGACACAGAGACAGAGAGACAGAGACAGAGACACAGAGACAGAGACACAGAGACAGAGACACAGAGACAGAGAGACAGAGACAGAGACACAGAGACAGAGACAGAGACAGCGACAGAGACACAGAGACAGAGACACAGAGACAGAGACACAGAGACAGAGACACAGAGACAGAGACACAGAGACAGAGACACAGAGACAGAGACACAGAGACAGAGACACATAGACAGAGACACAGAGACAGAGACACAGAGACAGAGAGAGAGAGACAGAGACACAGAGACAGAGAGACAGAGACAGAGACACAGAGACAGAGACACAGAGACAGAGACACAGAGACAGAGACACAGAAACAGAGACACAGAGACAGAGACACAGAGGCGGAGACACAGAGGCAGAGTCACAGAGGCAGAGACACAGAGGCAGAGACACAGAGACAGAGACACAGAGGCAGAGGCAGAGGCAAAGACACAGGTACACCGAGACAGAAAGACAGAGACAGAGACACGGAGACAGAGATACAGAGACACGGACACAGAGACAGTGACACAGAGGCAGGGACACAGAGACAGAGACACAGACACAGGGACAGAAAGACAGAGACACAGAGACTCAGGCAAAGAGACAGAGACACAGAGACAGAGACGCAGAGACAGAGACACAGAGACAGAGACACAGAGGCGGAGACACAGAGGCAGCGTCACAGAGGCAGAGACACAGAGGCAGAGACACAGAGGCAGAGACACAGAGGCAGAGTCACAGAGGCAGAGACACAGAGGCAGATACACAGAGGCAAAGACACAGACACAGGTACAGAGAGACAGAGACAGAGACAAAGAGACAGAGACACAGAGACAAAGAGACAGAGTCACAGAGACGGTGACACGGAGACATAGACGCGGAGACACAACACGAAGACAGAGACACAGAGACAGAGACACAGAGACAGAGACACAGAGACAGAGACACAGAGACAGAGACACAGAGACAGAGACACAGAGACAGAGACACAGGTTCAGAGACACAGAGACAGAGACACGGAGACAGAGATGCAGAGACAGAGGCACAGAGACAGAGACACAGAGACAGAGACACAGAGACAGAGACACAGAGACAGATACACAGAGTCAGAGATACAGAGACAGAGACACAGGGACAGAGACACAGAGACAGATACACAGAGACAGAGACACAGAGACAGAGACACAGAGACAGAGACACAGAGACAGAGACACAGAGACAGAGACACAGAGACAGAGACACAGAGACAGAGACACAGAGACAGAGACACAGAGACAGAGACACAGAGACAGACACACAGAGACAGAGACACAGAGACAGAGACACAGAGACAGAGACACAGAGACAGAGACACAGAGACAGAGACACAGAGACAGAGACACAGAGACACAGAGACTGAGACAGAGACAGAGACACAGAGACAGAGACACAGAGACAGAGACACAGAGACAGACACACAGAGACAGAGACACAGAGACAGAGACACAGAGACAGAGACACAGAGACAGAGACACAGAGACAGAGACACAGAGACAGAGACACAGAGACAGAGACAGAGACAGAGACAGAGACAGAGACAGAGACAGAGACAGAGACAGAGACACAGAGACAGAGACACGGAGACAGAGATACAGAGACAGGGTACAGAGACAGAGACACAGAGACAGAGGCACAGACACAGAGACACAGAGACAGAGAGACAGAGACAGAGACACAGAGACAGAGACAGAGACAGAGACACAGAGACAGAGACACAGAGACAGAGACACAGAGACAGAGACACAGAGACAGAGACACAGAGACAGAGATACAGAGACAGAGACACAGAGACAGAGACACAGAGACAGAGACACAGAGACAGAGACACGGAGACAGAGATACAGAGACAGAGACACAGAGGCAGAGGCAGAGACACAGAGACACCGAGACAGAAACACAGAGACAGAGACACGGAGACAGAGATACAGAGACACGGACACAGAGACAGGGACACAGAGGCAAAGACACAGACACAGAGACACATAGGCACAGACACAGATACAGAGAAAAAAAGACAGAGTCACAGAGTCGGAGACACAGTGGCAGAGACACAGAGACAGAGACACAGAGACAGAGACACAGAGACAGAGACACAGAGACAGAGACACAGAGACAGAGACACAGAGACAGAGACACAGATACAGATACACAGTGATAGAGACACAGAGACAGAGACACAGAGACACAGACACAGAGACAGAGACACAGAGACAGAGACACAGAGACAGAGACACAGAGACAGAGACAGAGACACAGAGACAGAGACACAGAGACAGAGACAGAGACACAGAGACAGAGACACAGAGACAGAGACACAGAGACAGAGACACAGAGACAGAGACACAGAGACAGAGGCACAGAGACAGAGACACAGAGACAGAGACACAGAGACAGAGACACAGAGACAGAGACACAGAGACAGAGACACAGAGACAGAGACACAGAGACAGAGACACAGAGACAGAGACACAGAGACAGAGACACAGAGACAGAGACACAGAGACAGAGACACAGAGACACAGACACAGAGACAGAGACACAGAGACAGAGACACAGAGACAGAGACACAGAGACAGAGACACAGAGACAGAGACACAGAGACAGAGACACAGAGACAGACACACAGAGACACAGACACAGAGACAGAGACAAAGAGACAGAGACACAGAGACAAAGAGACAGAGTCACAGAGACGGTGACACGGAGACATAGACGCGGAGACACAACACGAAGACAGAGACACAGAGACAGAGACACAGAGACAGAGACACAGAGACAGAGACACAGAGACAGAGACACAGAGACAGAGACACAGAGACAGAGACACAGAGACAGAGACACAGGTTCAGAGACACAGAGACACAGACACGGAGACAGAGATGCAGAGGCAGAGGCACAGAGACAGAGACACAGAGACAGAGACACAGAGACAGAGACACAGAGACAGATACACAGAGTCAGAGATACAGAGACAGAGACACAGGGACAGAGAGACAGAGACAGATACACAGAGACAGAGACACAGAGACAGAGACACAGAGACAGAGACACAGAGACAGAGACACAGAGACAGAGACACAGAGACAGAGACACAGAGACAGAGACACAGAGACAGAGACACAGAGACAGAGACACAGAGACAGAGACACAGAGACAGACACACAGAGACAGAGACACAGAGACAGAGACACAGAGACAGAGACACAGAGACAGAGACACAGAGACAGAGACACAGAGACAGAGACACAGAGACACAGAGACTGAGACAGAGACAGAGACACAGAGACAGAGACACAGAGACAGAGACACAGAGACAGACACACAGAGACAGAGACACAGAGACAGAGACACAGAGACAGAGACACAGAGACAGAGACACAGAGACAGAGACACAGAGACAGAGACAGAGACAGAGACAGAGACAGAGACAGAGACAGAGACACAGAGACAGAGACACGGAGACAGAGATACAGAGACAGGGTACAGAGACAGAGACACAGAGACAGAGGCACAGACACAGAGACACAGAGACAGAGAGACAGAGACAGAGACACAGAGACAGAGACAGAGACAGAGACACAGAGACAGAGACACAGAGACAGAGACACAGAGACAGAGACACAGAGACAGAGACACAGAGACAGAGATACAGAGACAGAGACACAGAGACAGAGACACAGAGACAGAGACACAGAGACAGAGACACGGAGACAGAGATACAGAGACAGAGACACAGAGGCAGAGGCAGAGACACAGAGACACCGAGACAGAAACACAGAGACAGAGACACGGAGACAGAGATACAGAGACACGGACACAGAGACAGGGACACAGAGGCAAAGACACAGACACAGAGACACATAGGCACAGACACAGATACAGAGAAAAAAAGACAGAGTCACAGAGTCGGAGATACAGTGGCAGAGACACAGAGACAGAGACACAGAGACAGAGACACAGAGACAGAGACACAGAGACAGAGACACAGAGACAGAGACACAGATACAGATACACAGTGATAGAGACACAGAGACAGAGACACAGAGACACAGACACAGAGACAGAGACACAGAGACAGAGACACAGAGACAGAGACAGAGACACAGAGACAGAGACACAGAGACAGACACACAGAGACAGAGACACAGAGACAGAGACACAGAGAAAGGGGCACAGACACAGAGAAACAGAGACAGAGACACGGAGACAGAGATACAGAGACAGGGTACAGAGACAGAGACACAGAGACAGAGACACAGAGACAGAGACACAGAGACAGAGACACAGAGACAGAGACACAGAGACAGAGACACAGAGACAGAGACACAGAGACAGAGACACAGAGACAGAGACACAGAGACAGAGACACAGAGACAGAGACACAGAGACAGAGACACAGAGACAGAGACAGAGACACAGAGACAGAGACACAGAGACAGAGACACAGAGACAGAGACACAGAGACAGAGACACAGAGACAGAGACACAGAGACAGAGACACAGAGACAGAGACACAGAGACAGAGACACAGAGACAGAGACACAGAGACAGAGACACAGAGACAGAGACACAGAGACAGAGACACAGAGACACAGACACAGAGACAGAGACACAGAGACAGAGACACAGAGACAGAGACACAGAGACAGAGACACAGAGACAGAGACACAGAGACAGAGACACAGAGACAGACACACAGAGACAGAGACACAGAGACAGAGACACAGAGACAGAGACACAGAGACAGAGACAGAGACAGAGACACAGAGACAGAGACACAGAGACAGAGACACAGAGACAGAGACACAGAGACAGAGACACAGAGACAGAGACACAGAGACAGAGACACAGAGAAAGGGGCACAGACACAGAGAAACAGAGACAGAGACACAGAGACAGAGACACAGAGACAGAGACACAGAGACAGAGACACAGAGACAGAGACACAGAGACAGAGACACAGAGACAGAGACACAGAGACAGAGATACAGAGACACGGACACAGAGACAGGGACACAGAGGCAAAGACACAGACACAGAGACACATAGGCACAGACACAGATACAGAGAAAAAAAGACAGAGTCACAGAGTCGGAGACACAGTGGCAGAGACACAGAGACACAGACACAGAGACAGAGACACAGAGACAGAGACACAGAGACAGAGACACAGAGACAGAGACAGAGACACAGAGACAGAGACACAGAGACAGAGACACAGAGACAGAGACACAGAGACAGAGACACAGAGACAGAGACACAGAGACAGAGACACAGAGACAGAGACACAGAGACAGAGACACAGAGACAGAGACACAGAGACAGAGACACAGAGACAGAGACACAGAGACAGAGACACAGAGACAGAGACACAGAGACAGAGACACAGAGACAGAGACACAGAGACAGAGACACAGAGACAGAGACACAGAGACAGAGACACAGAGACAGAGACACAGAGACAGAGACACAGAGACAGAGACACAGAGACAGAGACACAGAGACAGAGACACAGAGACAGAGACACAGAGACAGAGACACAGAGACAGAGACACAGAGACAGAGACACAGAGACAGAGACACAGAGACAGAGACACAGAGACAGAGACACAGAGACAGGGACACAGAGACAGGGACACAGAGACAGGGACACAGAGACAGGGACACAGAGACAGGGACACAGAGACAGAGACACAGAGACAGAGACACAGAGACAGAGACACAGAGACAGAGACACAGAGACAGAGACACAGAGACAGAGACACAGAGACAGAGACACAGAGACAGAGACACAGAGACAGAGACACAGAGACAGAGACACAGAGACAGAGACACAGAGACAGAGACACAGAGACAGAGACACAGAGACAGAGACACAGAGACAGGGACACAGAGACAGAGACACAGAGACAGAGACACAGAGACAGAGACACAGAGACAGAGACACAGAGACAGAGACACAGAGACAGAGACACAGAGACAGAGACACAGAGACAGAGACACAGAGACAGAGACACAGAGACAGAGACACAGAGACAGAGACACAGAGACAGAGACACAGAGACAGAGAGACAGAGACAGAGACACAGAGACAGAGACACAGAGACAGAGACACAGAGACAGAGACACAGAGACAGAGACACAGAAACAGAGACACAGAGACAGAGACACAGAGGCGGAGACACAGAGGCAGAGTCACAGAGGCAGAGACACAGAGGCAGAGACACAGAGACAGAGACACAGAGGCAGAGGCAGAGGCAAAGACACAGGGACACCGAGACAGAAAGACAGAGACAGAGACACGGAGACAGAGATACAGAGACACGGACACAGAGACAGTGACACAGAGGCAGGGACACAGAGACAGAGACACAGACACAGGGACAGAAAGACAGAGACACAGAGACTCAGGCAAAGAGACAGAGACACAGAGACAGAGACACAGAGACAGAGACACAGAGACAGAGACACAGAGGCGGAGACACAGAGGCAGCGTCACAGTGGCAGAGACACAGAGGCAGAGACACAGAGGCAGAGACACAGAGGCAGAGTCACAGAGGCAGAGACACAGAGGCAGATACACAGAGGCAAAGACACAGACACAGGTACAGAGAGACAGAGACAGAGACAAAGAGACAGAGACACAGAGACAAAGAGACAGAGTCACAGAGACGGTGACACGGAGACATAGACGCGGAGACGCAACACGAAGACAGAGACACAGAGACAGAGACACAGAGACAGAGACACAGAGACAGAGACACAGAGACAGAGACACAGAGACAGAGACACAGAGACAGAGACACAGAGACAGAGACACAGAGACAGAGACACAGAGACAGAGACACAGAGACAGAGACACAGAGACAGAGACACAGGTTCAGAGACACAGAGACAGAGACACGGAGACAGAGATGCAGAGACAGAGGCACAGAGACAGAGACACAGAGACAGAGACACAGAGACAGATACACAGAGTCAGAGATACAGAGACAGAGACACAGGGACAGAGACACAGAGACAGATACACAGAGACAGAGACACAGAGACAGAGACACAGAGACAGAGACACAGAGACAGAGACACAGAGACAGAGACACAGAGACAGAGACACAGAGACAGAGACACAGAGACAGAGACACAGAGACAGAGACACAGAGACAGACACACAGAGACAGAGACACAGAGACAGAGACACAGAGACAGAGACACAGAGACAGAGACACAGAGACAGAGACACAGAGACAGAGACACAGAGACAGAGACACAGAGACAGAGACACAGAGACAGAGACACAGAGACACAGAGACTGAGACAGAGACAGAGACACAGAGACAGAGACACAGAGACAGACACACAGAGACAGAGACACAGAGACAGAGACACAGAGACAGAGACACAGAGACAGAGACACAGAGACAGAGGCACAGACACAGAGACACGGAGACAGAGACACGGAGACAGAGATACAGAGACAGGGTACAGAGACAGAGACACAGAGACAGAGACACAGAGACAGAGACACAGAGACAGAGACACAGAGACAGAGACACAGAGACAGAGATACAGAGACAGAGACACAGGGACAGAGACACGGAGACAGAGACACAGAGACAGACACACAGAGACAGAGACACAGAGACAGAGACACAGGGACAGAGACACAGAGACAGAGACACAGAGACACAGAGACTGAGACAGAGACAGAGACACAGAGACAGAGACACAGAGACAGAGACACAGAGACAGAGACACAGAGACAGAGACACAGAGACAGAGATACAGAGACAGAGACACAGGGACAGAGACACGGAGACAGAGACACAGGGACAGGGACACAGGGACAGAGACACGGAGACAGAGACACAGAGACAGAGACACAGAGACAGAGACACAGAGACAGAGACACAGAGACAGAGACACAGAGACAGAAATACGGAGACAGAGACACAGAGACACAGACACAGAGACACAGAGACAGAAATACGGAGACAGAGACAGAGAGAGAGACAGAGATACAGAGGCAGAGACACGGAGACTGGAACACAGAAAGGAAGACACAGAGACAGAGGCACAGAGACAGAGACACAGGGACAGAGACAGGGTCACATGGACAGTGACAGAGACAGGGTCACAGAGACAGAGGCACAGAGACAGAGACACAGAGACAGAGACACAGAGACAGAGACACAGAAACAGAGACACAGAGACAGAGACACAGAGGCGGCGACACAGGGGCAGAGTCACAGAGGCAGAGACACAGAGGCAGAGACACAGAGACAGAGACACAGAGGCAGAGGCAGAGGCAAAGACACAGGGACACCGAGACAGAAAGACAGAGACAGAGACACGGAGACAGAGATACAGAGACACGGACACAGAGACAGTGACACAGAGGCAGGGACACAGAGACAGAGACACAGACACAGGGACAGAAAGACAGAGACACAGAGACTCAGGCAAAGAGACAGAGACACAGAGACAGAGACACAGAGACAGAGACACAGAGACAGAGACACAGAGGCGGAGACACAGAGGCAGAGTCACAGAGGCAGAGACACAGAGGCAGAGACACAGAGGCAGAGACACAGAGGCAGAGTCACAGAGGCAGAGACACAGAGGCAGATACACAGAGGCAAAGACACAGACACAGGTACAGAGAGACAGAGACAGAGACAAAGAGACAGAGACACAGAGACAAAGAGACAGAGTCACAGAGACGGTGACACGGAGACATAGACGCGGAGACACAACACGAAGACAGAGACACAGAGACAGAGACACAGAGACAGAGACACAGAGACAGAGACACAGAGACAGAGACACAGAGACAGAGACACAGAGACAGAGACACAGAGACAGAGACACAGAGACAGAGACACAGAGACAGAGACACAGAGACAGAGACACAGAGACAGAGACATAGAGACAGAGACACAGAGACAGAGACACAGGTTCAGAGACACAGAGACAGAGACACGGAGACAGAGATGCAGAGACAGAGGCACAGAGACAGAGACACAGAGACAGAGACACAGAGACAGAGACACAGAGACAGAGACACAGAGACAGAGACACAGAGACAGATACACAGAGACAGAGACACAGAGACAGAGACACAGAGACAGAGACACAGAGACAGAGACACAGAGACAGAGACACAGAGACAGAGACACAGAGACAGAGACACAGAGACAGAGACACAGAGACAGAGACACAGAGACAGAGACACAGAGACAGAGACACAGAGACAGAGACACAGAGACAGAGACACAGAGACAGAGACACAGAGACAGAGACACAGAGACAGAGACACAGAGACAGAGACACAGAGACAGAGACACAGAGACAGAGACACAGAGACAGAGACACAGAGACAGAGACACAGAGACAGAGACACAGAGACAGAGACACAGAGACAGAGACACAGAGACAGAGACACAGAGACAGAGACACAGAGACAGAGACACAGAGACAGAGACACAGAGACAGAGACACAGAGACAGAGACACAGAGACAGAGACACAGAGACAGAGACACAGAGACAGAGACACAGAGACAGAGACACAGAGACAGAGACACAGAGACAGAGACACAGAGACAGAGACACAGAGACAGAGACACAGAGACAGGGACACAGAGACAGGGACACAGAGACAGGGACACAGAGACAGAGACACAGAGACAGAGACACAGAGACAGAGACACAGAGACAGAGACACAGAGACAGAGACACAGAGACAGAGACACAGAGACAGAGACACAGAGACAGAGACACAGAGACAGAGACACAGAGACAGAGACACAGAGACAGAGACACAGAGACAGAGACACAGAGACAGAGACACAGAGACAGAGACACAGAGACAGAGACACAGAGACAGAGACACAGAGACAGAGACACAGAGACAGAGACACAGAGACAGGGACACAGAGACAGAGACACAGAGACAGAGACACAGAGACAGAGACACAGAGACAGAGACACAGAGACAGAGACACAGAGACAGAGACACAGAGACAGAGACACAGAGACAGAGACACAGAGACAGAGACACAGAGACAGAGACACAGAGACAGAGACACAGAGACAGAGAGACAGAGACAGAGACACAGAGACAGAGACACAGAGACAGAGACACAGAGACAGAGACACAGAAGCAGAGACACAGAGACAGAGACACAGAGGCGGAGACACAGAGGCAGAGTCACAGAGGCAGAGACACAGAGGCAGAGACACAGAGACAGAGACACAGAGGCAGAGGCAGAGGCAAAGACACAGGGACACCGAGACAGAAAGACAGAGACAGAGACACGGAGACAGAGATACAGAGACACGGACACAGAGACAGTGACACAGAGGCAGGGACACAGAGACAGAGACACAGACACAGGGACAGAAAGACAGAGACACAGAGACTCAGGCAAAGAGACAGAGACACAGACACAGAGACACAGAGACAGAGACACAGAGACAGAGACACAGAGGCGGAGACACAGAGGCAGCGTCACAGTGGCAGAGACACAGAGGCAGAGACACAGAGGCAGAGACACAGAGGCAGAGTCACAGAGGCAGAGACACAGAGGCAGATACACAGAGGCAAAGACACAGACACAGGTACAGAGAGACAGAGACAGAGACAAAGAGACAGAGACACAGAGACAAAGAGACAGAGTCACAGAGACGGTGACACGGAGACATAGACGCGGAGACGCAACACGAAGACAGAGACACAGAGACAGAGACACAGAGACAGAGACACAGAGACAGAGACACAGAGACAGAGACACAGAGACAGAGACACAGAGACAGAGACACAGAGACAGAGACACAGAGACAGAGACACAGAGACAGAGACACAGAGACAGAGACACAGAGACAGAGACACAGAGACAGAGACACAGAGACAGAGACACAGAGACAGAGACACGGAGACAGAGATGCAGAGACAGAGGCACAGAGACAGAGACACAGAGACAGAGACACAGAGACAGATACACAGAGTCAGAGATACAGAGACAGAGACACAGGGACAGAGACACAGAGACAGATACACAGAGACAGAGACACAGAGACA
Source organism: Megachile willughbiella (assembly GCA_945859595.2). Taxonomy (NCBI): domain Eukaryota; kingdom Metazoa; phylum Arthropoda; class Insecta; order Hymenoptera; family Megachilidae; genus Megachile; species Megachile willughbiella. Next base: position 1,958,461 of record CAMAOD020000266.1, read on the forward strand.
GAGACACAGAGACAGAGACACAGAGACAGAGACACAGAGACAGAGACACAGAGACAGAGACACAGAGACAGAGACACAGAGACAGAGACACAGAGACAGACACACAGAGACAGAGACACAGAGACAGAGACACAGAGACAGAGACACAGAGACAGAGACACAGAGACAGAGACACAGAGACAGAGACACAGAGACAGAGACACAGAGACAGAGACACAGAGACACAGAGACTGAGACAGAGACAGAGACACAGAGACAGAGACACAGAGACAGACACACAGAGACAGAGACACAGAGACAGAGACACAGAGACAGAGACACAGAGACAGAGACACAGAGACAGAGGCACAGACACAGAGACACGGAGACAGAGACACGGAGACAGAGATACAGAGACAGGGTACAGAGACAGAGACACAGAGACAGAGACACAGAGACAGAGACACAGAGACAGAGACACAGAGACAGAGATACAGAGACAGAGACACAGGGACAGAGACACGGAGACAGAGACACAGAGACAGACACACAGAGACAGAGACACAGAGACAGAGACACAGGGACAGAGACACAGAGACAGAGACACAGAGACACAGAGACTGAGACAGAGACAGAGACACAGAGACAGAGACACAGAGACAGAGACACAGAGACAGAGACACAGAGACAGAGACACAGAGACAGAGACACAGAGACAGAGACACAGAGACAGAGACACAGAGACAGGGACACAGAGACAGAGACACAGAGACAGAGACACAGAGACAGAGACACAGAGACAGAGACACAGAGACAGAGACACAGAGACAGAGACACAGAGACAGAGACACAGAGACAGAGACACAGAGACAGAGACACAGAGACAGAGAGACAGAGACAGAGACACAGAGACAGAGACACAGAGACAGAGACACAGAGACAGAGACACAGAAGCAGAGACACAGAGACAGAGACACAGAGGCGGAGACACAGAGGCAGAGTCACAGAGGCAGAGACACAGAGGCAGAGACACAGAGACAGAGACACAGAGGCAGAGGCAGAGGCAAAGACACAGGGACACCGAGACAGAAAGACAGAGACAGAGACACGGAGACAGAGATACAGAGACACGGACACAGAGACAGTGACACAGAGGCAGGGACACAGAGACAGAGACACAGACACAGGGACAGAAAGACAGAGACACAGAGACTCAGGCAAAGAGACAGAGACACAGAGACAGAGACACAGAGACAGAGACACAGAGACAGAGACACAGAGACAGAGACACAGAGGCGGAGACACAGAGGCAGCGTCACAGTGGCAGAGACACAGAGGCAGAGACACAGAGGCAGAGACACAGAGGCAGAGTCACAGAGGCAGAGACACAGAGGCAGATACACAGAGGCAAAGACACAGACACAGGTACAGAGAGACAGAGACAGAGACAAAGAGACAGAGACACAGAGACAAAGAGACAGAGTCACAGAGACGGTGACACGGAGACATAGACGCGGAGACACGGAGACAGAGACACGGAGACAGAGATACAGAGACAGGGTACAGAGACAGAGACACAGAGACAGAGACACAGAGACAGAGACACAGAGACAGAGACACAGAGACAGAGACACAGAGACAGAGATACAGAGACAGAGACACAGGGACAGAGACACGGAGACAGAGACACAGAGACAGACACACAGAGACAGAGACACAGAGACAGAGACACAGGGACAGAGACACAGAGACAGAGACACAGAGACACAGAGACTGAGACAGAGACAGAGACACAGAGACAGAGACACAGAGACAGAGACACAGAGACAGAGACACAGAGACAGAGACACAGAGACAGAGACACAGAGACAGAGACACAGAGACAGAGATACAGAGACAGAGACACAGGGACAGAGACACGGAGACAGAGACACAGGGACAGGGACACAGGGACAGAGACACGGAGACAGAGACACAGAGACAGAGACACAGAGACAGAGACACAGAGACAGAGACACAGAGACAGAGACACAGAGACAGAAATACGGAGACAGAGACACAGAGACACAGACACAGAGACACAGAGACAGAAATACGGAGACAGAGACAGAGAGAGAGACAGAGATACAGAGGCAGAGACACGGAGACTGGAACACAGAAAGGAAGACACAGAGACAGAGGCACAGAGACAGAGACACAGGGACAGAGACAGGGTCACATGGACAGTGACAGAGACAGGGTCACAGAGACAGAGGCACAGAGACAGAGACACAGAGACAGAGACACAGAGACAGAGACACAGAAACAGAGACACAGAGACAGAGACACAGAGGCGGCGACACAGGGGCAGAGTCACAGAGGCAGAGACACAGAGGCAGAGACACAGAGACAGAGACACAGAGGCAGAGGCAGAGGCAAAGACACAGGGACACCGAGACAGAAAGACAGAGACAGAGACACGGAGACAGAGATACAGAGACACGGACACAGAGACAGTGACACAGAGGCACGGACACAGAGACAGAGACACAGACACAGGGACAGAAAGACAGAGACACAGAGACTCAGGCAAAGAGACAGAGACACAGAGACAGAGACACAGAGACAGAGACACAGAGACAGAGACACAGAGGCGGAGACACAGAGGCAGAGTCACAGAGGCAGAGACACAGAGGCAGAGACACAGAGGCAGAGACACAGAGGCAGAGTCACAGAGGCAGAGACACAGAGGCAGATACACAGAGGCAAAGACACAGACACAGGTACAGAGAGACAGAGACAGAGACAAAGAGACAGAGACACAGAGACAAAGAGACAGAGTCACAGAGACGGTGACACGGAGACATAGACGCGGAGACACAACACGAAGACAGAGACACAGAGACAGAGACACAGAGACAGAGACACAGAGACAGAGACACAGAGACAGAGACACAGAGACAGAGACACAGAGACAGAGACACAGAGACAGAGACACAGAGACAGAGACACAGAGACAGAGACACAGAGACAGAGACACAGAGACAGAGACACAGAGACAGAGACATAGAGACAGAGACACAGAGACAGAGACACAGGTTCAGAGACACAGAGACAGAGACACGGAGACAGAGATGCAGAGACAGAGGCACAGAGACAGAGACACAGAGACAGAGACACAGAGACAGAGACACAGAGACAGAGACACAGAGACAGAGACACAGAGACAGATACACAGAGACAGAGACACAGAGACAGAGACACAGAGACAGAGACACAGAGACAGAGACACAGAGACAGAGACACAGAGACAGAGACACAGAGACAGAGACACAGAGACAGAGACACAGAGACAGACACACAGAGACAGAGACACAGAGACAGAGACACAGAGACAGAGACACAGAGACAGAGACACAGAGACAGAGACACAGAGACAGAGACACAGAGACACAGAGACTGAGACAGAGACAGAGACACAGAGACAGAGACACAGAGACAGAGACACAGAGACAGACACACAGAGACAGAGACACAGAGACAGAGACACAGAGACAGAGACACAGAGACAGAGACACAGAGACAGAGACACAGAGACAGAGACACGGAGACAGAGATGCAGAGACAGAGGCACAGAGACAGAGACACAGAGACAGAGACACAGAGACAGAGACACAGAGACAGAGACACAGAGACAGATACACAGAGACAGAGACACAGAGACAGAGACACAGAGACAGAGACACAGAGACAGAGACACAGAGACAGAGACACAGAGACAGAGACACAGAGACAGAGACACAGAGACAGAGACACAGAGACAGACACACAGAGACAGAGACACAGAGACAGAGACACAGAGACAGAGACACAGAGACAGAGACACAGAGACAGAGACACAGAGACAGAGACACAGAGACAGAGACACAGAGACACAGAGACTGAGACAGAGACAGAGACACAGAGACAGAGACACAGAGACAGAGACACAGAGACAGACACACAGAGACAGAGACACAGAGACAGAGACACAGAGACAGAGACACAGAGACAGAGACACAGAGACAGAGACACAGAGACAGAGACAGAGACAGAGACAGAGACAGAGACAGAGACAGAGACACAGAGACAGAGACACGGAGACAGAGATACAGAGACAGGGTAGAGAGACAGAGACACAGAGACAGAGGCACAGACACAGAGACACAGAGACAGAGAGACAGAGACAGAGACACAGAGACAGAGACAGAGACAGAGACACAGAGACAGAGACACAGAGACAGAGACACAGAGACAGAGACACAGAGACAGAGACACAGAGACAGAGACACAGAGACAGAGACACAGAGACAGAGATACAGAGACAGAGACACAGAGACAGAGACACAGAGACAGAGACACAGAGACAGAGACACGGAGACAGAGATACAGAGACAGAGACACAGAGGCAGAGGCAGAGACACAGAGACACCGAGACAGAAACACAGAGACAGAGACACGGAGACAGAGATACAGAGACACGGACACAGAGACAGGGACACAGAGGCAAAGACACAGACACAGAGACACATAGGCACAGACACAGATACAGAGAAAAAAAGACAGAGTCACAGAGTCGGAGACACAGTGGCAGAGACACAGAGACAGAGACACAGAGACAGAGACACAGAGACAGAGTCACAGAGACAGAGACACAGATACAGATACACAGTGATAGAGACACAGAGACAGAGACACAGAGACACAGACACAGAGACAGAGACACAGAGACAGAGACACAGAGACAGAGACAGAGACACAGAGACAGAGACACAGAGACAGAGACACAGAGACAGACACACAGAGACAGAGACACAGAGACAGAGACACAGAGACAGAGACACAGAGACAGAGACACAGAGACAGAGACACAGAGACAGAGACACAGAGACAGGGACACAGAGACAGGGACACAGAGACAGAGACACAGAGACAGAGACACAGAGACAGAGACACAGAGACAGAGACACAGAGACAGAGACACAGAGACAGAGACACAGAGACAGAGACACAGAGACACAGAGACAGAGACACAGAGACAGAGACACAGAGACAGAGACACAGAGACACAGAGACAGAGACACAGAGACAGAGACACAGAGAGAGAGACACAGAGACAGAGACACAGAGACAGAGACACAGAGACAGAGACACAGAGACAGAGACACAGAGACAGAGATACAGAGACAGAGACACAGGAACAGAGACACGGAGACAGAGACACAGAGACAGAGACACAGAGACAGAGACACAGAGACAGAGACACAGAGACAGAGACACAGAGACAGAGACACAGAGACAGAGACACAGAGACAGAGACACAGAGACAGAGACACAGAGACAGAGACAGAGAGACAGAGACACAGAGACAGAGACACAGAGACAGAGACACAGAGACAGAGACACAGAGACAGAGACACAGAGACAGAGACACAGAGACAGAGACACAGAGACAGAGACACAGAGACAGAGACACAGAGACACAGAGACAGAGACACAGAGACAGAGACACAGAGACAGAGACACAGAGAGAGAGACACAGAGACAGAGACACAGAGACAGAGACACAGAGACAGAGACACAGAGACAGAGATACAGAGACAGAGACACAGGGACAGAGACACGGAGACAGAGACACGGGGACAGGGACACAGGGACAGAGACACGGAGACAGAGACACAGAGACAGAGACACAGAGACAGAGACACAGAGACAGAGACACAGAGAGAGAGACACAGAGACAGAGACACAGAGACAGAGACAGAGACACAGAGACAGAGACACAGAGACAGAGACACAGAGACAGAGACACAGAGACAGAGACACAGAGACAGAGACACAGAGACAGAGAGAGAGAGACAGAGACACAGAGACAGAGAGACAGAGACAGAGACACAGAGACAGAGACACAGAGACAGAGAGACAGAGACAGAGACACAGAGACAGAGTCACAGAAACAGAGTCTCAAAGACAGAGACACAGAGACAGAGACACAGAGACAGAGACACAGAGACAGAGACACAGAGACAGAGACACAGAGACAGAGACACAGAGACAGAGACACAGAGACAGAGACACAGAGACAGAGACACAGAGACAGAGACACAGAGACAGAGACACAGAGACAGAGACACAGAGACAGAGACACAGAGACAGAGACACAGAGACAGAGACACAGAGACAGAGACACAGAGACAGAGACACAGAGACAGAGACACAGAGACAGAGACACAGAGACAGAGACACAGAGACAGAGACACAGAGACAGAGACACAGAGACAGAGACACAGAGACAGAGACACAGAGACAGAGACACAGAGACAGAGACACAGAGACAGAGACACAGAGACAGAGACACAGAGACAGAGACACAGAGACAGAGACACAGAGACAGAGACACAGAGACAGAGACACAGAGACAGAGACACAGAGACAGAGACACAGAGACAGAGACACAGAGACAGAGACACAGAGACAGAGACACAGAGACAGAGACACAGAGACAGAGACACAGAGACAGAGACACAGAGACAGAGACACAGAGACAGAGACACAGAGACAGAGACACAGAGACAGAGACACAGAGACAGAGACACAGAGACAGAGACACAGAGACAGAGACACAGAGACAGAGACACAGAGACAGAGACACAGAGACAGAGATACAGAGACAGAGACACAGGGACAGAGACACGGAGACAGAGACACAGGGACAGGGACACAGGGACAGAGACACGGAGACAGAGACACAGAGACAGAGACACAGAGACAGAGAGAGAGAGACAGAGACACAGAGACAGAGAGACAGAGACAGAGACACAGAGACAGAGACACAGAGATAGAGTCACAGAAACAGAGTCTCAAAGACAGAGACACAGAGACAGAGACACAGAGACAGAGACACAGAGACAGAGACACAGAGACAGAGACACAGAGACAGAGACACAGAGACAGAGACACAGAGACAGAGACACAGAGACAGAGACACAGAGACAGAGACACAGAGACAGAGACACAGAGACAGAGACACAGAGACAGAGACACAGAGACAGAGACACAGAGACAGAGACACAGAGACAGAGACACAGAGACAGAGACACAGAGACAGAGACACAGAGACAGAGACACAGAGACAGAGACACAGAGACAGAGACACAGAGACAGAGACACAGAGACAGAGACACAGAGACAGAGACACAGAGACAGAGACACAGAGACAGAGACACAGAGACAGAGACACAGAGACAGAGACACAGAGACAGAGACACAGAGACAGAGACACAGAGACAGAGACACAGAGACAGAGACACAGAGACAGAGACACAGAGACAGAGACACAGAGACAGAGACACAGAGACAGAGACACAGAGACAGAGACACAGAGACAGAGACACAGAGACAGAGACACAGAGACAGAGACACAGAGACAGAGACACAGAGACAGAGACACAGAGACAGAGACACAGAGACAGAGACACAGAGACAGAGACACAGAGACAGAGACACAGAGACAGAGACACAGAGACAGAGACACAGAGACAGAGACACAGAGACAGAGACACAGAGACAGAGACACAGAGACAGAGACACAGAGACAGAGACACAGAGACAGAGACACAGAGACAGAGACACCGAGACAGAGATACAGAGACAGAGACACAGGGACAGAGACACGGAGACAGAGACACAGGGACAGGGACACAGGGACAGAGACACGGAGACAGAGACACAGAGACAGAGACACAGAGACAGAGACACAGAGACAGACACACAGAGACAGAAATACGGAGACAGAGACAGAGAGAGAGACAGAGACACAGAGGCAGAGACACGGAGACTGGAACACAGAAAGGAAGACACAGAGACAGAGGCACAGAGACAGAGACACAGGGACAGAGACAGGGTCACATGGACAGTGACAGAGACAGGGTCACAGAGACAGAGGCACAGAGACAGAGACACAGAGACAGAGATACAGAGACAGAGACGCAGGGACAGAGACACGGAGACAGAGACACAGGGACAGGGACACAGGGACAGAGACACGGAGACAGAGACACAGAGACAGAGACACAGAGACAGAGACACAGAGACAGAGACACAGAGACAGAGACACAGAGACAGAGACACAGAGACAGAGACAGAGACAGAGACACAGAGACAGAGACACAGAGACAGAGACACAGAGACAGAGACACAGAGACAGAGACACAGAGACAGAGACACAGAGACAGAGACACAGAGACAGAGACACAGAGACAGAGACACAGAGGCAGAGACACAGAGACAGAGACACAGAGACAGAGACACAGAGACAGAGACACAGAGACAGAGGCACAGACACAGAGAAACAGAGACAGAGACACGGAGACAGAGATACAGAGACAGGGTACAGAGACAGAGACACAGAGACAGAGACACAGAGACAGAGATACAGAGACAGAGACACAGGGACAGAGACACGGAGACAGAGACACAGGGACAGGGACACAGGGACAGAGACACGGAGACAGAGACACGGAGACAGAGACACAGAGACAGAGACACAGAGACAGAGACACAGAGACAGAGACACAGAGACAGAGACACAGAGACAGAGACACAGAGACAGAGACACAGAGACAGAGACAGAGACAGAGACACAGAGACAGAGACACAGAGACAGAAATACAGAGACAGAGACACAGAGACAGAGACACAGAGACAGAGACACAGAGACAGAGACACAGAGACAGAGACAGAGACACAGAGACAGAGACACAGGGACAGAGACACAGAGACAGAGACACAGAGACAGAGACACAGAGACAGAGACACAGAGACAGAGACACAGGGACAGAGGCACAGACACAGAGAAACAGAGACAGAGACACGGAGACAGAGACACAGAGACAGAGACAGAGACAAGGAGAGTTAGACACAGAGACAGAGACACAGAGACAGAGACACAGAGACAGAGACACAGAGCCAGAGACACAGAGACAGAGACACAGAGACAGAGACACAGAGACAGAGACACAGAGACAGAGACACAGAGACAGAGACACAGAGACAGAGACAGAGAGACAGAGACACAGAGACAGAGGCACAGAGACAGAGACACAGAGACAGAGACACAGAGACAGAGACACAGAGACAGAGACACAGGGACAGAGACACAGAGACAGAGACACAGAGACAGGGACACAGAGACAGAGACACAGAGACAGAGACACAGAGACAGAGACACAGAGACAGAGACACAGAGACAGAGGCAGAGAGAGAGACAGAGACAGAGACAGAGACAGAGACACAGAGACAGAGACAGGGACAGAGTCAGAGACAGAGACACAGAGCACAGACACAGAGACGGATACACAGATACATAGGCGCACAGACAGAGACACAGATTAAGACACACGGAGACAGAGGCAGAGACACAGAGACAGAGACAAGGAGACTTAGACACAGAGACAGAGACACAGAGACAGAGACACAGAGACAGAGACACAGAGACAGAGACACAGAGACAGAGACACAGAGACAGAGACACAGAGACAGAGACACAGAGACAGAGACACAGAGACAGAGACACAGAGACAGAGACACAGAGACAGAGACACAGAGACAGAGACACAGAGACAGAGACACAGAGACAGAGACACAGAGACAGAGACACAGAGACAGAGACACAGAGACAGAGACACAGAGACAGAGACACAGAGACAGAGACACAGAGACAGAGACACAGAGACAGAGACACAGAGACAGAGACACAGAGACAGAGACACAGAGACAGAGACACAGAGACAGAGACACAGAGACAGAGACACAGAGACAGAGACACAGAGACAGAGACACAGAGACAGAGACACAGAGACAGAGACACAGAGACAGAGATACAGAGACAGAGACACAGGGACAGAGACGCGGAGACAGAGACACAGGGACAGGGACACAGGGACAGAGACACGGAGACAGAGACACAGAGACAGAGACACAGAGACAGAGACACAGAGACAGACACACAGAGACAGAAATACGGAGACAGAGACAGAGAGAGAGACAGAGACACAGAGGCAGAGACACGGAGACTGGAACACAGAAAGGAAGACACAGAGACAGAGGCACAGAGACAGAGACACAGGGACAGAGACAGGGTCACATGGACAGTGACAGAGACAGGGTCACAGAGACAGAGGCACAGAGACAGAGACACAGAGACAGAGATACAGAGACAGAGACGCAGGGACAGAGACACGGAGACAGAGACACAGGGACAGGGACACAGGGACAGAGACACGGAGACAGAGACACAGAGACAGAGACACAGAGACAGAGACACAGAGACAGAGACACAGAGACAGAGACAGAGACAGAGACACAGAGACAGAGACACAGAGACAGAGACACAGAGACAGAGACACAGAGACAGAGACACAGAGACAGAGACACAGAGACAGAGACACAGAGACAGAGACACAGAGACAGAGACACAGAGACAGAGACACAGAGACAGAGACACAGAGACAGAGACACAGAGACAGAGACACAGAGACAGAGACACAGAGACAGAGGCACAGACACAGAGAAACAGAGACAGAGACACGGAGACAGAGATACAGAGACAGGGTACAGAGACAGAGACACAGAGACAGAGACACAGAGACAGAGATACAGAGACAGAGACACAGGGACAGAGACACGGAGACAGAGACACAGGGACAGGGACACAGAGACAGAGACACAGAGACAGAGGCACAGACACAGAGACACGGAGACAGAGACACGGAGACAGAGATACAGAGACAGGGTACAGAGACAGAGACACAGAGACAGAGACACAGAGACAGAGACACAGAGACAGAGACACAGAGACAGAGACACAGAGACAGAGACACAGAGACAGAGACACAGAGACAGAGACACAGAGACAGAGACACAGAGACAGAGACACAGAGACAGAGACACAGAGACAGAGACACAGAGACAGAGACACAGAGACAGAGACACGGAGACTGGAACACAGAAAGGAGGACACAGAGACAGAGGCACAGAGACAGAGACACAGGGACAGAGACAGGGTCACATGGACAGTGACAGAGACAGGGTCACAGAGACAGAGGCACAGAGACAGAGATACAGAGACAGAGACACAGGGACAGAGACACGGAGACAGAGGTGCAGAGACAGAGGCACAGAGACAGAGACACAGAGACAGAGACACAGAGACAGATACACAGAGACAGAGACACAGAGACAGAGACACAGAGACAGAGACACAGAAACAGAGTCTCAAAGACAGAGACACAGAGACAGAGACACAGAGACAGAGACACAGAGACAGAGACACAGAGACAGAGACACAGAGACAGAGACACAGAGACAGAGACACAGAGACAGAGACACAGAGACAGAGACACAGAGACAGAGACACAGAGACAGAGACACAGAGACAGAGACACAGAGACAGAGACACAGAGACAGAGACACAGAGACAGAGACACAGAGACAGAGACACAGAGACAGAGACACAGAGACAGAGACACAGAGACAGAGACACAGAGACAGAGACACAGAGACAGAGACACAGAGACAGAGACACAGAGACAGAGACACAGAGACAGAGACACAGAGACAGAGACACAGAGACAGAGACACAGAGACAGAGACACAGAGACAGAGACACAGAGACACAGACACAGAGACAGAGACACAGAGACAGAGACACAGAGACAGAGACACAGAGACAGAGACACAGAGACAGAGACACAGAGACAGAGACACAGAGACAGACACACAGAGACAGAGACACAGAGACAGAGACACAGAGACAGAGACACAGAGACAGAGACACAGAGACAGAGACACAGAGACAGAGACACAGAGACAGAGACACAGAGACACAGAGACTGAGACAGAGACAGAGACACAGAGACAGAGACACAGAGACAGAGACACAGAGACAGACACACAGAGACAGAGACACAGAGACAGAGACACAGAGACAGAGACACAGAGACAGAGACACAGAGACAGAGACACAGAGACAGAGACACAGAGACAGAGACAGAGACAGAGACAGAGACAGAGACAGAGACAGAGACACAGAGACAGAGACACGGAGACAGAGATACAGAGACAGGGTAGAGAGACAGAGACACAGAGACAGAGGCACAGACACAGAGACACAGAGACAGAGAGACAGAGACAGAGACACAGAGACAGAGACAGAGACAGAGACAGAGACACAGAGACAGAGACACAGAGACAGAGACACAGAGACAGAGACACAGAGACAGAGACACAGAGACAGAGACACAGAGACAGAGACACAGAGACAGAGATACAGAGACAGAGACACAGAGACAGAGACACAGAGACAGAGACACAGAGACAGAGACACGGAGACAGAGATACAGAGACAGAGACACAGAGGCAGAGGCAGAGACACAGAGACACCGAGACAGAAACACAGAGACAGAGACACGGAGACAGAGATACAGAGACACGGACACAGAGACAGGGACACAGAGGCAAAGACACAGACACAGAGACACATAGGCACAGACACAGATACAGAGAAAAAAAGACAGAGTCACAGAGTCGGAGACACAGTGGCAGAGACACAGAGACAGAGACACAGAGACAGAGACACAGAGACAGAGACACAGAGACAGAGACACAGATACAGATACACAGTGATAGAGACACAGAGACAGAGACACAGAGACACAGACACAGAGACAGAGACACAGAGACAGAGACACAGAGACAGAGACAGAGACACAGAGACAGAGACACAGAGACAGAGACACAGAGACAGACACACAGAGACAGAGACACAGAGACAGAGACACAGAGAAAGGGGCACAGACACAGAGAAACAGAGACAGAGACACGGAGACAGAGATACAGAGACAGGGTACAGAGACAGAGACACAGAGGCAGAGACACAGAGACAGAGACACAGAGACAGAGACACAGAGACAGAGACACAGAGACAGAGACACAGAGACAGAGACACAGAGACAGAGACACAGAGACAGAGACAGAGACACAGGGACAGAGACACAGAGACAGAGACACAGAGACAGAGACACAGAGACAGAGACACAGAGACAGAGACACAGAGACAGAGACACAGAGACAGAGACACAGAGACAGAGACACAGAGACAGAGACACAGAGACAGAGACACAGAGACAGAGACACAGAGACAGAGACACAGAGACAGAGACACGGAGACTGGAACACAGAAAGGAGGACACAGAGACAGAGGCACAGAGACAGAGACACAGGGACAGAGGCAGGGTCACATGGACAGTGACAGAGACAGGGTCACAGAGACAGAGGCACAGAGACAGAGACACAGAGACAGAGATACAGAGACAGAGACACAGGGACAGAGACACGGAGACAGAGGTGCAGAGACAGAGGCACAGAGACAGAGACACAGAGACAGAGACACAGAGACAGATACACAGAGACAGAGACACAGAGACAGAGACACAGAGACAGAGACACAGAGATAGAGTCACAGAAACAGAGTCTCAAAGACAGAGACACAGAGACAGAGACACAGAGACAGAGACACAGAGACAGAGACACAGAGACAGAGACACAGAGACAGAGACACAGAGACAGAGACACAGAGACAGAGACACAGAGACAGAGACACAGAGACAGAGACACAGAGACACAGACACAGAGACAGAGACACAGAGACAGAGACACAGAGACAGAGACACAGAGACAGAGACACAGAGACAGAGACACAGAGATAGAGTCACAGAAACAGAGTCTCAAAGACAGAGACACAGAGACAGAGACACAGAGACAGAGACACAGAGACAGAGACACAGAGACAGAGACACAGAGACAGAGACACAGAGACAGAGACACAGAGACAGAGACACAGAGACAGAGACACAGAGACAGAGACACAGAGACAGAGACACAGAGACAGAGACACAGAGACAGAGACACAGAGACAGAGACACAGAGACAGAGACACAGAGACAGAGACACAGAGACAGAGACACAGAGACAGAGACACAGAGACAGAGACACAGAGACAGAGACACAGAGACAGAGACACAGAGACAGAGACACAGAGACAGGGACACAGAGACAGGGACACAGAGACAGAGACACAGAGACAGAGACACAGAGACAGAGACACAGAGACAGAGACACAGAGACAGAGACACAGAGACAGAGACACAGAGACAGAGACACAGAGACAGAGACACAGAGACACAGAGACAGAGACACAGAGACAGAGACACAGAGACAGAGACACAGAGACACAGAGACAGAGACACAGAGACAGAGACACAGAGAGAGAGACACAGAGACAGAGACACAGAGACAGAGACACAGAGACAGAGACACAGAGACAGAGACACAGAGACAGAGATACAGAGACAGAGACACAGGAACAGAGACACGGAGACAGAGACACAGGGACAGGGACACAGGGACAGAGACACGGAGACAGAGACACAGAGACAGAGACACAGAGACAGAGACACAGAGACAGAAATACGGAGACAGAGACAGAGAGAGAGACAGAGACACAGAGGCAGAGACACGGAGACTGGAACACAGAAAGGAAGACACAGAGACAGAGGCACAGAGACAGAGACACAGGGACAGAGACAGGGTCACATGGACAGTGACAGAGACAGGGTCACAGAGACAGAGGCACAGAGACAGAGACACAGAGACAGAGATACAGAGACAGAGACACAGGGACAGAGACACGGAGACAGAGACACAGGGACAGGGACACAGGGACAGAGACACGGAGACAGAGACACAGAGACAGAGACACAGAGACAGAGACACAGAGACAGAGACACAGAGACAGAGACACAGAGACACAGAGACAGAGACACAGAGACAGAGACAGAGACAGAGACAGAGACAGAGACAGAGACACAGAGACAGAGACACAGAGACAGAGACACAGAGACAGAGACACAGAGACAGAGACACAGAGACAGAGACACAGAGACAGATACACAGAGACAGAGACACAGAGACAGAGACACAGAGACAGAGACACAGATATAGAGTCACAGAAACAGAGTCTCAAAGACAGAGACACAGAGACAGAGACACAGAGACAGAGACACAGAGACAGAGACACAGAGACAGAGACACAGAGACAGAGACACAGAGACAGAGACACAGAGACAGAGACACAGAGACAGAGACACAGAGACAGAGACACAGAGACAGAGACACAGAGACAGAGACACAGAGACAGAGACACAGAGACAGAGACACAGAGACAGAGACACAGAGACAGAGACACAGAGACAGAGACACAGAGACAGAGACACAGAGACAGAGACACAGAGACAGAGACACAGAGACAGAGACACAGAGACAGAGACACAGAGACAGAGACACAGAGACAGAGACACAGAGACAGAGACACAGAGACAGAGACACAGAGACAGAGACACAGAGACAGAGACACAGAGACAGAGACACAGAGACAGAGACACAGAGACAGAGACACTGAGACAGAGACACAGAGACAGAGACACAGAGACAGAGACACAGAGACAGAGACACAGAGACAGAGACACAGAGACAGAGACACAGAGAGAGAGACACAGAGACAGAGACACAGAGACAGAGACACAGAGACAGAGACACAGAGACAGAGATACAGAGACAGAGACACAGGAACAGAGACACGGAGACAGAGACACAGGGACAGGGACACAGGGACAGAGACACGGAGACAGAGACACAGAGACAGAGACACAGAGACAGAGACACAGAGACAGAAATACGGAGACAGAGACAGAGAGAGAGACAGAGACACAGAGGCAGAGACACGGAGACTGGAACACAGAAAGGAAGACACAGAGACAGAGGCACAGAGACAGAGACACAGGGACAGAGACAGGGTCACATGGACAGTGACAGAGACAGAGACACAGAGACAGAGACACAGAGACAGAGACACAGAGACAGAGATACAGAGACAGAGACACAGGGACAGAGACACGGAGACAGAGACACAGGGACAGGGACACAGGGACAGAGACACGGAGACAGAGACACAGAGACAGAGACACAGAGACAGAGACACAGAGACAGAGACACAGAGACAGAGACACAGAGACAGAGACACAGAGATAGAGTCACAGAAACAGAGTCTCAAAGACAGAGACACAGAGACAGAGACACAGAGACAGAGACACAGAGACAGAGACACAGAGACAGAGACACAGAGACAGAGACACAGAGACAGAGACACAGAGACAGAGACACAGAGACAGAGACACAGAGACAGAGACACAGAGACAGAGACACAGAGACAGAGACACAGAGACAGAGACACAGAGACAGAGACACAGAGACAGAGACACAGAGACAGAGACACAGAGACAGAGACACAGAGACAGAGACACAGAGACAGAGACACAGAGACAGAGACACAGAGACAGAGACACAGAGACAGAGACACAGAGACAGAGACTCAGAGACAGAGACACAGAGACAGAGACACAGAGACAGAGACACAGAGACAGAGACACAGAGACACAGACACAGAGACAGAGACACAGAGACAGAGACACAGAGACAGAGACACAGAGACAGAGACACAGAGACAGAGACACAGAGACAGAGACACAGAGACAGAGACACAGAGACAGAGACACAGAGACAGAGACACAGAGATAGAGTCACAGAAACAGAGTCTCAAAGACAGAGACACAGAGACAGAGACACAGAGACAGAGACACAGAGACAGAGACACAGAGACAGAGACACAGAGACAGAGACACAGAGACAGAGACACAGAGACAGAGACACAGAGACAGAGACACAGAGACAGAGACACAGAGACAGAGACACAGAGACAGAGACACAGAGACAGAGACACAGAGACAGAGACACAGAGACAGAGACACAGAGACAGAGACACAGAGACAGAGACACAGAGACAGGGACACAGAGACAGGGACACAGAGACAGAGACACAGAGGCAGAGACACAGAGACAGAGACACAGAGACAGAGACACAGAGACAGAGACACAGAGACAGAGACACAGAGACAGAGACACAGAGACAGAGACACAGAGACAGAGACACAGAGACAGAGACACAGAGACAGAGACACAGAGATAGAGTCACAGAAACAGAGTCTCAAAGACAGAGACACAGAGACAGAGACACAGAGACAGAGACACAGAGACAGAGACACAGAGACAGAGACACAGAGACAGAGACACAGAGACAGAGACACAGAGACAGAGACACAGAGACAGAGACACAGAGACAGAGACACAGAGACAGAGACACAGAGACAGAGACACAGAGACAGAGACACAGAGACAGAGACACAGAGACAGAGACACAGAGACAGAGACACAGAGACAGAGACACAGAGACAGGGACACAGAGACAGGGACACAGAGACAGAGACACAGAGGCAGAGACACAGAGACAGAGACACAGAGACAGAGACACAGAGACAGAGACACAGAGACAGAGACACAGAGACAGAGACACAGAGACACAGAGACAGAGACACAGAGACAGAGACACAGAGACAGAGACACAGAGACACAGAGACAGAGACACAGAGACAGAGACACAGAGAGAGAGACACAGAGACAGAGACACAGAGACAGAGACACAGAGACAGAGACACAGAGACAGAGACACAGAGACAGAGATACAGAGACAGAGACACAGGAACAGAGACACGGAGACAGAGACACAGGGACAGGGACACAGGGACAGAGACACGGAGACAGAGACACAGAGACAGAGACACAGAGACAGAGACACAGAGACAGAAATACGGAGACAGAGACAGAGAGAGAGACAGAGACACAGAGGCAGAGACACGGAGACTGGAACACAGAAAGGAAGACACAGAGACAGAGGCACAGAGACAGAGACACAGGGACAGAGACAGGGTCACATGGACAGTGACAGAGACAGGGTCACAGAGACAGAGGCACAGAGACAGAGACACAGAGACAGAGATACAGAGACAGAGACACAGGGACAGAGACACGGAGACAGAGACACAGGGACAGGGACACAGGGACAGAGACACGGAGACAGAGACACAGAGACAGAGACACAGAGACAGAGACACAGAGACAGAGACACAGAGACACAGAGACAGAGACACAGAGACAGAGACAGAGACAGAGACAGAGACACAGAGACAGAGACACAGAGACAGAGACACAGAGACAGAGACACAGAGACAGAGACACAGAGACAGAGACACAGAGACAGATACACAGAGACAGAGACACAGAGACAGAGACACAGAGACAGAGACACAGATATAGAGTCACAGAAACAGAGTCTCAAAGACAGAGACACAGAGACAGAGACACAGAGACAGAGACACAGAGACAGAGACACAGAGACAGAGACACAGAGACAGAGACACAGAGACAGAGACACAGAGACAGAGACACAGAGACAGAGACACAGAGACAGAGACACAGAGACAGAGACACAGAGACAGAGACACAGAGACAGAGACACAGAGACAGAGACACAGAGACAGAGACACAGAGACAGAGACACAGAGACAGAGACACAGAGACAGAGACACAGAGACAGAGACACAGAGACAGAGACACAGAGACAGAGACACAGAGACAGAGACACAGAGACAGAGACACAGAGACAGAGACACAGAGACAGAGACACAGAGACAGAGACACAGAGACAGAGACACAGAGACAGAGACACAGAGACAGAGACACAGAGACAGAGACACAGAGACAGAGACACAGAGACAGAGACACAGAGACAGAGACACAGAGACAGAGACACAGAGACAGAGACACAGAGACAGAGACACAGAGACAGAGACACAGAGACAGAGACACAGAGACAGAGACACAGAGACAGAGACACAGAGACAGAGACACAGAGACAGAGACACAGAGACAGAGACACAGAGACAGAGACACAGAGACAGAGACACAGAGAGAGAGACACAGAGACAGAGACACAGAGACAGAGACACAGAGACAGAGACACAGAGACAGAGATACAGAGACAGAGACACAGGAACAGAGACACGGAGACAGAGACACAGGGACAGGGACACAGGGACAGAGACACGGAGACAGAGACACAGAGACAGAGACACAGAGACAGAGACACAGAGACAGAAATACGGAGACAGAGACAGAGAGAGAGACAGAGACACAGAGGCAGAGACACGGAGACTGGAACACAGAAAGGAAGACACAGAGACAGAGGCACAGAGACAGAGACACAGGGACAGAGACAGGGTCACATGGACAGTGACAGAGACAGGGTCACAGAGACAGAGGCACAGAGACAGAGACACAGAGACAGAGATACAGAGACAGAGACACAGGGACAGAGACACGGAGACAGAGACACAGGGACAGGGACACAGGGACAGAGACACGGAGACAGAGACACAGAGACAGAGACACAGAGACAGAGACACAGAGACAGAGACACAGAGACAGAGACACAGAGACACAGAGACAGAGACACAGAGACAGAGACAGAGACAGAGACAGAGACAGAGACAGAGACACAGGGACAGAGACACGGAGACAGAGACACAGGGACAGGGACACAGGGACAGAGACACGGAGACAGAGACACGGAGACAGAGACACAGAGACAGAGACACAGAGACAGAGACACAGAGACAGAGACACAGAGACAGAGACACAGAGACAGAGACACAGAGACAGAGACACAGAGACAGAGACACAGAGACAGAGACACAGAGACAGAGACACAGAGACAGAGACACAGGGACAGGGACACAGGGACAGGGACACAGGGACAGAGACACGGAGACAGAGACACGGAGACAGAGACACAGAGACAGAGACACAGAGACAGAGACACAGAGACAGAGACACAGAGACAGAGACACAGAGACAGAGACACAGAGACAGAGACACAGAGACAGAGACACAGAGACAGAGACACAGAGACAGAGACACAGAGACAGAGACACAGAGACAGAGACACAGAGACAGAGACACAGAGACAGAGACACAGAGACAGAGACAGAGACAGAGACACAGAGACAGAGACACAGAGACAGAGACACAGAGACAGAGACACAGAGACAGAGACACAGAGACAGAGACACAGAGACAGAGACACAGAGACAGAGACACAGAGACAGAGACACAGAGACAGAGGCACAGACACAGAGAAACAGAGACAGAGACACAGAGAAAGAGACACAGAGACAGAGACACAGAGACAGAGACACAGAGACAGAGACACAGAGACAGAGACACAGAGACAGAGACACAGAGACAGAGACACAGAGACAGAGACACAGAGACAGAGGCACAGACACAGAGAAACAGAGACAGAGACACGGAGACAGAGATACAGAGACAGGGTACAGAGACAGAGACACAGAGACAGAGACACAGAGACAGAGACACAGAGACAGAGACACAGAGACAGAGATACAGAGACAGAGACACAGGGACAGAGACACGGAGACAGAGACACGGGGACAGGGACACAGGGACAGAGACACGGAGACAGAGACACAGAGACAGAGACATAGAGACAGAGACACAGAGACAGAGACACAGAGACAGAGACACAGAGACAGAGACACAGAGAGAGAGACACAGAGACAGAGACACAGAGACAGAGACAGAGACAGAGACAGAGACACAGAGACAGAGACACAGAGACAGAGACACAGAGACAGAGACACAGAGACAGAGAGAGAGAGACAGAGACACAGAGACAGAGAGAGAGAGACAGAGACACAGAGACAGAGAGACAGAGACAGAGACACAGAGACAGAGACACAGAGATAGAGTCACAGAAACAGAGTCTCAAAGACAGAGACACAGAGACAGAGACACAGAGACAGAGACACAGAGACAGAGACACAGAGACAGAGACACAGAGACAGAGACACAGAGACAGAGACACAGAGACAGAGACACAGAGACAGAGACACAGAGACAGAGACACAGAGACAGAGACACAGAGACAGAGACACAGAGACAGAGACACAGAGACAGAGACACAGAGACAGAGACACAGAGACAGAGACACAGAGACAGAGACACAGAGACAGAGACACAGAGACAGAGACACAGAGACAGAGACACAGAGACAGAGACACAGAGACAGAGACACAGAGACAGAGACACAGGGACAGAGACACAGAGACAGAGACACAGAGACAGAGACACAGAGACAGAGACACAGAGACAGAGACACAGAGACAGAGACACAGAGACAGAGACACAGAGACAGAGACACAGAGACAGAGACACAGAGACAGAGACACAGAGACAGAGACACAGAGACAGAGACACAGAGACAGAGACACAGAGACAGAGACACAGAGACAGAGACACAGAGACAGAGACACAGAGACAGAGACACAGAGACAGAGACACAGAGACAGAGACACAGAGACAGAGACACAGAGACAGAGACACAGAGACAGAGATACAGAGACAGAGACACAGGGACAGAGACACGGAGACAGAGACACAGGGACAGGGACACAGGGACAGAGACACGGAGACAGAGACACAGAGACAGAGACACAGAGACAGAGACACAGAGACAGAGAGAGAGAGACAGAGACACAGAGACAGAGAGACAGAGACAGAGACACAGAGACAGAGACACAGAGATAGAGTCACAGAAACAGAGTCTCAAAGACAGAGACACAGAGACAGAGACACAGAGACAGAGACACAGAGACAGAGACACAGAGACAGAGACACAGAGACAGAGACACAGAGACAGAGACACAGAGACAGAGACACAGAGACAGAGACACAGAGACAGAGACACAGAGACAGAGACACAGAGACAGAGACGCAGAGACAGAGACACAGAGACAGAGACACAGAGACAGAGACACAGAGACAGAGACACAGAGACAGAGACACAGAGACAGAGACACAGAGACAGAGACACAGAGACAGAGACACAGAGACAGAGACACAGAGACAGAGACACAGAGACAGAGACACAGAGACAGAGACACAGAGACAGAGACACAGAGACAGAGACACAGAGACAGAGACACAGAGACAGAGACACAGAGACAGAGACACAGAGACAGAGACACAGAGACAGAGACACAGAGACAGAGACACAGAGACAGAGACACAGAGACAGAGACACAGAGACAGAGACACAGAGACAGAGACACAGAGACAGAGACACAGAGACAGAGACACAGAGACAGAGACACAGAGACAGAGACACAGAGACAGAGACACAGAGACAGAGACACAGAGACAGAGACACAGAGACAGAGACACAGAGACAGAGACACAGAGACAGAGATACAGAGACAGAGACACAGGGACAGAGACACGGAGACAGAGACACAGGGACAGGGACACAGGGACAGAGACACGGAGTCAGAGACACAGAGACAGAGACACAGAGACAGAGACACAGAGACAGACACACAGAGACAGAAATACGGAGACAGAGACAGAGAGAGAGACAGAGACACAGAGGCAGAGACACGGAGACTGGAACACAGAAAGGAAGACACAGAGACAGAGGCACAGAGACAGAGACACAGGGACAGAGACAGGGTCACATGGACAGTGACAGAGACAGGGTCACAGAGACAGAGGCACAGAGACAGAGACACAGAGACAGAGATACAGAGACAGAGACGCAGGGACAGAGACACGGAGACAGAGACACAGGGACAGGGACACAGGAACAGAGACACGGAGACAGAGACACAGGGACAGGGACACAGGGACAGAGACACGGAGACAGAGACACAGAGACAGAGACACAGAGACAGAGACACAGAGACAGAAATACGGAGACAGAGACAGAGAGAGAGACAGAGACACAGAGGCAGAGACACGGAGACTGGAACACAGAAAGGAAGACACAGAGACAGAGGCAAAGAGACAGAGACACAGGGACAGAGACAGGGTCACATGGACAGTGACAGAGACAGGGTCACAGAGACAGAGGCACAGAGACAGAGACACAGAGACAGAGACACAGAGACAGAGACACAGAGACAGAGACAGAGACACAGAGACAGAGACACAGAGACAGAGACACAGAGACAGAGACACAGAGACAGAGACACAGAGACAGAGACACAGAGACAGAGACACAGAGACAGAGACACAGAGACAGAGACACAGAGACAGAGACACAGATACAGATACACAGTGATAGAGACACAGAGACAGAGACACAGAGACAGAGACACAGAGACAGAGACACAGAGACAGAGACACAGAGACAGAGACACAGAGACAGAGACACAGAGACAGAGACACAGAGACAGAGACACAGAGACAGACACACAGAGACAGGGACACAGAGACAGAGACACAGAGACAGAGACACAGAGACAGAGACACAGAGACAGAGACACAGAGACAGAGACACAGAGACAGAGACAGAGACAGAGACAGAGACAGAGACACAGAGACAGAGACACAGAGACAAAGACACAGAGACAGAGACACAGAGACAGAGGCACAGACACAGAGAAACAGAGACAGAGACACGGAGACAGAGATACAGAGACAGGGTACAGAGACAGGGACACAGACACAGAGACACAGAGACAGAGAGACAGAGACAGAGACACAGAGACAGAGACAGAGACACAGAGACAGAGACACAGAGACAGAGACACAGAGACAGAGACACAGAGACAGAGACACAGAGACAGAGACACAGAGACAGAGACACAGAGACAGAGATACAGAGACAGAGACACAGAGACAGAGACACAGAGACAGAGACACAGAGACAGAGACACAGAGACAGAGACACGGAGACAGAGATACAGAGACAGAGACACAGAGGCAGAGACAGAGACAAAGAGACACCGAGACAGAAACACAGAGACAGAGACACGGAGACAGAGATACAGAGACACGGACACAGAGACAGGGACACAGAGGCAAAGACACAGACACAGAGACACATAGGCACAGACACAGATACAGAGAAAAAAAGACAGAGTCACAGAGTCGGAGACACAGTGGCAGAGACACAGAGACAGAGACACAGAGACAGAGACACAGAGACAGAGACACAGAGACAGAGACACAGAGACAGAGACACAGAGACAGAGACACAGAGACAGAGACACAGAGACAGAGACACAGAGACAGAGACACAGATACAGATACACAGTGATAGAGACACAGAGACAGAGACACAGAGACAGAGACACAGAGACAGAGACACAGAGACAGAGACACAGAGACAGAGACACAGAGACAGAGACACAGAGACAGAGACAGAGACACAGAGACAGAGACACAGAGACAGAGACACAGAGACAGACACACAGAGACAGAGACACAGAGACAGAGACACAGAGAAAGGGGCACAGACACAGAGAAACAGAGACAGAGACACGGAGACAGAGATACAGAGACAGGGTACAGAGACAGAGACACAGAGACAGAGACACAGAGACAGAGACACAGAGACAGAGACGCAGAGACAGAGAGACAGAGACAGAGACACAAAGACAGAGACACAGAGACAGAGACACGGAGACAGAGACACAGAGACAGAGACACAGAGACAGAGACACAGAGACAGAGACACAGAGACAGAGACACAGAGACAGAGACACAGAGACAGAGACACAGAGACAGAGACACAGAGACAGAGACACAGAGACAGAGACACCGAGACAGGGACACAGAGACAGAGACACAGAGACAGATACACAGAGACAGAGACACACAGACAGAGACACAGAGACAGAGACACAGAGACAGAGGCACAGAGGCGGAGACACAGAGGCAGAGTCACAGAGGCAGAGACACAGAGGCAGAGACACAGAGGCAGAGACACAGAGGCAGAGTCACAGAGGCAGAGACACAGAGGCAAAGACACAGACACAGGTACAGAGAGACAGAGACAGAGACAAAGAGACAGAGACACAGAGACAAAGAGACAGAGACACAGAGACAGAGACACAGAGAAAGAGACACGGAGACAGAGACACAGGGACAGAGACACAGAGACAGAGACACAGAGACAGAGACACAGAGACAGAGAGACAGAGACAGAGACACAGAGACAGAGACACAGAGACAGAGACACAGAGACAGAGACACAGAGACAGAGACACAGAGACAGAGACACAGAGACAGAGACACAGAGGCGGAGACCCAGAGGCAGAGACACAGAGACAGAGACACAGAGACAGAGACACAGAGACAGAGACACAGAGACAGATACAGAGTGATAGAGACACAGAGACAGAGACACAGAGACAGAGACACAGAGACAGAGACACGGAGACAGAGATACAGAGACAGAGACACAGAGGCAGAGGCAGAGACACAGAGACACCGAGACAGAAACACAGAGACAGAGACACGGAGACAGAGATACAGAGACACGGACACAGAGACAGGGACACAGAGGCAAAGACACAGACACAGAGACACATAGGCACAGACACAGATACAGAGAAAAAAAGACAGAGTCACAGAGTCGGAGACACAGTGGCAGAGACACAGAGACAGAGACACAGAGACAGAGACACAGAGACAGAGACACAGAGACAGATACACAGTGATAGAGACACCGAGACAGAGACACAGAGACAGAGACACAGAGACAGAGACACAGAGACAGAGACACAGAGACAGAGACACAGAGACAGGGGCACAGACACAGAGAAACAGAGACAGAGACACGGAGACAGAGATACAGAGACAGGGTACAGGGACAGAGACACAGAGACAGAGACACAGAGACAGAGACACAGAGACAGAGGTACAGAGACAGAGATACAGAGACAGAGGAACAGAGACAGAGACACAGAGACAGAGACACAGAGACAGAGACACAGAGACAGAAACACAGAGACAGAGACACAGAGACAGAGACACAGAGACACAGAGACAGAGACGCAGAGGCTGTGGCAGAGGCAAAGACGCAGGGACACCGAGACAGAAAGACAGAGACAGAGACACGGAGACAGAGATACAGAGACACGGACACAGAGACAGTGACACAGAGGCAGGGACACAGAGACAGAGACACAGACACAGGGACAGAAAGTGAGAGACGCAGAGACTGAGGCAAAGAGACAGAGACACAGAGACAGAGACACAGAGACAGAGACACAGAGACAGAGACACAGAGACAGAGACACAGAGACAGAGACACAGAGACAGAGACACAGAGACAGAGACACAGAGACAGAGACACAGAGACAGAGACACAGAGACAGAGACACAGAGACAGAGACACAGAGACAGAGACACAGAGACAGAGACACAGAGACAGAGACACAGAGACAGAGACACAGAGACAGAGACACAGAGACAGAGACACAGAGACAGAGACACAGAGACAGAGACACAGAGACAGAGACACAGAGACAGAGACACAGAGACAGAGACACAGAGACAGAGACACAGAGACAGAGACACAGAGACAGAGACACAGAGACAGAGACACAGAGACAGAGACACAGAGACAGAGACACAGAGACAGAGACACAGAGACAGAGACACAGAGACAGAGACACAGAGACAGAGACACAGAGACAGAGACACAGAGACAGAGACACAGAGACAGAGACACAGAGACAGAGACACAGAGACAGAGACACAGAGACAGAGACACAGAGACAGAGACACAGAGACAGAGACACAGAGACAGAGACACAGAGACAGAGACACAGAGACAGAGACACAGAGACAGAGACACAGAGACAGAGACACAGAGACAGAGACACAGAGACAGAGACACAGAGACAGAGACACAGAGACAGAGACACAGAGACAGAGACACAGAGACAGAGACACAGAGACAGAGACACAGAGACAGAGACACAGAGACAGAGACACAGAGACAGAGACACAGAGACAGAGACACAGAGACAGAGACACAGAGACAGAGACACAGAGACAGAGACACAGAGACAGAGACACAGAGACAGAGACACAGAGACAGAGACACAGAGACAGAGACACAGAGACAGAGACACAGAGACAGAGACACAGAGACAGAGACACAGAGACAGAGACACAGAGACAGAGACACAGAGACAGAGACACAGAGACAGAGACACAGAGACAGAGACACAGAGACAGAGACACAGAGACAGACACACAGAGACAGAGACACAGAGACAGAGACACAGAGACAGAGACACAGAGACAGAGACACAGAGACAGAGACTCAGAGACAGAGACACAGAGACAGAGACACAGAGACAGAGACACAGAGACAGAGACACAGAGACAGAGACACAGAGACAGAGAGACAGAGACAGAGACACAGAGACAGAGACACAGAGACAGAGACACAGAGACAGAGACACAGAGGCGGAGACACAGAGGCAGAGTCACAGAGGCAGAGAAACAGAGGCAGAGACACAGAGACAGAGACACAGAGGCAGAGGCAGAGGCAAAGACACAGGGACACCGAGACAGAAAGACAGAGACAGAGACACGGAGACAGAGATACAGAGACACGGACACAGAGACAGTGACACAGAGGCAGGGACACAGAGACAGAGACACAGACACAGGGACAGAAAGACAGGGACGCAGAGACAGAGACACAGAGACTCAGGCAAAGAGACAGAGACACAGAGACAGAGACACAGAGACAGAGACACAGAGACAGAGACACAGAGACAGAGACACAGAGACAGAGACACAGAGACAGAGACACAGAGACAGAGACACAGAGACAGAGACACAGAGACAGAGACACAGAGACAGGGACACAGAGGCGGAGACACAGAGGCAGAGTCACAGAGGCAGAGACACAGAGGCAGAGACACAGAGGCAGAGACACAGAGGCAGAGTCACAGAGGCAGAGACACAGAGGCAGATACACAGAGGCAAAGACACAGACACAGGTACAGAGAGACAGAGACAGAGACAAAGAGACAGAGACACAGAGACAAAGAGACAGAGTCACAGAGACGGTGACACGGAGACATAGACGCGGAGACACAACACGAAGACAGAGACACAGAGACAGAGACACAGAGACAGAGACACAGAGACAGAGACACAGAGACAGAGACACAGAGACAGAGACACAGAGACAGAGACACAGAGACAGAGACACAGGTTCAGAGACACAGAGACAGAGACACGGAGACAGAGATGCAGAGACAGAGGCACAGAGACAGAGACACAGAGACAGAGACACAGAGACAGAGACACAGAGACAGATACACAGAGACAGATACACAGAGACAGAGACACAGAGACAGAGACACAGAGACAGAGACACAGAGACAGAGACACAGAGACAGAGACACAGAGACAGACACACAGAGACAGAGACACAGAGACAGAGACACAGAGACAGAGACACAGAGACAGAGACACAGAGACACAGAGACTGAGACAGAGACAGAGACACAGAGACAGAGACACAGAGACAGAGACACAGAGACAGACACACAGAGACAGGGACACAGAGACAGGGACACAGAGACAGAGACACAGAGACAAAGACACAGAGACAGAGACACAGAGACAGAGACACAGAGACAGAGACAGAGACAGAGACAGAGACAGAGACACAGAGACAGAGACACAGAGACAAAGACACAGAGACAGAGACACAGAGACAGAGGCACGGACACAGACGAACAGAGACAGAGACACGGAGACAGAGATACAGAGACAGGGTACAGAGACAGAGACACAGACACAGAGACACAGAGACAGAGAGACAGAGACAGAGACACAGAGACAGAGACAGAGACACAGAGACAGAGACACAGAGACACAGAGACAGAGACACAGAGACAGAGACACAGAGACAGAGACACAGAGACAGAGACACAGAGACAGAGACACAGAGACAGAGACACAGAGACAGAGACACAGAGACACAGAGACAGAGACACAGAGACAGAGACAGAGACAGAGACAGAGACAGAGACAGAGACACAGAGACAGAGACACAGAGACAGAGACACAGAGACAGAGACACAGAGACAGAGACACAGAGACAGAGACACAGAGACAGATACACAGAGACAGAGACACAGAGACAATGACACAGAGACAGAGACACAGAGACAGAGACACAGAGACAGAGACACAGAGACAGAGACACAGAGACAGAGACACAGAGACAGAGACACAGTGATAGAGACACAGAGACAGAGACACAGAGACACAGACACAGAGACAGAGACACAGAGACAGAGACACAGAGACAGAGACAGAGACACAGAGACAGAGACACAGAGACAGAGACACAGAGACAGACACACAGAGACAGAGACACAGAGACAGAGACACAGAGAAAGGGGCACAGACACAGAGAAACAGAGACAGAGACACGGAGACAGAGATACAGAGACAGGGTACAGAGACAGAGACACAGAGACAGAGACACAGAGACAGAGACACAGAGACAGAGACACAGAGACAGAGACACAGAGACAGAGACACAGAGACAGAGACACAGAGACAGAGACACAGAGACAGAGACACAGAGACAGAGACAGAGACACAGAGACAGAGACACAGAGACAGAGACACAGAGACAGAGACACAGAGACAGAGACACAGAGACAGAGACACAGAGACAGAGACACAGAGACAGAGACACAGAGACAGAGACACAGAGACAGAGACACAGAGACAGAGACACAGAGACAGAGACACGGAGACTGGAACACAGAAAGGAGGACACAGAGACAGAGGCACAGAGACAGAGACACAGGGACAGAGGCAGGGTCACATGGACAGTGACAGAGACAGGGTCACAGAGACAGAGGCACAGAGACAGAGACACAGAGACAGAGATACAGAGACAGAGACACAGGGACAGAGACACGGAGACAGAGGTGCAGAGACAGAGGCACAGAGACAGAGACACAGAGACAGAGACACAGAGACAGATACACAGAGACAGAGACACAGAGACAGAGACACAGAGACAGAGACACAGAGATAGAGTCACAGAAACAGAGTCTCAAAGACAGAGACACAGAGACAGAGACACAGAGACAGAGACACAGAGACAGAGACACAGAGACAGAGACACAGAGACAGAGACACAGAGACAGAGACACAGAGACAGAGACACAGAGACAGAGACACAGAGACAGAGACACAGAGACACAGACACAGAGACAGAGACACAGAGACAGAGACACAGAGACAGAGACACAGAGATAGAGTCACAGAAACAGAGTCTCAAAGACAGAGACACAGAGACAGAGACACAGAGACAGAGACACAGAGACAGAGACACAGAGACAGAGACACAGAGACAGAGACACAGAGACAGAGACACAGAGACAGAGACACAGAGACAGAGACACAGAGACAGAGACACAGAGACAGAGACACAGAGACAGAGACACAGAGACAGAGACACAGAGACAGAGACACAGAGACAGAGACACAGAGACAGAGACACAGAGACAGAGACACAGAGACAGAGACACAGAGACAGAGACACAGAGACAGAGACACAGAGACAGGGACACAGAGACAGGGACACAGAGACAGAGACACAGAGACAGAGACACAGAGACAGAGACACCGAGACAGAGACACAGAGACAGAGACACAGAGACAGAGACACAGAGACAGAGACACAGAGACAGAGACACAGAGACAGAGACACAGAGACAGAGACACAGAGACAGAGACACAGAGACAGAGACACAGAGACAGAGACACAGAGACAGAGACACAGAGACAGACACACAGAGACAGGGACACAGAGACAGAGACACAGAGACAAAGACACAGAGACAGAGACACAGAGACAGAGACACAGAGACAGAGACAGAGACAGAGACAGAGACAGAGACACAGAGACAGAGACACAGAGACAAAGACACAGAGACAGAGACACAGAGACAGAGGCACGGACACAGACGAACAGAGACAGAGACACGGAGACAGAGATACAGAGACAGGGTACAGAGACAGAGACACAGACACAGAGACACAGAGACAGAGAGACAGAGACAGAGACACAGAGACAGAGACAGAGACACAGAGACAGAGACACAGAGACACAGAGACAGAGACACAGAGACAGAGACACAGAGACAGAGACACAGAGACAGAGACACAGAGACAGAGACACAGAGACAGAGACACAGAGACACAGAGACAGAGACACAGAGACAGAGACAGAGACAGAGACAGAGACAGAGACAGAGACACAGAGACAGAGACACAGAGACAGAGACACAGAGACAGAGACACAGAGACAGAGACACAGAGACAGAGACACAGAGACAGATACACAGAGACAGAGACACAGAGACAATGACACAGAGACAGAGACACAGAGACAGAGACACAGAGACAGAGACACAGAGACAGAGACACGGAGACAGAGACACAGAGACAGAGACACAGTGATAGAGACACAGAGACAGAGACACAGAGACACAGACACAGAGACAGAGACACAGAGACAGAGACACAGAGACAGAGACAGAGACACAGAGACAGAGACACAGAGACAGAGACACAGAGACAGACACACAGAGACAGAGACACAGAGACAGAGACACAGAGAAAGGGGCACAGACACAGAGAAACAGAGACAGAGACACGGAGACAGAGATACAGAGACAGGGTACAGAGACAGAGACACAGAGACAGAGACACAGAGACAGAGACACAGAGACAGAGACACAGAGACAGAGACACAGAGACAGAGACACAGAGACAGAGACACAGAGACAGAGACACAGAGACAGAGACACAGAGACAGAGACAGAGACACAGAGACAGAGACACAGAGACAGAGACACAGAGACAGAGACACAGAGACAGAGACACAGAGACAGAGACACAGAGACAGAGACACAGAGACAGAGACACAGAGACAGAGACACAGAGACAGAGACACAGAGACAGAGACACAGAGACAGAGACACGGAGACTGGAACACAGAAAGGAGGACACAGAGACAGAGGCACAGAGACAGAGACACAGGGACAGAGGCAGGGTCACATGGACAGTGACAGAGACAGGGTCACAGAGACAGAGGCACAGAGACAGAGACACAGAGACAGAGATACAGAGACAGAGACACAGGGACAGAGACACGGAGACAGAGGTGCAGAGACAGAGGCACAGAGACAGAGACACAGAGACAGAGACACAGAGACAGATACACAGAGACAGAGACACAGAGACAGAGACACAGAGACAGAGACACAGAGATAGAGTCACAGAAACAGAGTCTCAAAGACAGAGACACAGAGACAGAGACACAGAGACAGAGACACAGAGACAGAGACACAGAGACAGAGACACAGAGACAGAGACACAGAGACAGAGACACAGAGACAGAGACACAGAGACACAGACACAGAGACAGAGACACAGAGACAGAGACACAGAGACAGAGACACAGAGACAGAGACACAGAGATAGAGTCACAGAAACAGAGTCTCAAAGACAGAGACACAGAGACAGAGACACAGAGACAGAGACACAGAGACAGAGACACAGAGACAGAGACACAGAGACAGAGACACAGAGACAGAGACACAGAGACAGAGACACAGAGACAGAGACACAGAGACAGAGACACAGAGACAGAGACACAGAGACAGAGACACAGAGACAGAGACACAGAGACAGAGACACAGAGACAGAGACACAGAGACAGAGACACAGAGACAGAGACACAGAGACAGAGACACAGAGACAGAGACACAGAGACAGAGACACAGAGACAGAGACACAGAGACAGGGACACAGAGACAGGGACACAGAGACAGAGACACAGAGACAGAGACACAGAGACAGAGACACCGAGACAGAGACACAGAGACAGAGACACAGAGACAGAGACACAGAGACAGAGACACAGAGACAGAGACACAGAGACACAGAGACAGAGACACAGAGACAGAGACACAGAGACAGAGACACAGAGACACAGAGACAGAGACACAGAGACAGAGACACAGAGAGAGAGACACAGAGACAGAGACACAGAGACAGAGACACAGAGACAGAGACACAGAGACAGAGACACAGAGACAGAGACACAGAGACAGAGATACAGAGACAGAGACACAGGGACAGAGACACGGAGACAGAGGTGCAGAGACAGAGGCACAGAGACAGAGACACAGAGACAGAGACACAGAGACAGAGACACAGAGACAGAGACACAGAGACAGAGACACAGAGACAGAGACACAGAGATAGAGTCACAGAAACAGAGTCTCAAAGACAGAGACACAGAGACAGAGACACAGAGACAGAGACACAGAGACAGAGACACAGAGACAGAGACACAGAGACAGAGACACAGAGACAGAGACACAGAGACAGAGACACAGAGACAGAGACACAGAGACAGAGACACAGAGACAGAGACACAGAGACAGAGACACAGAGACAGAGACACAGAGACAGAGACACAGAGACAGAGACACAGAGACAGAGACACAGAGACAGAGACACAGAGACAGAGACACAGAGACAGAGACACAGAGACAGAGACACAGAGACAGAGACACAGAGACAGAGACACAGAGACAGAGACACAGAGACAGAGACACAGAGACAGAGACTCAGAGACAGAGACACAGAGACAGAGACACAGAGACAGAGACACAGAGACAGAGACACAGAGACAGAGACACAGAGACAGAGACACAGAGACAGAGACACAGAGACAGAGACACAGAGACAGAGACACAGAGACAGAGACACAGAGACAGAGACACAGAGACAGAGACACAGAGACAGAGACACAGAGACAGAGACACAGAGATAGAGTCACAGAAACAGAGTCTCAAAGACAGAGACACAGAGACAGAGACACAGAGACAGAGACACAGAGACAGAGACACAGAGACAGAGACACAGAGACAGAGACACAGAGACAGAGACACAGAGACAGAGACACAGAGACAGAGACACAGAGACAGAGACACAGAGACAGAGACACAGAGACAGAGACACAGAGACAGAGACACAGAGACAGAGACACAGAGACAGAGACACAGAGACAGGGACACAGAGACAGGGACACAGAGACAGAGACACAGAGACAGAGACACAGAGACAGAGACACAGAGACAGAGACACAGAGACAGAGACACAGAGACAGAGACACAGAGACAGAGACACAGAGACAGAGACACAGAGACACAGAGACAGAGACACAGAGACAGAGACACAGAGACAGAGACACAGAGACACAGAGACAGAGACACAGAGACAGAGACACAGAGAGAGAGACACAGAGACAGAGACACAGAGACAGAGACACAGAGACAGAGACACAGAGACAGAGACACAGAGACAGAGATACAGAGACAGAGACACAGGAACAGAGACACGGAGACAGAGACACAGGGACAGGGACACAGGGACAGAGACACGGAGACAGAGACACAGAGACAGAGACACAGAGACAGAGACACAGAGACAGAAATACGGAGACAGAGACAGAGAGAGAGACAGAGACACGGAGACTGGAACACAGAAAGGAAGACACAGAGACAGAGGCACAGAGACAGAGACACAGGGACAGAGACAGGGTCACATGGACAGTGACAGAGACAGGGTCACAGAGACAGAGGCACAGAGACAGAGACACAGAGACAGAGATACAGAGACAGAGACACAGGGACAGAGACACGGAGACAGAGACACAGGGACAGGGACACAGGGACAGAGACACGGAGACAGAGACACAGAGACAGAGACACAGAGACAGAGACACAGAGACAGAGACACAGAGACACAGAGACAGAGACACAGAGACAGAGACAGAGACAGAGACAGAGACACAGAGACAGAGACACAGAGACAGAGACACAGAGACAGAGACACAGAGACAGAGACACAGAGACAGAGACACAGAGACAGATACACAGAGACAGAGACACAGAGACAGAGACACAGAGACAGAGACACAGATATAGAGTCACAGAAACAGAGTCTCAAAGACAGAGACACAGAGACAGAGACACAGAGACAGAGACACAGAGACAGAGACACAGAGACAGAGACACAGAGACAGAGACACAGAGACAGAGACACAGAGACAGAGACACAGAGACAGAGACACAGAGACAGAGACACAGAGACAGAGACACAGAGACAGAGACACAGAGACAGAGACACAGAGACAGAGACACAGAGACAGAGACACAGAGACAGAGACACAGAGACAGAGACACAGAGACAGAGACACAGAGACAGAGACACAGAGACAGAGACACAGAGACAGAGACACAGAGACAGAGACACAGAGACAGAGACACAGAGACAGAGACACAGAGACAGAGACACAGAGACAGAGACACAGAGACAGAGACACAGAGACAGAGACACAGAGACAGAGACACAGAGACAGAGACACAGAGACAGAGACACAGAGACAGAGACACAGAGACAGAGACACAGAGACAGAGACACAGAGACAGAGACACAGAGACAGAGACACAGAGACAGAGACACAGAGACAGAGACACAGAGACAGAGACACAGAGACAGAGACACAGAGACAGAGACACAGAGACAGAGACACAGAGACAGAGACACAGAGACAGAGACACAGAGACAGAGACACAGAGACAGAGACACAGAGACAGAGACACAGAGACAGAGACACAGAGACAGAGACACAGAGACAGAGACACAGAGACAGAGACACAGAGACAGAGACACAGAGACAGAGACACAGAGACAGAGACACAGAGACAGAGACACAGAGACAGAGACACAGAGACAGAGACACAGAGACAGAGACACAGAGACAGAGACACAGAGACAGAGACACAGAGACAGAGACACAGAGACAGAGACACAGAGACAGAGACACAGAGACAGAGGCACAGAGACAGAGATACAGAGACAGAGACACAGGGACAGAGACACGGAGACAGAGACACAGGGACAGGGACACAGGGACAGAGACACGGAGACAGAGACACAGAGACAGAGACACAGAGACAGAGACACAGAGACAGACACACAGAGACAGAAATACGGAGACAGAGACAGAGAGAGAGACAGAGACACAGAGGCAGAGACACGGAGACTGGAACACAGAAAGGAAGACACAGAGACAGAGGCACAGAGACAGAGACACAGGGACAGAGACAGGGTCACATGGACAGTGACAGAGACAGGGTCACAGAGACAGAGGCACAGAGACAGAGACACAGAGACAGAGATACAGAGACAGAGACGCAGGGACAGAGACACGGAGACAGAGACACAGGGACAGGGACACAGGAACAGAGACACGGAGACAGAGACACAGGGACAGGGACACAGGGACAGAGACACGGAGACAGAGACACAGAGACAGAGACACAGAGACAGAGACACAGAGACAGAAATACGGAGACAGAGACAGAGAGAGAGACAGAGACACAGAGGCAGAGACACGGAGACTGGAACACAGAAAGGAAGACACAGAGACAGAGGCAAAGAGACAGAGACACAGGGACAGAGACAGGGTCACATGGACAGTGACAGAGACAGGGTCACAGAGACAGAGGCACAGAGACAGAGACACAGAGACAGAGACACAGAGACAGAGACACAGAGACAGAGACACAGAGACAGAGACAGAGACACAGAGACAGAGACACAGAGACAGAGACACAGAGACAGAGACACAGAGACAGAGACACAGAGACAGAGACACAGAGACAGAGACACAGAGACAGAGACACAGAGACAGAGACACAGAGACAGAGACACAGATACAGATACACAGTGATAGAGACACAGAGACAGAGACACAGAGACAGAGACACAGAGACAGAGACACAGAGACAGAGACACAGAGACAGAGACACAGAGACAGAGACACAGAGACAGAGACACAGAGACAGAGACACAGAGACAGAGACACAGAGACAGAGACACAGAGACAGAGACACAGAGACAGAGACACAGAGACAGAGACACAGAGACAGAGACACGGAGACTGGAACACAGAAAGGAGGACACAGAGACAGAGGCACAGAGACAGAGACACAGGGACAGAGGCAGGGTCACATGGACAGTGACAGAGACAGGGTCACAGAGACAGAGGCACAGAGACAGAGACACAGAGACAGAGATACAGAGACAGAGACACAGGGACAGAGACACGGAGACAGAGGTGCAGAGACAGAGGCACAGAGACAGAGACACAGAGACAGAGACACAGAGACAGATACACAGAGACAGAGACACAGAGACAGAGACACAGAGACAGAGACACAGAGATAGAGTCACAGAAACAGAGTCTCAAAGACAGAGACACAGAGACAGAGACACAGAGACAGAGACACAGAGACAGAGACACAGAGACAGAGACACAGAGACAGAGACACAGAGACAGAGACACAGAGACAGAGACACAGAGACACAGACACAGAGACAGAGACACAGAGACAGAGACACAGAGACAGAGACACAGAGACAGAGACACAGAGATAGAGTCACAGAAACAGAGTCTCAAAGACAGAGACACAGAGACAGAGACACAGAGACAGAGACACAGAGACAGAGACACAGAGACAGAGACACAGAGACAGAGACACAGAGACAGAGACACAGAGACAGAGACACAGAGACAGAGACACAGAGACAGAGACACAGAGACAGAGACACAGAGACAGAGACACAGAGACAGAGACACAGAGACAGAGACACAGAGACAGAGACACAGAGACAGAGACACAGAGACAGAGACACAGAGACAGAGACACAGAGACAGAGACACAGAGACAGAGACACAGAGACAGAGACACAGAGACAGGGACACAGAGACAGGGACACAGAGACAGAGACACAGAGACAGAGACACAGAGACAGAGACACCGAGACAGAGACACAGAGACAGAGACACAGAGACAGAGACACAGAGACAGAGACACAGAGACAGAGACACAGAGACACAGAGACAGAGACACAGAGACAGAGACACAGAGACAGAGACACAGAGACACAGAGACAGAGACACAGAGACAGAGACACAGAGAGAGAGACACAGAGACAGAGACACAGAGACAGAGACACAGAGACAGAGACACAGAGACAGAGACACAGAGACAGAGACACAGAGACAGAGATACAGAGACAGAGACACAGGGACAGAGACACGGAGACAGAGGTGCAGAGACAGAGGCACAGAGACAGAGACACAGAGACAGAGACACAGAGACAGAGACACAGAGACAGAGACACAGAGACAGAGACACAGAGACAGAGACACAGAGATAGAGTCACAGAAACAGAGTCTCAAAGACAGAGACACAGAGACAGAGACACAGAGACAGAGACACAGAGACAGAGACACAGAGACAGAGACACAGAGACAGAGACACAGAGACAGAGACACAGAGACAGAGACACAGAGACAGAGACACAGAGACAGAGACACAGAGACAGAGACACAGAGACAGAGACACAGAGACAGAGACACAGAGACAGAGACACAGAGACAGAGACACAGAGACAGAGACACAGAGACAGAGACACAGAGACAGAGACACAGAGACAGAGACACAGAGACAGAGACACAGAGACAGAGACACAGAGACAGAGACACAGAGACAGAGACACAGAGACAGAGACACAGAGACAGAGACTCAGAGACAGAGACACAGAGACAGAGACACAGAGACAGAGACACAGAGACAGAGACACAGAGACAGAGACACAGAGACAGAGACACAGAGACAGAGACACAGAGACAGAGACACAGAGACAGAGACACAGAGACAGAGACACAGAGACAGAGACACAGAGACAGAGACACAGAGACAGAGACACAGAGACAGAGACACAGAGATAGAGTCACAGAAACAGAGTCTCAAAGACAGAGACACAGAGACAGAGACACAGAGACAGAGACACAGAGACAGAGACACAGAGACAGAGACACAGAGACAGAGACACAGAGACAGAGACACAGAGACAGAGACACAGAGACAGAGACACAGAGACAGAGACACAGAGACAGAGACACAGAGACAGAGACACAGAGACAGAGACACAGAGACAGAGACACAGAGACAGAGACACAGAGACAGGGACACAGAGACAGGGACACAGAGACAGAGACACAGAGACAGAGACACAGAGACAGAGACACAGAGACAGAGACACAGAGACAGAGACACAGAGACAGAGACACAGAGACAGAGACACAGAGACAGAGACACAGAGACACAGAGACAGAGACACAGAGACAGAGACACAGAGACAGAGACACAGAGACACAGAGACAGAGACACAGAGACAGAGACACAGAGAGAGAGACACAGAGACAGAGACACAGAGACAGAGACACAGAGACAGAGACACAGAGACAGAGACACAGAGACAGAGATACAGAGACAGAGACACAGGAACAGAGACACGGAGACAGAGACACAGGGACAGGGACACAGGGACAGAGACACGGAGACAGAGACACAGAGACAGAGACACAGAGACAGAGACACAGAGACAGAAATACGGAGACAGAGACAGAGAGAGAGACAGAGACACAGAGGCAGAGACACGGAGACTGGAACACAGAAAGGAAGACACAGAGACAGAGGCACAGAGACAGAGACACAGGGACAGAGACAGGGTCACATGGACAGTGACAGAGACAGGGTCACAGAGACAGAGGCACAGAGACAGAGACACAGAGACAGAGATACAGAGACAGAGACACAGGGACAGAGACACGGAGACAGAGACACAGGGACAGGGACACAGGGACAGAGACACGGAGACAGAGACACAGAGACAGAGACACAGAGACAGAGACACAGAGACAGAGACACAGAGACACAGAGACAGAGACACAGAGACAGAGACAGAGACAGAGACAGAGACACAGAGACAGAGACACAGAGACAGAGACACAGAGACAGAGACACAGAGACAGAGACACAGAGACAGAGACACAGAGACAGATACACAGAGACAGAGACACAGAGACAGAGACACAGAGACAGAGACACAGATATAGAGTCACAGAAACAGAGTCTCAAAGACAGAGACACAGAGACAGAGACACAGAGACAGAGACACAGAGACAGAGACACAGAGACAGAGACACAGAGACAGAGACACAGAGACAGAGACACAGAGACAGAGACACAGAGACAGAGACACAGAGACAGAGACACAGAGACAGAGACACAGAGACAGAGACACAGAGACAGAGACACAGAGACAGAGACACAGAGACAGAGACACAGAGACAGAGACACAGAGACAGAGACACAGAGACAGAGACACAGAGACAGAGACACAGAGACAGAGACACAGAGACAGAGACACAGAGACAGAGACACAGAGACAGAGACACAGAGACAGAGACACAGAGACAGAGACACAGAGACAGAGACACAGAGACAGAGACACAGAGACAGAGACACAGAGACAGAGACACAGAGACAGAGACACAGAGACAGAGACACAGAGACAGAGACACAGAGACAGAGACACAGAGACAGAGACACAGAGACAGAGACACAGAGACAGAGACACAGAGACAGAGACACAGAGACAGAGACACAGAGACAGAGACACAGAGACAGAGACACAGAGACAGAGACACAGAGACAGAGACACAGAGACAGAGACACAGAGACAGAGACACAGAGACAGAGACACAGAGACAGAGACACAGAGACAGAGACACAGAGACAGAGACACAGAGACAGAGACACAGAGACAGAGACACAGAGACAGAGACACAGAGACAGAGACACAGAGACAGAGACACAGAGACAGAGACACAGAGACAGAGACACAGAGACAGAGACACAGAGACAGAGACACAGAGACAGAGACACAGAGACAGAGACACAGAGACAGAGACACAGAGACAGAGACACAGAGACAGAGACACAGAGACAGAGACACAGAGACAGAGGCACAGAGACAGAGATACAGAGACAGAGACACAGGGACAGAGACACGGAGACAGAGACACAGGGACAGGGACACAGGGACAGAGACACGGAGACAGAGACACAGAGACAGAGACACAGAGACAGAGACACAGAGACAGACACACAGAGACAGAAATACGGAGACAGAGACAGAGAGAGAGACAGAGACACAGAGGCAGAGACACGGAGACTGGAACACAGAAAGGAAGACACAGAGACAGAGGCACAGAGACAGAGACACAGGGACAGAGACAGGGTCACATGGACAGTGACAGAGACAGGGTCACAGAGACAGAGGCACAGAGACAGAGACACAGAGACAGAGATACAGAGACAGAGACGCAGGGACAGAGACACGGAGACAGAGACACAGGGACAGGGACACAGGAACAGAGACACGGAGACAGAGACACAGGGACAGGGACACAGGGACAGAGACACGGAGACAGAGACACAGAGACAGAGACACAGAGACAGAGACACAGAGACAGAAATACGGAGACAGAGACAGAGAGAGAGACAGAGACACAGAGGCAGAGACACGGAGACTGGAACACAGAAAGGAAGACACAGAGACAGAGGCAAAGAGACAGAGACACAGGGACAGAGACAGGGTCACATGGACAGTGACAGAGACAGGGTCACAGAGACAGAGGCACAGAGACAGAGACACAGAGACAGAGACACAGAGACAGAGACACAGAGACAGAGACACAGAGACAGAGACAGAGACACAGAGACAGAGACACAGAGACAGAGACACAGAGACAGAGACACAGAGACAGAGACACAGAGACAGAGACACAGAGACAGAGACACAGAGACAGAGACACAGAGACAGAGACACAGAGACAGAGACACAGATACAGATACACAGTGATAGAGACACAGAGACAGAGACACAGAGACAGAGACACAGAGACAGAGACACAGAGACAGAGACACAGAGACAGAGACACAGAGACAGAGACACAGAGACAGAGACACAGAGACAGACACACAGAGACAGGGACACAGAGACAGAGACACAGAGACAGAGACACAGAGACAGAGACACAGAGACAGAGACACAGAGACAGAGACAGAGACAGAGACAGAGACAGAGACACAGAGACAGAGACACAGAGACAAAGACACAGAGACAGAGACACAGAGACAGAGGCACAGACACAGAGAAACAGAGACAGAGACACGGAGACAGAGATACAGAGACAGGGTACAGAGACAGGGACACAGACACAGAGACACAGAGACAGAGAGACAGAGACAGAGACACAGAGACAGAGACAGAGACACAGAGACAGAGACACAGAGACAGAGACACAGAGACAGAGACACAGAGACAGAGACACAGAGACAGAGACACAGAGACAGAGACACAGAGACAGAGACACAGAGACAGAGACACAGAGACAGAGACACAGAGACAGAGACACAGAGACAGAGACACAGAGACAGAGACACAGAGACAGAGACACAGAGACAGAGACACAGAGGCAGAGATACAGAGACAGAGACACAGGGACAGAGACACGGAGACAGAGACACAGGGACAGGGACACAGGGACAGAGACACGGAGACAGAGACACAGAGACAGAGACACAGAGACAGAGACACAGAGACAGACACACAGAGACAGAAATACGGAGACAGAGACAGAGAGAGAGACAGAGACACAGAGGCAGAGACACGGAGACTGGAACACAGAAAGGAAGACACAGAGACAGAGGCACAGAGACAGAGACACAGGGACAGAGACAGGGTCACATGGACAGTGACAGAGACAGGGTCACAGAGACAGAGGCACAGAGACAGAGACACAGAGACAGAGATACAGAGACAGAGACGCAGGGACAGAGACACGGAGACAGAGACACAGGGACAGGGACACAGGAACAGAGACACGGAGACAGAGACACAGGGACAGGGACACAGGGACAGAGACACGGAGACAGAGACACAGAGACAGAGACACAGAGACAGAGACACAGAGACAGAAATACGGAGACAGAGACAGAGAGAGAGACAGAGACACAGAGGCAGAGACACGGAGACTGGAACACAGAAAGGAAGACACAGAGACAGAGGCAAAGAGACAGAGACACAGGGACAGAGACAGGGTCACATGGACAGTGACAGAGACAGGGTCACAGAGACAGAGGCACAGAGACAGAGACACAGAGA
Source organism: Megachile willughbiella (assembly GCA_945859595.2). NCBI lineage: Eukaryota > Metazoa > Arthropoda > Insecta > Hymenoptera > Megachilidae > Megachile > Megachile willughbiella. The sequence continues at coordinate 2,001,559 of CAMAOD020000266.1, forward strand.
CAGAGACACAGAGACAGAGACACAGAGACAGAGACAGAGACACAGAGACAGAGACACAGAGACAGAGACACAGAGACAGAGACACAGAGACAGAGACACAGAGACAGAGACACAGAGACAGAGACACAGAGACAGAGACACAGAGACAGAGACACAGAGACAGAGACACAGATACAGATACACAGTGATAGAGACACAGAGACAGAGACACAGAGACAGAGACACAGAGACAGAGACACAGAGACAGAGACACAGAGACAGAGACACAGAGACAGAGACACAGAGACAGAGACACAGAGACAGACACACAGAGACAGGGACACAGAGACAGAGACACAGAGACAGAGACACAGAGACAGAGACACAGAGACAGAGACACAGAGACAGAGACAGAGACAGAGACAGAGACAGAGACACAGAGACAGAGACACAGAGACAAAGACACAGAGACAGAGACACAGAGACAGAGGCACAGACACAGAGAAACAGAGACAGAGACACGGAGACAGAGATACAGAGACAGGGTACAGAGACAGGGACACAGACACAGAGACACAGAGACAGAGAGACAGAGACAGAGACACAGAGACAGAGACAGAGACACAGAGACAGAGACACAGAGACAGAGACACAGAGACAGAGACACAGAGACAGAGACACAGAGACAGAGACACAGAGACAGAGACACAGAGACAGAGATACAGAGACAGAGACACAGAGACAGAGACACAGAGACAGAGACACAGAGACAGAGACACAGAGACAGAGACACGGAGACAGAGATACAGAGACAGAGACACAGAGGCAGAGACAGAGACAAAGAGACACCGAGACAGAAACACAGAGACAGAGACACGGAGACAGAGATACAGAGACACGGACACAGAGACAGGGACACAGAGGCAAAGACACAGACACAGAGACACATAGGCACAGACACAGATACAGAGAAAAAAAGACAGAGTCACAGAGTCGGAGACACAGTGGCAGAGACACAGAGACAGAGACACAGAGACAGAGACACAGAGACAGAGACACAGAGACAGAGACACAGAGACAGAGACACAGAGACAGAGACACAGAGACAGAGACACAGAGACAGAGACACAGATACAGATACACAGTGATAGAGACACAGAGACAGAGACACAGAGACAGAGACACAGAGACAGAGACACAGAGACAGAGACACAGAGACAGAGACACAGAGACAGAGACACAGAGACAGAGACAGAGACACAGAGACAGAGACACAGAGACAGAGACACAGAGACAGACACACAGAGACAGAGACACAGAGACAGAGACACAGAGAAAGGGGCACAGACACAGAGAAACAGAGACAGAGACACGGAGACAGAGATACAGAGACAGGGTACAGAGACAGAGACACAGAGACAGAGACACAGAGACAGAGACACAGAGACAGAGACGCAGAGACAGAGAGACAGAGACAGAGACACAAAGACAGAGACACAGAGACAGAGACACGGAGACAGAGACACAGAGACAGAGACACAGAGACAGAGACACTGAGACAGAGACACAGAGACAGAGACACAGAGACAGAGACACAGAGACAGAGACACAGAGACAGAGACACAGAGACAGAGACACAGAGACAGAGACACAGAGACAGAGACACAGAGACAGAGACACCGAGACAGGGACACAGAGACAGAGACACAGAGACAGATACACAGAGACAGAGACACAGAGACAGAGACACAGAGACAGAGACACAGAGACAGAGGCACAGAGGCGGAGACACAGAGGCAGAGTCACAGAGGCAGAGACACAGAGGCAGAGACACAGAGGCAGAGACACAGAGGCAGAGTCACAGAGGCAGAGACACAGAGGCAAAGACACAGACACAGGTACAGAGAGACAGAGACAGAGACAAAGAGACAGAGACACAGAGACAAAGAGACAGAGACACAGAGACAGAGACACAGAGAAAGAGACACGGAGACAGAGACACAGGGACAGAGACACAGAGACAGAGACACAGAGACAGAGACACAGAGACAGAGAGACAGAGACAGAGACACAGAGACAGAGACACAGAGACAGAGACACAGAGACAGAGACACAGAGACAGAGACACAGAGGCAGAGACACAGAGACAGAGACACAGAGGCGGAGACCCAGAGGCAGAGACACAGAGACAGAGACACAGAGACAGAGACACAGAGACAGAGACACAGAGACAGATACAGAGTGATAGAGACACAGAGACAGAGACACAGAGACAGAGACACAGAGACAGAGACACGGAGACAGAGATACAGAGACAGAGACACAGAGGCAGAGGCAGAGACACAGAGACACCGAGACAGAAACACAGAGACAGAGACACGGAGACAGAGATACAGAGACACGGACACAGAGACAGGGACACAGAGGCAAAGACACAGACACAGAGACACATAGGCACAGACACAGATACAGAGAAAAAAAGACAGAGTCACAGAGTCGGAGACACAGTGGCAGAGACACAGAGACAGAGACACAGAGACAGAGACACAGAGACAGAGACACAGAGACAGAGACACAGAGACAGATACACAGTGATAGAGACACCGAGACAGAGACACAGAGACAGAGACACAGAGACAGAGACACAGAGACAGAGACACAGAGACAGAGACACAGAGACAGGGGCACAGACACAGAGAAACAGAGACAGAGACACGGAGACAGAGATACAGAGACAGGGTACAGGGACAGAGACACAGAGACAGAGACACAGAGACAGAGACACAGAGACAGAGGTACAGAGACAGAGATACAGAGACAGAGACACAGAGACAGAGACACAGAGACAGAGACACAGAGACAGAGACACAGAGACAGAAACACAGAGACAGAGACACAGAGACAGAGACACAGAGACACAGAGACAGAGACGCAGAGGCTGTGGCAGAGGCAAAGACGCAGGGACACCGAGACAGAAAGACAGAGACAGAGACACGGAGACAGAGATACAGAGACACGGACACAGAGACAGTGACACAGAGGCAGGGACACAGAGACAGAGACACAGACACAGGGACAGAAAGTGAGAGACGCAGAGACTGAGGCAAAGAGACAGAGACACAGAGACAGAGACACAGAGACAGAGACACAGAGACAGAGACACAGAGACAGAGACACAGAGACAGAGACACAGAGACAGAGACACAGAGACAGAGACACAGAGACAGAGACACAGAGACAGAGACACAGAGACAGAGACACAGAGACAGAGACACAGAGACAGAGACACAGAGACAGAGACACAGAGACAGAGACACAGAGACAGAGACACAGAGACAGAGACACAGAGACAGAGACACAGAGACAGAGACACAGAGACAGAGACACAGAGACAGAGACACAGAGACAGAGACACAGAGACAGAGACACAGAGACAGAGACACAGAGACAGAGACACAGAGACAGAGACACAGAGACAGAGACACAGAGACAGAGACACAGAGACAGAGACACAGAGACAGAGACACAGAGACAGAGACACAGAGACAGAGACACAGAGACAGAGACACAGAGACAGAGACACAGAGACAGAGACACAGAGACAGAGACACAGAGACAGAGACACAGAGACAGAGACACAGAGACAGAGACACAGAGACAGAGACACAGAGACAGAGACACAGAGACAGAGACACAGAGACAGAGACACAGAGACAGAGACACAGAGACAGAGACACAGAGACAGAGACACAGAGACAGAGACACAGAGACAGAGACACAGAGACAGAGACACAGAGACAGAGACACAGAGACAGAGACACAGAGACAGAGACACAGAGACAGAGACACAGAGACAGAGACACAGAGACAGAGACACAGAGACAGACACACAGAGACAGAGACACAGAGACAGAGACACAGAGACAGAGACACAGAGACAGAGACACAGAGACAGAGACACAGAGACAGAGACACAGAGACAGAGACACAGAGACAGAGACACAGAGACAGAGAGACAGAGACAGAGACACAGAGACAGAGACACAGAGACAGAGACACAGAGACAGAGACACAGAGGCGGAGACACAGAGGCAGAGTCACAGAGGCAGAGAAACAGAGGCAGAGACACAGAGACAGAGACACAGAGGCAGAGGCAGAGGCAAAGACACAGGGACACCGAGACAGAAAGACAGAGACAGAGACACGGAGACAGAGATACAGAGACACGGACACAGAGACAGTGACACAGAGGCAGGGACACAGAGACAGAGACACAGACACAGGGACAGAAAGACAGGGACGCAGAGACAGAGACACAGAGACTCAGGCAAAGAGACAGAGACACAGAGACAGAGACACAGAGACAGAGACACAGAGACAGAGACACAGAGACAGAGACACAGAGACAGAGACACAGAGACAGAGACACAGAGACAGAGACACAGAGACAGAGACACAGAGGCGGAGACACAGAGGCAGAGTCACAGAGGCAGAGACACAGAGGCAGAGACACAGAGGCAGAGACACAGAGGCAGAGTCACAGAGGCAGAGACACAGAGGCAGATACACAGAGGCAAAGACACAGACACAGGTACAGAGAGACAGAGACAGAGACAAAGAGACAGAGACACAGAGACAAAGAGACAGAATCACAGAGACGGTGACACGGAGACATAGACGCGGAGACACAACACGAAGACAGATACACAGAGACAGAGACACAGAGACAGAGACACAGAGACAGAGACACAGAGACAGAGACACAGAGACAGAGACACAGAGACAGAGACACAGAGACAGAGACACAGGTTCAGAGACACAGAGACAGAGACACGGAGACAGAGATGCAGAGACAGAGGCACAGAGACAGAGACACAGAGACAGAGACACAGAGACAGAGACACGGAGACAGAGATGCAGAGACAGAGGCACAGAGACAGAGACACAGAGACAGAGACACAGAGACAGAGATACAGAGACAGATACACAGAGACAGATACACAGAGACAGAGACACAGAGACAGAGACACAGAGACAGAGACACAGAGACAGAGACACAGAGACAGAGACACAGAGACAGACACACAGAGACAGAGACACAGAGACAGAGACACAGAGACAGAGACACAGAGACAGAGACACAGAGACACAGAGACTGAGACAGAGACAGAGACACAGAGACAGAGACACAGAGACAGAGACACAGAGACAGACACACAGAGACAGGGACACAGAGACAGGGACACAGAGACAGAGACACAGAGACAAAGACACAGAGACAGAGACACAGAGACAGAGACACAGAGACAGAGACAGAGACAGAGACAGAGACAGAGACACAGAGACAGAGACACAGAGACAAAGACACAGAGACAGAGACACAGAGACAGAGGCACGGACACAGACGAACAGAGACAGAGACACGGAGACAGAGATACAGAGACAGGGTACAGAGACAGAGACACAGACACAGAGACACAGAGACAGAGAGACAGAGACAGAGACACAGAGACAGAGACAGAGACACAGAGACAGAGACACAGAGACACAGAGACAGAGACACAGAGACAGAGACACAGAGACAGAGACACAGAGACAGAGACACAGAGACAGAGACACAGAGACAGAGACACAGAGACAGAGACAGAGACAGAGACAGAGACAGAGACACAGAGACAGAGACACAGAGACAAAGACACAGAGACAGAGACACAGAGACAGAGGCACGGACACAGACGAACAGAGACAGAGACACGGAGACAGAGATACAGAGACAGGGTACAGAGACAGAGACACAGACACAGAGACAGAGACACAGAGACAGAGACACAGAGACAGAGACACAGAGACAGAGATACAGAGACAGAGACACAGAGACAGAGACACAGAGACACAGAGACAGAGACACAGAGACAGAGACACAGAGACAGAGACACAGAGACAGAGACACAGGTTCAGAGACACAGAGACAGAGACACGGAGACAGAGATGCAGAGACAGAGGCACAGAGACAGAGACACAGAGACAGAGACACAGAGACAGAGACACAGAGACAGATACACAGAGACAGATACACAGAGACAGAGACACAGAGACAGAGACACAGAGACAGAGACACAGAGACAGAGACACAGATACAGATACACAGTGATAGAGACACAGAGACAGAGACACAGAGACAGAGACACAGAGACAGAGACACAGAGACAGAGACACAGAGACAGAGACACAGAGACACAGACACAGAGACAGAGACAGTGACACAGAGACAGAGACACAGAGACAGAGACACAGAGACAGACACACAGAGACAGAGACACAGAGACAGAGACACAGAGAAAGGGGCACAGAGACAGAGACACAGAGACAGAGACACAGAGACAGAGACACAGAGACAGAGACACAGAGACAGAGACACAGAGACAGAGAGACAGAGACAGAGACACAGAGACAGAGACACAGAGACAGAGACACAGAGACAGAGACACAGAGACAGAGACACAGAGACAGAGACACAGAGGCGGAGACACAGAGGCAGAGTCACAGAGGCAGAGACACAGAGGCAGAGACACCGAGACAGAGACACAGAGGCAGGGACACAGAGACAGAGACACAGACACAGGGACAGAAAGACAGAGACGCAGAGACAGAGACACAGAGACTCAGGCAAAGAGACAGAGACACAGAGACAGAGACACAGAGACAGAGACACAGAGACAGAGACACAGAGACAGAGACACAGAGACAGAGACACAGAGACAGAGACACAGAGACAGAGACACAGAGACAGAGACATAGAGGCGGAGACACAGAGGCAGAGTCACAGAGACAGAGACACAGAGACAGAGACACAGAGACAGAGACACAGAGACAGAGACACAGAGACAGAGACACAGAGGCGGAGACACAGAGGCAGAGTCACAGAGGCAGAGACACAGAGGCAGAGACACAGAGGCAGAGACACAGAGGCAGAGTCACAGAGGCAGAGACACAGAGGCAGATACGCAGAGGCAAAGACACAGACACAGGTACAGAGAGACAGAGACAGAGACAAAGAGACAGAGACACAGAGACAAAGAGACAGAGTCACAGAGACGGTGACACGGAGACATAGACGCGGAGACACAACACGAAGACAGAGACACAGAGACAGAGACACAGAGACAGAGACACAGAGACAGAGACATAGAGACAGAGACACAGGTTCAGAGACACAGAGACAGAGACACGGAGACAGAGATGCAGAGACAGAGGCACAGAGACAGAGACACAGAGACAGAGACACAGAGACAGAGACACAGAGACAGAGACACAGAGACAGAGGCACAGAGACAGAGACACAGAGACAGAGACATAGAGACAGAGACACAGGTTCAGAGACACAGAGACAGAGACACGGAGACAGAGATGCAGAGACAGAGGCACAGAGACAGAGACACAGAGACAGAGACACAGAGACAGAGACACAGAGACAGAGACACAGAGACAGAGACACAGAGACAGATACACAGAGACAGAGACACAGAGACAGAGACACAGAGACAGAGACACAGAGACAGAGACACAGAGACAGACACACAGAGACAGGGACACAGAGACAGAGACACAGAGACAGAGACACAGAGACAGAGACACAGAGACAGAGACACAGAGACAGAGACACAGAGACAGAGACAGAGACAGAGACAGAGACAGAGACAGAGACACAGAGACAGAGACACAGAGACAAAGACACAGAGACAGAGACACAGAGACAGAGGCACAGACACAGAGAAACAGAGACAGAGACACGGAGACAGAGATACAGAGACAGGGTACAGAGACAGAGACACAGACACAGAGACACAGAGACAGAGAGACAGAGACAGAGACACAGAGACAGAGACAGAGACACAGAGACAGAGACACAGAGACAGAGACACAGAGACAGAGACACAGAGACAGAGACACAGAGACAGAGATACAGAGACAGAGACACAGAGACAGAGACACAGAGACAGAGACACAGAGACAGAGACACAGAGACAGAGACACGGAGACAGAGATACAGAGACAGAGACACAGAGGCAGAGACAGAGACAAAGAGACACCGAGACAGAAACACAGAGACAGAGACACGGAGACAGAGATACAGAGACACGGACACAGAGACAGGGACACAGAGGCAAAGACACAGACACAGAGACACATAGGCACAGACACAGATACAGAGAAAAAAAGACAGAGTCACAGAGTCGGAGACACAGTGGCAGAGACACAGAGACAGAGACACAGAGACAGAGACACAGAGACAGAGACACAGAGACAGAGACACAGAGACAGAGACACAGAGACAGAGACACAGAGACAGAGACACAGATACAGATACACAGTGATAGAGACACAGAGACAGAGACACAGAGACAGAGACACAGAGACAGAGACACAGAGACAGAGACACAGAGACAGAGACACAGAGACAGAGACACAGAGACAGAGACACAGAGACAGAGACAGAGACACAGAGACAGAGACACAGAGACAGAGACACAGAGACAGACACACAGAGACAGAGACACAGAGACAGAGACACAGAGAAAGGGGCACAGACACAGAGAAACAGAGACAGAGACACGGAGACAGAGATACAGAGACAGGGTACAGAGACAGAGACACAGAGACAGAGACACAGAGACAGAGACACAGAGACAGAGACGCAGAGACAGAGAGACAGAGACAGATACACAAAGACAGAGACACAGAGACAGAGACACGGAGACAGAGACACGGAGACAGAGACACAGAGACAGAGACACAGAGACAGAGACACAGAGACAGAGACACAGAGACAGAGACACAGAGACAGAGACACAGAGACAGAGACACAGAGACAGAGACACAGAGACAGAGACACAGAGACAGAGACACCGAGACAGAGACACAGAGACAGAGACACAGAGACAGAGACACAGAGACAGAGACACAGAGTCAGAGACACAGAGACAGAGACACAGAGACAGAGACACAGAGACAGAGACACAGAGACAGAGACACAGAGACAGAGACACAGAGACAGAGACACAGAGACAGAGACACGGAGACAGAGATACAGAGACAGAGACACAGAGGCAGAGGCAGAGACACAGAGACACCGAGACAGAAACACAGAGACAGAGACACGGAGACAGAGATACAGAGACACGGACACAGAGACAGGGACACAGAGGCAAAGATACATACACAGAGACACATAGGCACAGACACAGATACAGAGAAAAACAGACAGAGTCACAGAGTCGGAGACACAGTGGCAGAGACACAGAGACAGAGACACAGAGACAGAGACACAGAGACAGAGACACAGAGACAGAGACACAGAGACAGAGACACAGAGACAGAGACACAGATACAGATACACAGTGATAGAGACACAGAGACAGAGACACAGAGACAGAGACACAGAGACAGAGACACAGAGACAGAGACACAGAGACAGAGACACAGAGACACAGAGACACAGACACAGAGACAGAGACAGTGACACAGAGACAGAGACACAGAGACAGAGACACAGAGACAGACACACAGAGACAGAGACACAGAGACAGAGACACAGAGAAAGGGGCACAGAGACAGAGACACAGAGACAGAGACACAGAGACAGAGACACAGAGACAGAGACACAGAGACAGAGAGACAGAGACAGAGACACAGAGACAGAGACACAGAGACAGAGACACAGAGACAGAGACACAGAGACAGAGACACAGAGGCGGAGACACAGAGGCAGAGTCACAGAGGCAGAGACACAGAGGCAGAGACACCGAGACAGAGACACAGAGGCAGGGACACAGAGACAGAGACACAGACACAGGGACAGAAAGACAGAGACGCAGAGACAGAGACACAGAGACTCAGGCAAAGAGACAGAGACACAGAGACAGAGACACAGAGACAGAGACACAGAGACAGAGACACAGAGACAGAGACACAGAGACAGAGACACAGAGACAGAGACACAGAGACAGAGACACAGAGACAGAGACACAGAGACAGAGACACAGAGACAGAGACACAGAGGCGGAGACACAGAGGCAGAGTCACAGAGACAGAGACACAGAGACAGAGACACAGAGACAGAGACACAGAGACAGAGACACAGAGACAGAGACACAGAGGCGGAGACACAGAGGCAGAGTCACAGAGGCAGAGACACAGAGGCAGAGACACAGAGGCAGAGACACAGAGGCAGAGTCACAGAGGCAGAGACACAGAGGCAGATACGCAGAGGCAAAGACACAGACACAGGTACAGAGAGACAGAGACAGAGACAAAGAGACAGAGACACAGAGACAGAGACACAGAGACAGAGACACAGAGGCGGAGACACGGAGACATAGACGCGGAGACACAACACGAAGACAGAGACACAGAGACAGAGACACAGAGACAGAGACACAGAGACAGAGACATAGAGACAGAGACACAGGTTCAGAGACACAGAGACAGAGACACGGAGACAGAGATGCAGAGACAGAGGCACAGAGACAGAGACACAGAGACAGAGACACAGAGACAGAGACAGAGACAGAGACAGAGACAGAGACACAGAGACAGAGACACAGAGACAAAGACACAGAGACAGAGACACAGAGACAGAGGCACAGACACAGAGAAACAGAGACAGAGACACGGAGACAGAGATACAGAGACAGGGTACAGAGACAGAGACACAGACACAGAGACACAGAGACAGAGAGACAGAGACAGAGACACAGAGACAGAGACAGAGACACAGAGACAGAGACACAGAGACAGAGACACAGAGACAGAGACACAGAGACAGAGACACAGAGACAGAGACACAGAGACAGAGACACAGAGACAGAGATACAGAGACAGAGACACAGAGACAGAGACACAGAGACAGAGACACAGAGACAGAGACACAGAGACAGAGACACGGAGACAGAGATACAGAGACAGAGACACAGAGGCAGAGGCAGAGACAAAGAGACACCGAGACAGAAACACAGAGACAGAGACACGGAGACAGAGATACAGAGACACGGACACAGAGACAGGGACACAGAGGCAAAGACACAGACACAGAGACACATAGGCACAGACACAGATACAGAGAAAAAAAGACAGAGTCACAGAGTCGGAGACACAGTGGCAGAGACACAGAGACAGAGACACAGAGACAGAGACACAGAGACAGAGACACAGAGACAGAGACACAGAGACAGAGACACAGAGACAGAGACACAGAGACAGAGACACAGAGACAGAGACACAGATACAGATACACAGTGATAGAGACACAGAGACAGAGACACAGAGACAGAGACACAGAGACAGAGACACAGAGACAGAGACAGAGACACAGAGACAGAGACACAGAGACAGAGACACAGAGACAGACACACAGAGACAGAGACACAGAGACAGAGACACAGAGAAAGGGGCACAGACACAGAGAAACAGAGACAGAGACACGGAGACAGAGATACAGAGACAGGGTACAGAGACAGAGACACAGACACAGAGACACAGAGACAGAGAGACAGAGACAGAGACACAGAGACAGAGACAGAGACACAGAGACAGAGACACAGAGACAGAGACACAGAGACAGAGACACAGAGACAGAGACACAGAGACAGAGACACAGAGACAGAGATACAGAGACAGAGACACAGAGACAGAGACACAGAGACAGAGACACAGAGACAGAGACACAGAGACAGAGACACGGAGACAGAGATACAGAGACAGAGACACAGAGGCAGAGGCAGAGACAAAGAGACACCGAGACAGAAACACAGAGACAGAGACACGGAGACAGAGATACAGAGACACGGACACAGAGACAGGGACACAGAGGCAAAGACACAGACACAGAGACACATAGGCACAGACACAGATACAGAGAAAAAAAGATAGAGTCACAGAGTCGGAGACACAGTGGCAGAGACACAGAGACAGAGACACAGAGACAGAGACACAGAGACAGAGACACAGAGACAGAGACACAGAGACAGAGACACAGAGACAGAGACACAGAGACAGAGACACAGAGACACAGAGACAGAGACACAGAGACAGAGACACAGATACAGATACACAGTGATAGAGACACAGAGACAGAGACACAGAGACAGAGACACAGAGACAGAGACACAGAGACAGAGACACAGAGACAGAGACACAGAGACAGAGACACAGAGACAGAGACACAGAGACAGAGACACAGAGACAGAGACACAGAGACAGAGACACAGAGACAGACACACAGAGACAGGGACACAGAGACAGAGACACAGAGACAGAGACACAGAGACAGAGACACAGAGACAGAGACACAGAGACAAAGACACAGAGACAGAGGCACAGAGACAGAGGCACAGACACAGAGAAACAGAGACAGAGACACGGAGACAGAGATACAGAGACAGGGTACAGAGACAGAGACACAGACACAGAGACACAGAGACAGAGAGACAGAGACAGAGACACAGAGACAGAGACAGAGACACAGAGACAGAGACACAGAGACAGAGACACAGAGACAGAGACACAGAGACAGAGACACAGAGACAGAGACACAGAGACAGAGATACAGAGACAGAGACACAGAGACAGAGACACAGAGACAGAGACACAGAGACAGAGACACAGAGACAGAGACACGGAGACAGAGATACAGAGACAGAGACACAGAGGCAGAGACAGAGACAAAGAGACACCGAGACAGAAACACAGAGACAGAGACACGGAGACAGAGATACAGAGACACGGACACAGAGACAGGGACACAGAGGCAAAGACACAGACACAGAGACACATAGGCACAGACACAGATACAGAGAAAAAAAGACAGAGTCACAGAGTCGGAGACACAGTGGCAGAGACACAGAGACAGAGACACAGAGACAGAGACACAGAGACAGAGACACAGAGACAGAGACACAGAGACAGAGACACAGATACAGATACACAGTGATAGAGACACAGAGACAGAGACACAGAGACAGAGACACAGAGACAGAGACACAGAGACAGAGACACAGAGACAGAGACACAGAGACAGAGACAGAGACACAGAGACAGAGACACAGAGACAGAGACACAGAGACAGACACACAGAGACAGAGACACAGAGACAGAGACACAGAGAAAGGGGCACAGACACAGAGAAACAGAGACAGAGACACGGAGACAGAGATACAGAGACAGGGTACAGAGACAGAGACACAGAGACAGAGACACAGAGACAGAGACACAGAGACAGAGACGCAGAGACAGAGAGACAGAGACAGATACACAAAGACAGAGACACAGAGACAGAGACACGGAGACAGAGACACAGAGACAGAGACACAGAGACAGAGACACAGAGACAGAGACACAGAGACAGAGACACAGAGACAGAGACACAGAGACAGAGACACAGAGGCAGAGACACAGAGACAGAGACACAGAGACAGAGACACCGAGACAGAGACACAGAGACAGAGATACAGAGACAGAGACACAGAGACAGAGACACAGAGTCAGAGACACAGAGACAGAGACACAGAGACAGAGACACAGAGACAGAGACACAGAGACAGAGACGCAGAGACAGAGAGACAGAGACAGAGACACAAAGACAGAGACACAGAGACAGAGACACAGAGACAGAGACACAGAGACAGAGACACAGAGACAGAGACACAGAGACAGAGACACAGAGACAGAGACACAGAGACAGAGACACAGAGACAGAGACACAGAGACAGAGACACAGAGACAGAGACACCGAGACAGAGACACAGAGACAGAGATACAGAGACAGAGACACAGAGACAGAGACACAGAGACAGAGACACAGAGACGGAGACACAGAGGCATAGGCAGAGACACAGAGACACCGAGACAGAAAGACAGAGACAGAGACACGGAGACAGAGATACAGAGACACGGACACAGAGACAGGGACACAGAGGCAAAGACACAGACACAGAGACACATAGGCACAGACACAGATACAGAGAAAAAGAGACAGAGTCACAGAGACGGAGACACAGAGGCAGAGACACAGAGACAGAGACACAGAGACAGAGACACAGAGACAGATACACAGAGATAGAGACACAGACACAGAGACACAGAGACAGAGACACAGAGACAGAGACACAGAGACAGAGACACAGAGACAGAGACACAGAGACAGAGACACAGAGACAGAGACACAGAGACAGAGACACAGAGACAGAGACACAGAGACAGAGACACAGAGACAGAGACACAGAGACAGAGACACAGAGACAGAGACACAGAGACAGAGACACAGAGACAGAGACAGAGACACAGAGACAGAGACACAGAGACAAAGACACAGAGACAGAGACACAGAGACAGAGGCACAGACACAGAGAAACAGAGACAGAGACACAGAGACAAAGACAGAGACAGAGACACAGGGACAGGGGCACAGGGACAGAGACACGGAGACAGAGGTGCAGAGACAGAGGCACAGAGACAGAGACACAGAGACAGAGACACAGAGACAGAGACACAGAGACAGAGACACAGAGACAGAGACACAGAGACAGAGACACAGAGATAGAGTCACAGAGATAGAGTCTCAAAGACAGAGACACAGAGACAAAGACACAGAGACAGGGACACAGAGACAGAGACACAGAGTCAGAGACACAGAGTCAGAGACACAGAGACAGAGACACAGAGACAGAGACACAGAGACAGAGACACAGAGACAGAGACACAGAGACAGAGACACAGAGACAGAGACACAGAGACAGAGACACAGAGACAGAGACACAGAGACAGAGACACAGAGACAGAGACACAGAGACAGAGACACAGAGACAGAGACACAGAGACAGAGACACAGAGACAGAGACACAGAGACAGAGACACAGAGACAGAGACACAGAGACAGAGACACAGAGACAGAGACACAGAGACAGAGACACAGAGACAGAGACACAGAGACAGAGACACAGAGACAGAGACACAGAGACAGAGACACAGAGACAGAGACACAGATACAGATACACAGTGATAGAGACACAGAGACAGAGACACAGAGACAGAGACACAGAGACAGAGACACAGAGACAGAGACACAGAGACAGAGACACAGAGACAGAGACAGAGACACAGAGACAGAGACACAGGTACAGAGAGACAGAGACAGAGACAAAGAGACAGAGACACAGAGACAAAGAGACAGAGTCACAGAGACGGTGACACGGAGACATAGACGCGGAGACACAACACGAAGACAGAGACACAGAGACAGAGACACAGAGACAGAGACACAGAGACAGAGACATAGAGACAGAGACACAGGTTCAGAGACACAGAGACAGAGACACGGAGACAGAGATGCAGAGACAGAGGCACAGAGACAGAGACACAGAGACAGAGACACAGAGACAGAGACACAGAGACAGAGACACAGAGACAGAGACACAGAGACAGATACACAGAGACAGAGACACAGAGACAGAGACACAGAGACAGAGACACAGAGACAGAGACACAGAGACAGACACACAGAGACAGGGACACAGAGACAGAGACACAGAGACAGAGACACAGAGACAGAGACACAGAGACAGAGACACAGAGACAGAGACACAGAGACAGAGACAGAGACAGAGACAGAGACAGAGACAGAGACACAGAGACAGAGACACAGAGACAAAGACACAGAGACAGAGACACAGAGACAGAGGCACAGACACAGAGAAACAGAGACAGAGACACGGAGACAGAGATACAGAGACAGGGTACAGAGACAGAGACACAGACACAGAGACACAGAGACAGAGAGACAGAGACAGAGACACAGAGACAGAGACAGAGACAGAGACACAGAGACAGAGACACAGAGACAGAGACACAGAGACAGAGACACAGAGACAGAGACACAGAGACAGAGACACAGAGACAGAGATACAGAGACAGAGACACAGAGACAGAGACACAGAGACACAGAGACACAGTGACTGAGAAAGAGACAGAGACACAGAGACAGAGACACAGAGACAGAGACACAGAGACAGACACACAGAGACAGGGACACAGAGACAGAGACACAGAGACAGAGACACAGAGACAGAGACACAGAGACAGAGACACAGAGACAGAGACACAGAGACAGAGACAGAGACAGAGACAGAGACAGAGACAGAGACACAGAGACAGAGACACAGAGACAAAGACACAGAGACAGAGACACAGAGACAGAGGCACAGACACAGAGAAACAGAGACAGAGACACGGAGACAGAGATACAGAGACAGGGTACAGAGACAGAGACACAGACACAGAGACACAGAGACAGAGAGACAGAGACAGAGACACAGAGACAGAGACAGAGACACAGAGACAGAGACACAGAGGCGGAGACACAGAGGCAGAGTCACAGAGGCAGAGACACAGAGGCAGAGACACAGAGGCAGAGACACAGAGGCAGAGTCACAGAGGCAGAGACACAGAGGCAGATACACAGAGGCAAAGACACAGACACAGGTACAGAGAGACAGAGACAGAGACAAAGAGACAGAGACACAGAGACAAAGAGACAGAGTCACAGAGACGGTGACACGGAGACATAGACGCGGAGACACAACACGAAGACAGAGACACAGAGACAGAGACACAGAGACAGAGACACAGAGACAGAGACACAGAGACAGAGACACAGATACAGATACACAGTGATAGAGACACAGAGACAGAGACACAGAGACAGAGACACAGAGACAGAGACACAGAGACAGAGACACAGAGACAGAGACACAGAGACAGAGACACAGAGACAGACACACAGAGACAGGGACACAGAGACAGAGACACAGAGACAGAGACACAGAGACAGAGACACAGAGACAGAGACACAGAGACAGAGACACAGAGACAGAGACACAGAGACAGAGACAGAGACAGAGACAGAGACAGAGACAGAGACACAGAGACAGAGACACAGAGACAAAGACACAGAGACAGAGACACAGAGACAGAGGCACAGACACAGAGAAACAGAGACAGAGACACGGAGACAGAGATACAGAGACAGGGTACAGAGACAGAGACACAGACACAGAGACACAGAGACAGAGAGACAGAGACAGAGACACAGAGACAGAGACAGAGACACAGAGACAGAGACACAGAGGCGGAGACACAGAGGCAGAGTCACAGAGGCAGAGACACAGAGGCAGAGACACAGAGGCAGAGACACAGAGGCAGAGTCACAGAGGCAGAGACACAGAGGCAGATACACAGAGGCAAAGACACAGACACAGGTACAGAGAGACAGAGACAGAGACAAAGAGACAGAGACACAGAGACAAAGAGACAGAGTCACAGAGACGGTGACACGGAGACATAGACGCGGAGACACAACACGAAGACAGAGACACAGAGACAGAGACACAGAGACAGAGACACAGAGACAGAGACATAGAGACAGAGACACAGGTTCAGAGACACAGAGACAGAGACACGGAGACAGAGATGCAGAGACAGAGGCACAGAGACAGAGACACAGAGACAGAGACACAGAGACAGATACACAGAGACAGAGACACAGAGACAGAGACACAGAGACAGAGACACAGAGACAGAGACACAGAGACAGAGACACAGAGACAGAGACACAGAGACAGAGACACAGAGACAGAGACACAGAGACAGACACACAGAGACAGAGACACAGACACAGAGACACAGAGACAGAGACACAGAGACAGAGACACAGAGACACAGAGACACAGTGACTGAGACAGAGACAGAGACACAGAGACAGAGACACAGAGACAGAGACACAGAGACAGACACACAGAGACAGGGACACAGAGACAGAGACACAGAGACAGAGACACAGAGACAGAGACACAGAGACAGAGACACAGAGACAGAGACACAGAGACAGAGACACAGAGACAGAGACAGAGACAGAGACAGAGACAGAGACAGAGACACAGAGACAGAGACACAGAGACAAAGACACAGAGACAGAGACACAGAGACAGAGGCACAGACACAGAGAAACAGAGACAGAGACACGGAGACAGAGATACAGAGACAGGGTACAGAGACAGAGACACAGACACAGAGACACAGAGACAGAGAGACAGAGACAGAGACACAGAGACAGAGACAGAGACACAGAGACAGAGACACAGAGGCGGAGACACAGAGGCAGAGTCACAGAGGCAGAGACACAGAGGCAGAGACACAGAGGCAGAGACACAGAGGCAGAGTCACAGAGGCAGAGACACAGAGGCAGATACACAGAGGCAAAGACACAGACACAGGTACAGAGAGACAGAGACAGAGACAAAGAGACAGAGACACAGAGACAAAGAGACAGAGTCACAGAGACGGTGACACGGAGACATAGACGCGGAGACACAACACGAAGACAGAGACACAGAGACAGAGACGCAGAGACAGAGACACAGAGACAGAGACATAGAGACAGAGACACAGGTTCAGAGACACAGAGACAGAGACACGGAGACAGAGATGCAGAGACAGAGGCACAGAGACAGAGACACAGAGACAGAGACACAGAGACAGAGACACAGAGACAGAGACACAGAGACAGAGACACAGAGACAGATACACAGAGACAGAGACACAGAGACAGAGACACAGAGACAGAGACACAGAGACAGAGACACAGAGACAGACACACAGAGACAGGGACACAGAGACAGAGACACAGAGACAGAGACACAGAGACAGAGACACAGAGACAGAGACACAGAGACAGAGACACAGAGACAGAGACAGAGACAGAGACAGAGACAGAGACAGAGACAGAGACAGAGACACAGAGACAGAGACACAGAGACAAAGACACAGAGACAGAGACACAGAGACAGAGGCACAGACACAGAGAAACAGAGACAGAGACACGGAGACAGAGATACAGAGACAGGGTACAGAGACAGAGACACAGACACAGAGACACAGAGACAGAGAGACAGAGACAGAGACACAGAGACAGAGACAGAGACACAGAGACAGAGACACAGAGACAGAGACACAGAGACAGAGACACAGAGACAGAGACACAGAGACAGAGACACAGAGACAGAGACACAGAGACAGAGATACAGAGACAGAGACACAGAGACAGAGACACAGAGACAGAGACACAGAGACAGAGACACAGAGACAGAGACACGGAGACAGAGATACAGAGACAGAGAAACAGAGGCAGAGGCAGAGACAAAGAGACACCGAGACAGAAACACAGAGACAGAGACACGGAGACAGAGATACAGAGACACGGACACAGAGACAGGGACACAGAGGCAAAGACACAGACACAGAGACACATAGGCACAGACACAGATACAGAGAAAAAAAGACAGAGTCACAGAGTCGGAGACACAGTGGCAGAGACACAGAGACAGAGACACAGAGACAGAGACACAGAGACAGAGACACAGAGACAGAGACACAGAGACAGAGACACAGAGACAGAGACACAGAGACAGAGACACAGAGACAGAGACACAGAGACAGAGACACAGAGACAGAGACACAGATACAGATACACAGTGATAGAGACACAGAGACAGAGACACAGAGACAGAGACACAGAGACAGAGACACAGAGACAGAGACACAGAGACAGAGACACAGAGACAGAGACAGAGACACAGAGACAGAGACACAGAGACAGAGACACAGAGACAGACACACAGAGACAGAGACACAGAGACAGAGACACAGAGAAAGGGGCACAGACACAGAGAAACAGAGACAGAGACACGGAGACAGGGATACAGAGACAGGGTACAGAGACAGAAACACAGACACAGAGACACAGAGACAGAGAGACAGAGACAGAGACACAGAGACAGAGACAGAGACACAGAGACAGAGACACAGAGACAGAGACACAGAGACAGAGACACAGAGACAGAGACACAGAGACAGAGACACAGAGACAGAGATACAGAGACAGAGACACAGAGACAGAGACACAGAGACAGAGACACAGAGACAGAGACACGGAGACAGAGACACGGAGACAGAGATACAGAGACAGAGACACAGAGGCAGAGGCAGAGACAAAGAGACACCGAGACAGAAACACAGAGACAGAGACACGGAGACAGAGATACAGAGACACGGACACAGAGACAGGGACACAGAGGCAAAGACACAGACACAGAGACACATAGGCACAGACACAGATACAGAGAAAAAAAGACAGAGTCACAGAGTCGGAGACACAGTGGCAGAGACACAGAGACAGAGACACAGAGACAGAGACACAGAGACAGAGACACAGAGACAGAGACACAGAGACAGAGACACAGAGACAGAGACACAGAGACAGAGACACAGAGACAGAGACACAGAGACAGAGACACAGATACAGATACACAGTGATAGAGACACAGAGACAGAGACACAGAGGCAAAGACACAGACACAGAGACACATAGGCACAGACACAGATACAGAGAAAAAAAGACAGAGTCACAGAGTCGGAGACACAGTGGCAGAGACACAGAGACAGAGACACAGAGACAGAGACACAGAGACAGAGACACAGAGACAGAGACACAGAGACAGAGACACAGAGACAGAGACACAGAGACAGAGACACAGAGACAGAGACACAGAGACAGAGACACAGAGACAGAGACACAGATACAGATACACAGTGATAGAGACACAGAGACAGAGACACAGAGACAGAGACACAGAGACAGAGACACAGAGACAGAGACACAGAGACAGAGACACAGAGACAGAGACACAGAGACAGAGACACAGAGACAGAGACACAGAGACAGAGACACAGAGACAGAGACACAGAGACAGACACACAGAGACAGGGACACAGAGACAGAGACACAGAGACAGAGACACAGAGACAGAGACACAGAGACAGAGACACAGAGACAGAGACACAGAGACAGAGACAGAGACAGAGACACAGAGACAGAGACACAGAGACAGAGACACAGAGACAGAGACGCAGAGACAGAGAGACAGAGACAGAGACACAAAGACAGAGACACAGAGACAGAGACACAGAGACAGAGACACAGAGACAGAGACACAGAGACAGAGACACAGAGACAGAGACACAGAGACAGAGACACAGAGACAGAGACACAGAGACAGAGACACAGAGACAGAGACACAGAGACAGAGACACAGAGACAGAGACACAGAGACAGAGACACCGAGACAGAGACACAGAGACAGAGATACAGAGACAGAGACACAGAGACAGAGACACAGAGTCAGAGACACAGAGACAGAGACACAGAGACAGAGACACAGAGACAGAGACACAGAGACAGAGACGCAGAGACAGAGAGACAGAGACAGAGACACAAAGACAGAGACACAGAGACAGAGACACAGAGACAGAGACACAGAGACAGAGACACAGAGACAGAGACACAGAGACAGAGACACAGAGACAGAGACACAGAGACAGAGACACAGAGACAGAGACACAGAGACAGAGACACAGAGACAGAGACACAGAGACAGAGACACCGAGACAGAGACACAGAGACAGAGATACAGAGACAGAGACACAGAGACAGAGACACAGAGACAGAGACACAGAGACGGAGACACAGAGGCAGAGGCAGAGACACAGAGACACCGAGACAGAAAGACAGAGACAGAGACACGGAGACAGAGATACAGAGACACGGACACAGAGACAGGGACACAGAGGCAAAGACACAGACACAGAGACACATAGGCACAGACACAGATACAGAGAAAAAGAGACAGAGTCACAGAGACGGAGACACAGAGGCAGAGACACAGAGACAGAGACACAGAGACAGAGACACAGAGACAGATACACAGAGATAGAGACACAGACACAGAGACACAGAGACAGAGACACAGAGACAGAGACACAGAGACAGAGACACAGAGACAGAGACACAGAGACAGAGACACAGAGACAGAGACACAGAGACAGAGACACAGAGACAGACACACTGAGACAGAGACATAGAGACAGAGACACAGAGACAGAGACACAGAGACAGAGACACAGAGACAGAGACGCAGAGACAGAGACACAGAGACAGAGACACAGAGACAGAGACACAGAGAAAGAGACACAGAGACAGAGACACAGAGACAGAGACACAGACACAGAGACACAGAGACAGAGACACAGAGACAGAGACACAGAGACAGAGACACAGAGACAGAGAGAGAGAGACAGAGACACAGAGGCGGAGACACAGAGGCAGAGTCACAGAGGCAGAGACACAGAGACAGAGACACAGAAACAGAGACACAGAGACAGAGACACAGAGGCGGAGACACAGAGGCAGAGTCACAGAGGCAGAGACACAGAGGCAGAGACACAGAGACAGAGACACAGAGGCAGAGGCAGAGGCAAAGACACAGGGACACCGAGACAGAAAGACAGAGACAGAGACACGGAGACAGAGATACAGAGACACGGACACAGAGACAGTGACACAGAGGCAGGGACACAGAGACAGAGACACAGACACAGGGACAGAAAGACAGAGACACAGAGACTCAGGCAAAGAGACAGAGACACAGACACAGAGACGCAGAGACAGAGACACAGAGACAGAGACACAGAGGCGGAGACACAGAGGCAGCGTCACAGAGGCAGAGACACAGAGGCAGAGACACAGAGGCAGAGACACAGAGGCAGAGTCACAGAGGCAGAGACACAGAGACAGAGACACAGAGACAGAGACACAGAGACAGAGACACAGAGACAGAGACACAGAGACAGACACACAGAGACAGAGACACAGAGACAGAGACACAGAGACAGAGACACAGAGACAGAGACACAGAGACAGAGACACAGAGACAGAGACACAGAGACAGAGACACAGAGACACAGAGACTGAGACAGAGACAGAGACACAGAGACAGAGACACAGAGACAGAGACACAGAGACAGACACACAGAGACAGAGACACAGAGACAGAGACACAGAGACAGAGACACAGAGACAGAGACACAGAGACAGAGACAGAGACAGAGACAGAGACAGAGACAGAGACACAGAGACAGAGACACGGAGACAGAGATACAGAGACAGGGTACAGAGACAGAGACACAGAGACAGAGGCACAGACACAGAGACACAGAGACAGAGAGACAGAGACAGAGACACAGAGACAGAGACAGAGACAGAGACACAGAGACAGAGACACAGAGACAGAGACACAGAGACAGAGACACAGAGACAGAGACACAGAGACAGAGATACAGAGACAGAGACACAGAGACAGAGACTCAGAGACAGAGACACAGAGACAGAGACACGGAGACAGAGATACAGAGACAGAGACACAGAGGCAGAGGCAGAGACACAGAGACACCGAGACAGAAACACAGAGACAGAGACACGGAGACGGAGATACAGAGACACGGACACAGAGACAGGGACACAGAGGCAAAGACACAGACACAGAGACACATAGGCACAGACACAGATACAGAGGAAAAAAGACAGAGTCACAGAGTCGGAGACACAGTGGCAGAGACACAGGGACAGAGACACAGAGACAGAGACACAGAGACAGAGACACAGAGACAGAGACACAGATACAGATACACAGTGATAGAGACACAGAGACAGAGACACAGAGACACAGACACAGAGACAGAGACACAGAGACAGAGACACAGAGACAGAGACAGAGACACAGAGACAGAGACACAGAGACAGACACACAGAGACAGAGACACAGAGACAGAGACACAGAGAAAGGGGCACAGACACAGAGAAACAGAGACAGAGACACGGAGACAGAGATACAGAGACAGGGTACAGAGACAGAGACACAGAGACAGAGACACAGAGACAGAGACACAGAGACAGAGACACAGAGACAGAGACACAGAGACAGAGACACAGAGACAGAGACACAGAGACAGAGACACAGAGACAGAGACACAGAGACAGAGACACAGAGACAGAGACACAGAGACAGAGACAGAGACACAGAGACAGAGACACAGAGACAGAGACACAGAGACAGAGACACAGAGACAGAGACACAGAGACAGAGACACAGAGACAGAGACACAGAGACAGAGACACAGAGACAGAGACACAGAGACAGAGACACAGAGACAGAGACACAGAGACAGAGACACAGAGACAGAGACACAGAGACAGAGACACAGAGACAGAGACACAGAGACAGAGACACAGAGACAGAGACACAGAGACAGAGACACAGAGTCAGAGATACAGAGACAGAGACACAGGGACAGAGACACGGAGACAGAGACACAGGGACAGGGACACAGGGACAGAGACACGGAGACAGAGACACAGAGACAGAGACACAGAGACACAGAGACAGAAATACGGAGACAGAGACAGAGAGAGAGACAGAGATACAGAGGCAGAGACACGGAGACTGGAACACAGAAAGGAAGACACAGAGACAGAGGCACAGAGACAGAGACACAGGGACAGAGACAGGGTCACATGGACAGTGACAGAGACAGGGTCACAGAGACAGAGGCACAGAGACAGAGACACAGAGACAGAGATACAGAGACAGAGACACACGGACAGAGACACGGAGACAGAGACACAGGGACAGGGACACAGGGACAGAGACACGGAGACAGAGACACAGAGACAGAGACACAGAGACAGAGACACAGAGACAGAGACACAGGGACAGAGACAGGGTCACATGGACAGTGACAGAGACAGGGTCACAGAGACAGAGGCACAGAGACAGAGACACAGAGACAGAGATACAGAGACAGAGACACAGGGACAGAGACACGGAGACAGAGACACAGGGACAGGGACACAGGGACAGAGACACGGAGACAGAGACACAGAGACAGAGACACAGAGACAGAGACACAGAGACAGAGACACAGAGACAGAGACACAGAGACAGAGACACAGAGACAGAGACACAGAGACAGAGACACAGAGACAGAGACAGAGACAGAGACACAGAGACAGAGACACAGAGACAGAGGCACAGAGAGAGAGACACAGAGACAGAGACACAGAGACAGAGACACAGAGACAGAGACACAGAGACAGAGACACAGAGACAGAGACACAGAGACAGAGACACAGAGACAGAGACACAGAGACAGACACACAGAGACAGAGACACAGAGACAGAGACACAGAGACAGAGACAGAGACAGAGACAGAGACAGAGACACAGAGACAGAGACACAGAGACAGAGACACAGAGACAGAGACACAGAGAAAGGGGCACAGACACAGAGAAACAGAGACAGAGACACAGAGACAGAGACACAGAGACAGAGACACAGAGACAGAGACACAGAGACAGAGACACAGAGACAGAGACACAGAGACAGAGACACAGAGACAGAGACACAGAGACAGAGACACAGAGACAGAGACACAGAGACAGAGACACAGAGACAGAGACACAGAGACAGAGACACAGAGACAGAGACACAGAGACAGAGACACAGAGACAGAGACACAGAGACAGAGACACAGAGACAGAGACACAGAGACAGAGACACAGAGACAGAGACACAGAGACAGAGACACAGAGACAGAGACACAGAGACAGAGACACAGAGACAGAGACACAGAGACAGAGACACAGAGACAGAGACACAGAGACAGAGACACAGAGACAGAGACACAGAGACAGAGACACAGAGACAGAGACACAGAGACAGAGACACAGAGACAGAGACACAGAGACAGAGACACAGAGACAGAGACACAGAGACAGAGACACAGAGACAGAGACACAGAGACAGAGACACAGAGACAGAGACACAGAGACAGAGACACAGAGACAGAGACACAGAGACAGAGACACAGAGACAGAGACACAGAGACAGAGACACAGAGACAGAGACACAGAGTCAGAGACACAGAGACAGAGACACAGAGACAGAGACACAGAGACAGAGACACAGAGACAGAGACGCAGAGACAGAGAGACAGAGACAGAGACACAAAGACAGAGACACAGAGACAGAGACACAGAGACAGAGACACAGAGACAGAGACACAGAGACAGAGACACAGAGACAGAGACACAGAGACAGAGACACAGAGACAGAGACACAGAGACAGAGACACAGAGACAGAGACACAGAGACAGAGACACCGAGACAGAGACACAGAGACAGAGATACAGAGACAGAGACACAGAGACAGAGACACAGAGACAGAGACACAGAGACGGAGACACAGAGGCATAGGCAGAGACACAGAGACACCGAGACAGAAAGACAGAGACAGAGACACGGAGACAGAGATACAGAGACACGGACACAGAGACAGGGACACAGAGGCAAAGACACAGACACAGAGACACATAGGCACAGACACAGATACAGAGAAAAAGAGACAGAGTCACAGAGACGGAGACACAGAGGCAGAGACACAGAGACAGAGACACAGAGACAGAGACACAGAGACAGATACACAGAGATAGAGACACAGACACAGAGACACAGAGACAGAGACACAGAGACAGAGACACAGAGACAGAGACACAGAGACAGAGACACAGAGACAGAGACACAGAGACAGAGACACAGAGACAGAGACACAGAGACAGAGACACAGAGACAGAGACACAGAGACAGAGACACAGAGACAGAGACACAGAGACAGAGACACAGAGACAGAGACACAGAGACAGAGACACAGAGACAGAGACAGAGACACAGAGACAGAGACACAGAGACAAAGACACAGAGACAGAGACACAGAGACAGAGGCACAGACACAGAGAAACAGAGACAGAGACACAGAGACAAAGACAGAGACAGAGACACAGGGACAGGGGCACAGGGACAGAGACACGGAGACAGAGGTGCAGAGACAGAGGCACAGAGACAGAGACACAGAGACAGAGACACAGAGACAGAGACACAGAGACAGAGACACAGAGACAGAGACACAGAGACAGAGACACAGAGATAGAGTCACAGAGATAGAGTCTCAAAGACAGAGACACAGAGACAAAGACACAGAGACAGGGACACAGAGACAGAGACACAGAGTCAGAGACACAGAGTCAGAGACACAGAGACAGAGACACAGAGACAGAGACACAGAGACAGAGACACAGAGACAGAGACACAGAGACAGAGACACAGAGACAGAGACACAGAGACAGAGACACAGAGACAGAGACACAGAGACAGAGACACAGAGACAGAGACACAGAGACAGAGACACAGAGACAGAGACACAGAGACAGAGACACAGAGACAGAGACACAGAGACAGAGACACAGAGACAGAGACACAGAGACAGAGACACAGAGACAGAGACACAGAGACAGAGACACAGAGACAGAGACACAGAGACAGAGACACAGAGACAGAGACACAGAGACAGAGACACAGAGACAGAGACACAGATACAGATACACAGTGATAGAGACACAGAGACAGAGACACAGAGACAGAGACACAGAGACAGAGACACAGAGACAGAGACACAGAGACAGAGACACAGAGACAGAGACAGAGACACAGAGACAGAGACACAGGTACAGAGAGACAGAGACAGAGACAAAGAGACAGAGACACAGAGACAAAGAGACAGAGTCACAGAGACGGTGACACGGAGACATAGACGCGGAGACACAACACGAAGACAGAGACACAGAGACAGAGACACAGAGACAGAGACACAGAGACAGAGACATAGAGACAGAGACACAGGTTCAGAGACACAGAGACAGAGACACGGAGACAGAGATGCAGAGACAGAGGCACAGAGACAGAGACACAGAGACAGAGACACAGAGACAGAGACACAGAGACAGAGACACAGAGACAGAGACACAGAGACAGATACACAGAGACAGAGACACAGAGACAGAGACACAGAGACAGAGACACAGAGACAGAGACACAGAGACAGACACACAGAGACAGGGACACAGAGACAGAGACACAGAGACAGAGACACAGAGACAGAGACACAGAGACAGAGACACAGAGACAGAGACACAGAGACAGAGACAGAGACAGAGACAGAGACAGAGACAGAGACACAGAGACAGAGACACAGAGACAAAGACACAGAGACAGAGACACAGAGACAGAGGCACAGACACAGAGAAACAGAGACAGAGACACGGAGACAGAGATACAGAGACAGGGTACAGAGACAGAGACACAGACACAGAGACACAGAGACAGAGAGACAGAGACAGAGACACAGAGACAGAGACAGAGACAGAGACACAGAGACAGAGACACAGAGACAGAGACACAGAGACAGAGACACAGAGACAGAGACACAGAGACAGAGACACAGAGACAGAGATACAGAGACAGAGACACAGAGACAGAGACACAGAGACACAGAGACACAGTGACTGAGAAAGAGACAGAGACACAGAGACAGAGACACAGAGACAGAGACACAGAGACAGACACACAGAGACAGGGACACAGAGACAGAGACACAGAGACAGAGACACAGAGACAGAGACACAGAGACAGAGACACAGAGACAGAGACACAGAGACAGAGACAGAGACAGAGACAGAGACAGAGACAGAGACACAGAGACAGAGACACAGAGACAAAGACACAGAGACAGAGACACAGAGACAGAGGCACAGACACAGAGAAACAGAGACAGAGACACGGAGACAGAGATACAGAGACAGGGTACAGAGACAGAGACACAGACACAGAGACACAGAGACAGAGAGACAGAGACAGAGACACAGAGACAGAGACAGAGACACAGAGACAGAGACACAGAGGCGGAGACACAGAGGCAGAGTCACAGAGGCAGAGACACAGAGGCAGAGACACAGAGGCAGAGACACAGAGGCAGAGTCACAGAGGCAGAGACACAGAGGCAGATACACAGAGGCAAAGACACAGACACAGGTACAGAGAGACAGAGACAGAGACAAAGAGACAGAGACACAGAGACAAAGAGACAGAGTCACAGAGACGGTGACACGGAGACATAGACGCGGAGACACAACACGAAGACAGAGACACAGAGACAGAGACACAGAGACAGAGACACAGAGACAGAGACACAGAGACAGAGACACAGATACAGATACACAGTGATAGAGACACAGAGACAGAGACACAGAGACAGAGACACAGAGACAGAGACACAGAGACAGAGACACAGAGACAGAGACACAGAGACAGAGACACAGAGACAGACACACAGAGACAGGGACACAGAGACAGAGACACAGAGACAGAGACACAGAGACAGAGACACAGAGACAGAGACACAGAGACAGAGACACAGAGACAGAGACACAGAGACAGAGACAGAGACAGAGACAGAGACAGAGACAGAGACACAGAGACAGAGACACAGAGACAAAGACACAGAGACAGAGACACAGAGACAGAGGCACAGACACAGAGAAACAGAGACAGAGACACGGAGACAGAGATACAGAGACAGGGTACAGAGACAGAGACACAGACACAGAGACACAGAGACAGAGAGACAGAGACAGAGACACAGAGACAGAGACAGAGACACAGAGACAGAGACACAGAGGCGGAGACACAGAGGCAGAGTCACAGAGGCAGAGACACAGAGGCAGAGACACAGAGGCAGAGACACAGAGGCAGAGTCACAGAGGCAGAGACACAGAGGCAGATACACAGAGGCAAAGACACAGACACAGGTACAGAGAGACAGAGACAGAGACAAAGAGACAGAGACACAGAGACAAAGAGACAGAGTCACAGAGACGGTGACACGGAGACATAGACGCGGAGACACAACACGAAGACAGAGACACAGAGACAGAGACACAGAGACAGAGACACAGAGACAGAGACATAGAGACAGAGACACAGGTTCAGAGACACAGAGACAGAGACACGGAGACAGAGATGCAGAGACAGAGGCACAGAGACAGAGACACAGAGACAGAGACACAGAGACAGATACACAGAGACAGAGACACAGAGACAGAGACACAGAGACAGAGACACAGAGACAGAGACACAGAGACAGAGACACAGAGACAGAGACACAGAGACAGAGACACAGAGACAGAGACACAGAGACAGACACACAGAGACAGAGACACAGACACAGAGACACAGAGACAGAGACACAGAGACAGAGACACAGAGACACAGAGACACAGTGACTGAGACAGAGACAGAGACACAGAGACAGAGACACAGAGACAGAGACACAGAGACAGACACACAGAGACAGGGACACAGAGACAGAGACACAGAGACAGAGACACAGAGACAGAGACACAGAGACAGAGACACAGAGACAGAGACACAGAGACAGAGACACAGAGACAGAGACAGAGACAGAGACAGAGACAGAGACAGAGACACAGAGACAGAGACACAGAGACAAAGACACAGAGACAGAGACACAGAGACAGAGGCACAGACACAGAGAAACAGAGACAGAGACACGGAGACAGAGATACAGAGACAGGGTACAGAGACAGAGACACAGACACAGAGACACAGAGACAGAGAGACAGAGACAGAGACACAGAGACAGAGACAGAGACACAGAGACAGAGACACAGAGGCGGAGACACAGAGGCAGAGTCACAGAGGCAGAGACACAGAGGCAGAGACACAGAGGCAGAGACACAGAGGCAGAGTCACAGAGGCAGAGACACAGAGGCAGATACACAGAGGCAAAGACACAGACACAGGTACAGAGAGACAGAGACAGAGACAAAGAGACAGAGACACAGAGACAAAGAGACAGAGTCACAGAGACGGTGACACGGAGACATAGACGCGGAGACACAACACGAAGACAGAGACACAGAGACAGAGACGCAGAGACAGAGACACAGAGACAGAGACATAGAGACAGAGACACAGGTTCAGAGACACAGAGACAGAGACACGGAGACAGAGATGCAGAGACAGAGGCACAGAGACAGAGACACAGAGACAGAGACACAGAGACAGAGACACAGAGACAGAGACACAGAGACAGAGACACAGAGACAGATACACAGAGACAGAGACACAGAGACAGAGACACAGAGACAGAGACACAGAGACAGAGACACAGAGACAGACACACAGAGACAGGGACACAGAGACAGAGACACAGAGACAGAGACACAGAGACAGAGACACAGAGACAGAGACACAGAGACAGAGACACAGAGACAGAGACAGAGACAGAGACAGAGACAGAGACAGAGACAGAGACAGAGACACAGAGACAGAGACACAGAGACAAAGACACAGAGACAGAGACACAGAGACAGAGGCACAGACACAGAGAAACAGAGACAGAGACACGGAGACAGAGATACAGAGACAGGGTACAGAGACAGAGACACAGACACAGAGACACAGAGACAGAGAGACAGAGACAGAGACACAGAGACAGAGACAGAGACACAGAGACAGAGACACAGAGACAGAGACACAGAGACAGAGACACAGAGACAGAGACACAGAGACAGAGACACAGAGACAGAGACACAGAGACAGAGATACAGAGACAGAGACACAGAGACAGAGACACAGAGACAGAGACACAGAGACAGAGACACAGAGACAGAGACACGGAGACAGAGATACAGAGACAGAGAAACAGAGGCAGAGGCAGAGACAAAGAGACACCGAGACAGAAACACAGAGACAGAGACACGGAGACAGAGATACAGAGACACGGACACAGAGACAGGGACACAGAGGCAAAGACACAGACACAGAGACACATAGGCACAGACACAGATACAGAGAAAAAAAGACAGAGTCACAGAGTCGGAGACACAGTGGCAGAGACACAGAGACAGAGACACAGAGACAGAGACACAGAGACAGAGACACAGAGACAGAGACACAGAGACAGAGACACAGAGACAGAGACACAGAGACAGAGACACAGAGACAGAGACACAGAGACAGAGACACAGATACAGATACACAGTGATAGAGACACAGAGACAGAGACACAGAGACAGAGACACAGAGACAGAGACACAGAGACAGAGACACAGAGACAGAGACACAGAGACAGAGACAGAGACACAGAGACAGAGACACAGAGACAGAGACACAGAGACAGACACACAGAGACAGAGACACAGAGACAGAGACACAGAGAAAGGGGCACAGACACAGAGAAACAGAGACAGAGACACGGAGACAGGGATACAGAGACAGGGTACAGAGACAGAAACACAGACACAGAGACACAGAGACAGAGAGACAGAGACAGAGACACAGAGACAGAGACAGAGACACAGAGACAGAGACACAGAGACAGAGACACAGAGACAGAGACACAGAGACAGAGACACAGAGACAGAGACACAGAGACAGAGATACAGAGACAGAGACACAGAGACAGAGACACAGAGACAGAGACACAGAGACAGAGACACGGAGACAGAGACACGGAGACAGAGATACAGAGACAGAGACACAGAGGCAGAGGCAGAGACAAAGAGACACCGAGACAGAAACACAGAGACAGAGACACGGAGACAGAGATACAGAGACACGGACACAGAGACAGGGACACAGAGGCAAAGACACAGACACAGAGACACATAGGCACAGACACAGATACAGAGAAAAAAAGACAGAGTCACAGAGTCGGAGACACAG
The DNA here is from genome assembly GCA_945859595.2 of Megachile willughbiella. Taxonomy (NCBI): domain Eukaryota; kingdom Metazoa; phylum Arthropoda; class Insecta; order Hymenoptera; family Megachilidae; genus Megachile; species Megachile willughbiella. The sequence continues at coordinate 2,034,178 of CAMAOD020000266.1, forward strand.
TGGCAGAGACACAGAGACAGAGACACAGAGACAGAGACACAGAGACAGAGACACAGAGACAGAGACACAGAGACAGAGACACAGAGACAGAGACACAGAGACAGAGACACAGAGACAGAGACACAGAGACAGAGACACAGATACAGATACACAGTGATAGAGACACAGAGACAGAGACACAGAGGCAAAGACACAGACACAGAGACACATAGGCACAGACACAGATACAGAGAAAAAAAGACAGAGTCACAGAGTCGGAGACACAGTGGCAGAGACACAGAGACAGAGACACAGAGACAGAGACACAGAGACAGAGACACAGAGACAGAGACACAGAGACAGAGACACAGAGACAGAGACACAGAGACAGAGACACAGAGACAGAGACACAGAGACAGAGACACAGATACAGATACACAGTGATAGAGACACAGAGACAGAGACACAGAGACAGAGACACAGAGACAGAGACACAGAGACAGAGACACAGAGACAGAGACACAGAGACAGAGACACAGAGACAGAGACACAGAGACAGAGACACAGAGACAGAGACACAGAGACAGAGACACAGAGACAGACACACAGAGACAGGGACACAGAGACAGAGACACAGAGACAGAGACACAGAGACAGAGACACAGAGACAGAGACACGGAGACAGAGATACAGAGACAGAGACACAGAGGCAGAGGCAGAGACACAGAGACACCGAGACAGAAACACAGAGACAGAGACACGGAGACGGAGATACAGAGACACGGACACAGAGACAGGGACACAGAGGCAAAGACACAGACACAGAGACACATAGGCACAGACACAGATACAGAGGAAAAAAGACAGAGTCACAGAGTCGGAGACACAGTGGCAGAGACACAGGGACAGAGACACAGAGACAGAGACACAGAGACAGAGACACAGAGACAGAGACACAGATACAGATACACAGTGATAGAGACACAGAGACAGAGACACAGAGACACAGACACAGAGACAGAGACACAGAGACAGAGACACAGAGACAGAGACAGAGACACAGAGACAGAGACACAGAGACAGACACACAGAGACAGAGACACAGAGACAGAGACACAGAGAAAGGGGCACAGACACAGAGAAACAGAGACAGAGACACGGAGACAGAGATACAGAGACAGGGTACAGAGACAGAGACACAGAGACAGAGACACAGAGACAGAGACACAGAGACAGAGACACAGAGACAGAGACACAGAGACAGAGACACAGAGACAGAGACACAGAGACAGAGACACAGAGACAGAGACACAGAGACAGAGACACAGAGACAGAGACACAGAGACGGAGACACAGAGGCAGAGGCAGAGACACAGAGACACCGAGACAGAAAGACAGAGACAGAGACACGGAGACAGAGATACAGAGACACGGACACAGAGACAGGGACACAGAGGCAAAGACACAGACACAGAGACACATAGGCACAGACACAGATACAGAGAAAAAGAGACAGAGTCACAGAGACGGAGACACAGAGGCAGAGACACAGAGACAGAGACACAGAGACAGAGACACAGAGACAGATACACAGAGATAGAGACACAGACACAGAGACACAGAGACAGAGACACAGAGACAGAGACACAGAGACAGAGACACAGAGACAGAGACACAGAGACAGAGACACAGAGACAGAGACACAGAGACAGAGACACAGAGACAGACACACTGAGACAGAGACATAGAGACAGAGACACAGAGACAGAGACACAGAGACAGAGACACAGAGACAGAGACGCAGAGACAGAGACACAGAGACAGAGACACAGAGACAGAGACACAGAGAAAGAGACACAGAGACAGAGACACAGAGACAGAGACACAGACACAGAGACACAGAGACAGAGACACAGAGACAGAGACACAGAGACAGAGACACAGAGACAGAGAGAGAGAGACAGAGACACAGAGGCGGAGACACAGAGGCAGAGTCACAGAGGCAGAGACACAGAGACAGAGACACAGAAACAGAGACACAGAGACAGAGACACAGAGGCGGAGACACAGAGGCAGAGTCACAGAGGCAGAGACACAGAGGCAGAGACACAGAGACAGAGACACAGAGGCAGAGGCAGAGGCAAAGACACAGGGACACCGAGACAGAAAGACAGAGACAGAGACACGGAGACAGAGATACAGAGACACGGACACAGAGACAGTGACACAGAGGCAGGGACACAGAGACAGAGACACAGACACAGGGACAGAAAGACAGAGACACAGAGACTCAGGCAAAGAGACAGAGACACAGACACAGAGACGCAGAGACAGAGACACAGAGACAGAGACACAGAGGCGGAGACACAGAGGCAGCGTCACAGAGGCAGAGACACAGAGGCAGAGACACAGAGGCAGAGACACAGAGGCAGAGTCACAGAGGCAGAGACACAGAGACAGAGACACAGAGACAGAGACACAGAGACAGAGACACAGAGACAGAGACACAGAGACAGACACACAGAGACAGAGACACAGAGACAGAGACACAGAGACAGAGACACAGAGACAGAGACACAGAGACAGAGACACAGAGACAGAGACACAGAGACAGAGACACAGAGACACAGAGACTGAGACAGAGACAGAGACACAGAGACAGAGACACAGAGACAGAGACACAGAGACAGACACACAGAGACAGAGACACAGAGACAGAGACACAGAGACAGAGACACAGAGACAGAGACACAGAGACAGAGACAGAGACAGAGACAGAGACAGAGACAGAGACACAGAGACAGAGACACGGAGACAGAGATACAGAGACAGGGTACAGAGACAGAGACACAGAGACAGAGGCACAGACACAGAGACACAGAGACAGAGAGACAGAGACAGAGACACAGAGACAGAGACAGAGACAGAGACACAGAGACAGAGACACAGAGACAGAGACACAGAGACAGAGACACAGAGACAGAGACACAGAGACAGAGATACAGAGACAGAGACACAGAGACAGAGACTCAGAGACAGAGACACAGAGACAGAGACACGGAGACAGAGATACAGAGACAGAGACACAGAGGCAGAGGCAGAGACACAGAGACACCGAGACAGAAACACAGAGACAGAGACACGGAGACGGAGATACAGAGACACGGACACAGAGACAGGGACACAGAGGCAAAGACACAGACACAGAGACACATAGGCACAGACACAGATACAGAGGAAAAAAGACAGAGTCACAGAGTCGGAGACACAGTGGCAGAGACACAGGGACAGAGACACAGAGACAGAGACACAGAGACAGAGACACAGAGACAGAGACACAGATACAGATACACAGTGATAGAGACACAGAGACAGAGACACAGAGACACAGACACAGAGACAGAGACACAGAGACAGAGACACAGAGACAGAGACAGAGACACAGAGACAGAGACACAGAGACAGACACACAGAGACAGAGACACAGAGACAGAGACACAGAGAAAGGGGCACAGACACAGAGAAACAGAGACAGAGACACGGAGACAGAGATACAGAGACAGGGTACAGAGACAGAGACACAGAGACAGAGACACAGAGACAGAGACACAGAGACAGAGACACAGAGACAGAGACACAGAGACAGAGACACAGAGACAGAGACACAGAGACAGAGACACAGAGACAGAGACACAGAGACAGAGACACAGAGACAGAGACACAGAGACAGAGACAGAGACACAGAGACAGAGACACAGAGACAGAGACACAGAGACAGAGACACAGAGACAGAGACACAGAGACAGAGACACAGAGACAGAGACACAGAGACAGAGACACAGAGACAGAGACACAGAGACAGAGACACAGAGACAGAGACACAGAGACAGAGACACAGAGACAGAGACACAGAGACAGAGACACAGAGACAGAGACACAGAGACAGAGACACAGAGACAGAGACACAGAGACAGAGACACAGAGTCAGAGATACAGAGACAGAGACACAGGGACAGAGACACGGAGACAGAGACACAGGGACAGGGACACAGGGACAGAGACACGGAGACAGAGACACAGAGACAGAGACACAGAGACACAGAGACAGAAATACGGAGACAGAGACAGAGAGAGAGACAGAGATACAGAGGCAGAGACACGGAGACTGGAACACAGAAAGGAAGACACAGAGACAGAGGCACAGAGACAGAGACACAGGGACAGAGACAGGGTCACATGGACAGTGACAGAGACAGGGTCACAGAGACAGAGGCACAGAGACAGAGACACAGAGACAGAGATACAGAGACAGAGACACACGGACAGAGACACGGAGACAGAGACACAGGGACAGGGACACAGGGACAGAGACACGGAGACAGAGACACAGAGACAGAGACACAGAGACAGAGACACAGAGACAGAGACACAGGGACAGAGACAGGGTCACATGGACAGTGACAGAGACAGGGTCACAGAGACAGAGGCACAGAGACAGAGACACAGAGACAGAGATACAGAGACAGAGACACAGGGACAGAGACACGGAGACAGAGACACAGGGACAGGGACACAGGGACAGAGACACGGAGACAGAGACACAGAGACAGAGACACAGAGACAGAGACACAGAGACAGAGACACAGAGACAGAGACACAGAGACAGAGACACAGAGACAGAGACACAGAGACAGAGACACAGAGACAGAGACAGAGACAGAGACACAGAGACAGAGACACAGAGACAGAGGCACAGAGAGAGAGACACAGAGACAGAGACACAGAGACAGAGACACAGAGACAGAGACACAGAGACAGAGACACAGAGACAGAGACACAGAGACAGAGACACAGAGACAGAGACACAGAGACAGACACACAGAGACAGAGACACAGAGACAGAGACACAGAGACAGAGACAGAGACAGAGACAGAGACAGAGACACAGAGACAGAGACACAGAGACAGAGACACAGAGACAGAGACACAGAGAAAGGGGCACAGACACAGAGAAACAGAGACAGAGACACAGAGACAGAGACACAGAGACAGAGACACAGAGACAGAGACACAGAGACAGAGACACAGAGACAGAGACACAGAGACAGAGACACAGAGACAGAGACACAGAGACAGAGACACAGAGACAGAGACACAGAGACAGAGACACAGAGACAGAGACACAGAGACAGAGACACAGAGACAGAGACACAGAGACAGAGACACAGAGACAGAGACACAGAGACAGAGACACAGAGACAGAGACACAGAGACAGAGACACAGAGACAGAGACACAGAGACAGAGACACAGAGACAGAGACACAGAGACAGAGACACAGAGACAGAGACACAGAGACAGAGACACAGAGACAGAGACACAGAGACAGAGACACAGAGACAGAGACACAGAGACAGAGACACAGAGACAGAGACACAGAGACAGAGACACAGAGACAGAGACACAGAGACAGAGACACAGAGACAGAGACACAGAGACAGAGACACAGAGACAGAGACACAGAGACAGAGACACAGAGACAGAGACACAGAGACAGAGACACAGAGACAGAGACACAGAGACAGAGAGAGAGAGACAGAGACACAGAGACAGAGACACAGAGACAGAGACACAGAGACAGAGACACAGAGACAGAGACACAGAGACAGAGACACAGAAACAGAGACACAGAGACAGAGACACAGAGGCGGAGACACAGAGGCAGAGTCACAGAGGCAGAGACACAGAGGCAGAGACACAGAGACAGAGACACAGAGGCAGAGGCAGAGGCAAAGACACAGGGACACCGAGACAGAAAGACAGAGACAGAGACACGGAGACAGAGATACAGAGACACGGACACAGAGACAGTGACACAGAGGCAGGGACACAGAGACAGAGACACAGACACAGGGACAGAAAGACAGAGACACAGAGACTCAGGCAAAGAGACAGAGACACAGAGACAGAGACACAGAGACAGAGACACAGAGACAGAGACACAGAGGCGGAGACACAGAGGCAGCGTCACAGAGGCAGAGACACAGAGGCAGAGACACAGAGGCAGAGACACAGAGGCAGAGTCACAGAGGCAGAGACACAGAGGCAGATACACAGAGGCAAAGACACAGACACAGGTACAGAGAGACAGAGACAGAGACAAAGAGACAGAGACACAGAGACAAAGAGACAGAGTCACAGAGACGGTGACACGGAGACATAGACGCGGAGACACAACACGAAGACAGAGACACAGAGACAGAGACACAGAGACAGAGACACAGAGACAGAGACACAGAGACAGAGACACAGAGACAGAGACACAGGTTCAGAGACACAGAGACAGAGACACGGAGACAGAGATGCAGAGACAGAGGCACAGAGACAGAGACACAGAGACAGAGACACAGAGACAGATACACAGAGTCAGAGATACAGAGACAGAGATACAGAGACAGAGACACAGAGACAGATACACAGAGTCAGAGATACAGAGACAGAGACACAGGGACAGAGACACAGAGACAGATACACAGAGACAGAGACACAGAGACAGAGACACAGAGACAGAGACACAGAGACAGAGACACAGAGACAGAGACACAGAGACAGAGACACAGAGACAGAGACACAGAGACAGACACACAGAGACAGAGACACAGAGACAGAGACACAGAGACAGAGACACAGAGACAGAGACACAGAGACAGAGACACAGAGACAGAGACACAGAGACAGAGACAGAGACACAGAGACAGAGACACAGAGACAGAGACACAGAGACAGACACACAGAGACAGAGACACAGAGAAAGGGGCACAGACACAGAGAAACAGAGACAGAGACACGGAGACAGAGATACGGAGACAGGGTACAGAGACAGGGACACAGAGACAGAGACACAGAGACAGAGACACAGAGACAGAGACAGAGACACAGAGACAGAGACACAGAGACAGAGACACAGAGACAGAGACACAGAGACAGACACACAGAGACAGAGACACAGAGACAGAGACACAGAGAAAGGGGCACAGACACAGAGAAACAGAGACAGAGACACGGAGACAGAGATACAGAGACAGGGTACAGAGACAGGGACACAGAGACAGAGACACAGAGACAGAGACACAGAGACAGAGACGCAGAGACAGAGAGACAGAGACAGAGACACAAAGACAGAGACACAGAGACAGAGACACAGAGACAGAGACACAGAGACAGAGACACAGAGACAGAGACACAGAGACAGAGACACAGAGACAGAGACACAGAGACAGAGACACAGAGACAGAAACACAGAGACAGAGACACCGAGACAGAGACACAGAGACAGAGATACAGAGACAGAGACACAGAGACAGAGACACAGAGACAGAGACGCAGAGACAGAGACACAGAGGCAGAGGCAGAGACACAGAGACACCGAGACAGAAAGACAGAGACAGAGACACGGAGACAGAGATACAGAGACACGGACACAGAGACAGGGACACAGAGGCAAAGACACAGACACAGAGACACATAGGCACAGACACAGATACAGAGAAAAAGAGACAGAGTCACAGAGACGGAGACACAGAGGCAGAGACACAGAGACAGAGACACAGAGACAGAGACACAGAGACAGATACACAGAGATAGAGACACAGACACAGAGACACAGAGACAGAGACACAGAGACAGAGACACAGAGACAGAGACACAGAGACAGAGACACAGAGACAGAGACACAGAGACAGAGACACAGAGACAGACACACTGAGACAGAGACACAGAGACAGAGACACAGAGACAGAGACACAGAGACAGAGACACAGAGACAGAGACACAGAGACAGAGACACAGAGACAGAGACACAGAGAAAGAGACACAGAGACAGAGACACAGAGAGAGAGACACAGAGACAGAGACACAGAGACAGAGACACAGAGACAGAGACACAGAGACAGAGACACAGAGACAGAGACACAGAGACAGAGACACAGAGACAGAGACACAGAGACAGAGACACAGAGACAGAGACACAGAGACAGAGACACAGAGACAGAGACACAGAGACAGAGACACAGAGACAGAGACACAGAGACAGAGACAGAGACACAGAGACAGAGACACAGAGGCAGAGACACAGAGACAAAGACACAGAGACAGAGACACAGAGACAGAGGCACAGACACAGAGAAACAGAGACAGAGACACAGAGACAAAGACAGAGACAGAGACACAGGGACAGGGGCACAGGGACAGAGACACGGAGACAGAGGTGCAGAGACAGAGGCACAGAGACAGAGACACAGAGACAGAGACACAGAGACAGAGACACAGAGACAGAGACACAGAGACAGAGACACAGAGATAGAGTCACAGAGATAGAGTCACAGAAACAGAGTCTCAAAGACAGAGACACAGAGACAGAGACACAGAGACACAGACACAGAGACAGGGACACAGAGACAGGGACACAGAGTCAGTGACACAGAGACAGAGACACAGAAACAGAGACACAGAAACAGAGACACAGAGACAGAGACACAGAGACAGAGACACAGAGACAGAGACACAGAGACAGAGACACAGAGACAGAGACACAGAGACAGAGACACAGAGACAGAGACACAGAGACAGAGACACAGAGACAGAGACACAGAGACAGAGACACAGAGACAGAGACACAGAGACAGAGACACAGAGACAGAGACACAGAGACAGAGACACAGAGACAGAGAGACAGAGACAGAGACACAGAGACAGAGACACAGAGACAGAGACACAGAGACAGAGAGACAGAGACAGAGACACAGAGACAGAGACAGAGACAGAGACAGAGACACAGAGACAGAGACACAGAGACAGAGACACAGAGACAGAGACACAGAGACAGAGACACAGAGACAGAGACACAGAGACAGAGACACAGAGACAGAGACACAGAGACAGAGACACAGAGACAGAGACACAGAGACAGAGACACAGAGACAGAGACACAGAGACAGAGAGAGAGAGACAGAGACACAGAGACAGAGAGACAGAGACAGAGACACAGAGACACACAGACAGAGACACAGAGACAGAGACACAGAGACAGAGACACAGAAACAGAGACACAGAGACAGAGACACAGAGGCGGAGACACAGAGGCAGAGTCACAGAGGCAGAGACACAGAGGCAGAGACACAGAGACAGAGACACAGAGGCAGAGGCAGAGGCAAAGACACAGGGACACCGAGACAGAAAGACAGAGACAGAGACACGGAGACAGAGATACAGAGACACGGACACAGAGACAGTGACACAGAGGCAGGGACACAGAGACAGAGACACAGACACAGGGACAGAAAGACAGAGACACAGAGACTCAGGCAAAGAGACAGAGACACAGAGACAGAGACACAGAGACAGAGACACAGAGACAGAGACACAGAGGCGGAGACACAGAGGCAGCGTCACAGAGGCAGAGACACAGAGGCAGAGACACAGAGGCAGAGACACAGAGGCAGAGTCACAGAGGCAGACACACAGAGGCAGATACACAGAGGCAAAGACACAGACACAGGTACAGAGAGACAGAGACAGAGACAAAGAGACAGAGACACAGAGACAAAGAGACAGAGTCACAGAGACGGTGACACGGAGACATAGACGCGGAGACACAACACGAAGACAGAGACACAGAGACAGAGACACAGAGACAGAGACACAGAGACAGAGACACAGAGACAGAGACACAGAGACAGAGACACAGAGACAGAGACACAGAGACAGAGACACAGAGACAGAGACAGAGACACAGAGACAGAGACACAGAGGCAGAGACACAGAGACAAAGACACAGAGACAGAGACACAGAGACAGAGGCACAGACACAGAGAAACAGAGACAGAGACACAGAGACAAAGACAGAGACAGAGGCACAGGGACAGGGGCACAGGGACAGAGACACGGAGACAGAGGTGCAGAGACAGAGGCACAGAGACAGAGACACAGAGACAGAGACACAGAGACAGAGACACAGAGGCAGAGACACAGAGACAAAGACACAGAGACAGAGACACAGAGACAGAGGCACAGACACAGAGAAACAGAGACAGAGACACAGAGACAGAGACACAGAGACAGAGACACAGAGACAGAGAGACAGAGACAGAGACACAGAGACAGAGACACAGAGACAGAGACACAGAGACAGAGAGACAGAGACAGAGACACAGAGACAGAGACAGAGACAGCGACAGAGACACAGAGACAGAGACACAGAGACAGAGACACAGAGACAGAGACACAGAGACAGAGACACAGAGACAGAGACACAGAGATAGAGTCACAGAGATAGAGTCACAGAAACAGAGACACAGAGACAGAGAGAGAGAGACAGAGACACAGAGACAGAGACACAGAGACACACAGACAGAGACACAGAGACAGAGACACAGAGACAGAGACACAGAAACAGAGACACAGAGACAGAGACACAGAGGCGGAGACACAGAGGCAGAGTCACAGAGGCAGAGACACAGAGGCAGAGACACAGAGACAGAGACACAGAGGCAGAGGCAGAGGCAAAGACACAGGGACACCGAGACAGAAAGACAGAGACAGAGACACGGAGACAGAGATACAGAGACACGGACACAGAGACAGTGACACAGAGGCAGGGACACAGAGACAGAGACACAGACACAGGGACAGAAAGACAGAGACACAGAGACTCAGGCAAAGAGACAGAGACACAGAGACAGAGACACAGAGACAGAGACACAGAGACAGAGACACAGAGGCGGAGACACAGAGGCAGCGTCACAGAGGCAGAGACACAGAGGCAGAGACACAGAGGCAGAGACACAGAGGCAGAGTCACAGAGGCAGACACACAGAGGCAGATACACAGAGGCAAAGACACAGACACAGGTACAGAGAGACAGAGACAGAGACAAAGAGACAGAGACACAGAGACAAAGAGACAGAGTCACAGAGACGGTGACACGGAGACATAGACGCGGAGACACAACACGAAGACAGAGACACAGAGACAGAGACACAGAGACAGAGACACAGAGACAGAGACACAGAGACAGAGACACAGAGACAGTGACACAGAGACAGAGACACAGAGACAGAGACAGAGACACAGAGACAGAGACACAGAGGCAGAGACACAGAGACAAAGACACAGAGACAGAGACACAGAGACAGAGGCACAGACACAGAGAAACAGAGACAGAGACACAGAGACAAAGACAGAGACAGAGGCACAGGGACAGGGGCACAGGGACAGAGACACGGAGACAGAGGTGCAGAGACAGAGGCACAGAGACAGAGACACAGAGACAGAGACACAGAGACAGAGACACAGAGGCAGAGACACAGAGACAAAGACACAGAGACAGAGACACAGAGACAGAGGCACAGACACAGAGAAACAGAGACAGAGACACAGAGACAGAGACACAGAGACAGAGACACAGAGACAGAGAGACAGAGACAGAGACACAGAGACAGAGACACAGAGACAGAGACACAGAGACAGAGAGACAGAGACAGAGACACAGAGACAGAGACAGAGACAGCGACAGAGACACAGAGACAGAGACACAGAGACAGAGACACAGAGACAGAGACACAGAGACAGAGACACAGAGACAGAGACACAGAGACAGAGACACAGAGACAGAGACACAGAGACAGAGACACATAGACAGAGACACAGAGACAGAGACACAGAGACAGAGAGAGAGAGACAGAGACACAGAGACAGAGAGACAGAGACAGAGACACAGAGACAGAGACACAGAGACAGAGACACAGAGACAGAGACACAGAAACAGAGACACAGAGACAGAGACACAGAGGCGGAGACACAGAGGCAGAGTCACAGAGGCAGAGACACAGAGGCAGAGACACAGAGACAGAGACACAGAGGCAGAGGCAGAGGCAAAGACACAGGGACACCGAGACAGAAAGACAGAGACAGAGACACGGAGACAGAGATACAGAGACACGGACACAGAGACAGTGACACAGAGGCAGGGACACAGAGACAGAGACACAGACACAGGGACAGAAAGACAGAGACACAGAGACTCAGGCAAAGAGACAGAGACACAGAGACAGAGACGCAGAGACAGAGACACAGAGACAGAGACACAGAGGCGGAGACACAGAGGCAGCGTCACAGAGGCAGAGACACAGAGGCAGAGACACAGAGGCAGAGACACAGAGGCAGAGTCACAGAGGCAGAGACACAGAGGCAGATACACAGAGGCAAAGACACAGACACAGGTACAGAGAGACAGAGACAGAGACAAAGAGACAGAGACACAGAGACAAAGAGACAGAGTCACAGAGACGGTGACACGGAGACATAGACGCGGAGACACAACACGAAGACAGAGACACAGAGACAGAGACACAGAGACAGAGACACAGAGACAGAGACACAGAGACAGAGACACAGAGACAGAGACACAGAGACAGAGACACAGAGACAGAGACACAGAGACAGAGACACAGAGACAGAGACACAGAGACAGAGACACAGAGACAGAGACACAGAGACAGAGACACAGAGACAGAGATACAGAGACAGAGACACAGAGACAGAGACACCGAGACAGAGACACAGAGACAGAGATACAGAGACAGAGACACAGAGACAGAGACACAGAGACAGAGACACAGAGACGGAGACACAGAGGCAGAGGCAGAGACACAGAGACACCGAGACAGAAAGACAGAGACAGAGACACGGAGACAGAGATACAGAGACACGGACACAGAGACAGGGACACAGAGGCAAAGACACAGACACAGAGACACATAGGCACAGACACAGATACAGAGAAAAAGAGACAGAGTCACAGAGACGGAGACACAGAGGCAGAGACACAGAGACAGAGACACAGAGACAGAGACACAGAGACAGATACACAGAGATAGAGACACAGACACAGAGACACAGAGACAGAGACACAGAGACAGAGACACAGAGACAGAGACACAGAGACAGAGACACAGAGACAGAGACACAGAGACAGAGACACAGAGACAGAGACACAGAGACAGACACACTGAGACAGAGACATAGAGACAGAGACACAGAGACAGAGACACAGAGACAGAGACACAGAGACAGAGACACAGAGACAGAGACAGAGACACAGAGACAGAGACACAGAGACAGAGACACAGAGAAAGAGACACAGAGACAGAGACACAGAGACAGAGACACAGAGACAGAGACACAGAGACAGAGACACAGAGACAGAGACACAGAGACAGAGACACAGAGACAGAGACACAGAGACAGAGACACAGAGACAGAGACACAGAGACAGAGACACAGAGACAGAGACACAGAGACAGAGACACAGAGACAGAGACACAGAGACAGAGACACAGAGACAGAGACACAGAGACAGAGACACAGAGACAGAGACACAGAGACAGAGACACAGAGACAGAGACAGAGACACAGAGACAGAGACACAGAGACAAAGACACAGAGACAGAGACACAGAGACAGAGGCACAGACACAGAGAAACAGAGACAGAGACACAGAGACAAAGACAGAGACAGAGACACAGGGACAGGGGCACAGGGACAGAGACACGGAGACAGAGGTGCAGAGACAGAGGCACAGAGACAGAGACACAGAGACAGAGACACAGAGACAGAGACACAGAGACAGAGACACAGAGACAGAGACACAGAGACAGAGACACAGAGATAGAGTCACAGAGATAGAGTCTCAAAGACAGAGACACAGAGACAAAGACACAGAGACAGGGACACAGAGACAGGGACACAGAGACAGAGACACAGAGTCAGAGACACAGAGTCAGAGACACAGAGACAGAGACACAGAGACAGAGACACAGAGACAGAGACACAGAGACAGAGACACAGAGACAGAGACACAGAGACAGAGACACAGAGACAGAGACACAGAGACAGAGACACAGAGACAGAGACACAGAGACAGAGACACAGAGACAGAGACACAGAGACAGAGACACAGAGACAGAGACACAGAGACAGAGACACAGAGACAGAGACAGAGACAGCGACAGAGACACAGAGACAGAGACACAGAGACAGAGACACAGAGACAGAGACACAGAGACAGAGACACAGAGACAGAGACACAGAGACAGAGACACAGAGATAGAGTCACAGAGATAGAGTCACAGAAACAGAGACACAGAGACAGAGAGAGAGAGACAGAGACACAGAGACAGAGAGACAGAGACAGAGACACAGAGACACACAGACAGAGACACAGAGACAGAGACACAGAGACAGAGACACAGAAACAGAGACACAGAGACAGAGACACAGAGGCGGAGACACAGAGGCAGAGTCACAGAGGCAGAGACACAGAGGCAGAGACACAGAGACAGAGACACAGAGGCAGAGGCAGAGGCAAAGACACAGGGACACCGAGACAGAAAGACAGAGACAGAGACACGGAGACAGAGATACAGAGACACGGACACAGAGACAGTGACACAGAGGCAGGGACACAGAGACAGAGACACAGACACAGGGACAGAAAGACAGAGACACAGAGACTCAGGCAAAGAGACAGAGACACAGAGACAGAGACACAGAGACAGAGACACAGAGACAGAGACACAGAGACAGAGACACAGAGGCGGAGACACAGAGGCAGCGTCACAGAGGCAGAGACACAGAGGCAGAGACACAGAGGCAGAGACACAGAGGCAGAGTCACAGAGGCAGACACACAGAGGCAGATACACAGAGGCAAAGACACAGACACAGGTACAGAGAGACAGAGACAGAGACAAAGAGACAGAGACACAGAGACAAAGAGACAGAGTCACAGAGACGGTGACACGGAGACATAGACGCGGAGACACAACACGAAGACAGAGACACAGAGACAGAGACACAGAGACAGAGACACAGAGACAGAGACACAGAGACAGAGACACAGAGACAGTGACACAGAGACAGAGACACAGAGACAGAGACAGAGACACAGAGACAGAGACACAGAGGCAGAGACACAGAGACAAAGACACAGAGACAGAGACACAGAGACAGAGGCACAGACACAGAGAAACAGAGACAGAGACACAGAGACAAAGACAGAGACAGAGGCACAGGGACAGGGGCACAGGGACAGAGACACGGAGACAGAGGTGCAGAGACAGAGGCACAGAGACAGAGACACAGAGACAGAGACACAGAGACAGAGACACAGAGGCAGAGACACAGAGACAAAGACACAGAGACAGAGACACAGAGACAGAGGCACAGACACAGAGAAACAGAGACAGAGACACAGAGACAGAGACACAGAGACAGAGACACAGAGACAGAGAGACAGAGACAGAGACACAGAGACAGAGACACAGAGACAGAGACACAGAGACAGAGAGACAGAGACAGAGACACAGAGACAGAGACAGAGACAGCGACAGAGACACAGAGACAGAGACACAGAGACAGAGACACAGAGACAGAGACACAGAGACAGAGACACAGAGACAGAGACACAGAGACAGAGACACAGAGACAGAGACACAGAGACAGAGACACATAGACAGAGACACAGAGACAGAGACACAGAGACAGAGAGAGAGAGACAGAGACACAGAGACAGAGAGACAGAGACAGAGACACAGAGACAGAGACACAGAGACAGAGACACAGAGACAGAGACACAGAAACAGAGACACAGAGACAGAGACACAGAGGCGGAGACACAGAGGCAGAGTCACAGAGGCAGAGACACAGAGGCAGAGACACAGAGACAGAGACACAGAGGCAGAGGCAGAGGCAAAGACACAGGGACACCGAGACAGAAAGACAGAGACAGAGACACGGAGACAGAGATACAGAGACACGGACACAGAGACAGTGACACAGAGGCAGGGACACAGAGACAGAGACACAGACACAGGGACAGAAAGACAGAGACACAGAGACTCAGGCAAAGAGACAGAGACACAGAGACAGAGACGCAGAGACAGAGACACAGAGACAGAGACACAGAGGCGGAGACACAGAGGCAGCGTCACAGAGGCAGAGACACAGAGGCAGAGACACAGAGGCAGAGACACAGAGGCAGAGTCACAGAGGCAGAGACACAGAGGCAGATACACAGAGGCAAAGACACAGACACAGGTACAGAGAGACAGAGACAGAGACAAAGAGACAGAGACACAGAGACAAAGAGACAGAGTCACAGAGACGGTGACACGGAGACATAGACGCGGAGACACAACACGAAGACAGAGACACAGAGACAGAGACACAGAGACAGAGACACAGAGACAGAGACACAGAGACAGAGACACAGAGACAGAGACACAGAGACAGAGACACAGAGACAGAGACACAGAGACAGAGACACAGAGACAGAGACACAGAGACAGAGACACAGAGACAGAGACACAGAGACAGAGACACAGAGACAGAGACACAGAGACAGAGATACAGAGACAGAGACACAGAGACAGAGACACCGAGACAGAGACACAGAGACAGAGATACAGAGACAGAGACACAGAGACAGAGACACAGAGACAGAGACACAGAGACGGAGACACAGAGGCAGAGGCAGAGACACAGAGACACCGAGACAGAAAGACAGAGACAGAGACACGGAGACAGAGATACAGAGACACGGACACAGAGACAGGGACACAGAGGCAAAGACACAGACACAGAGACACATAGGCACAGACACAGATACAGAGAAAAAGAGACAGAGTCACAGAGACGGAGACACAGAGGCAGAGACACAGAGACAGAGACACAGAGACAGAGACACAGAGACAGATACACAGAGATAGAGACACAGACACAGAGACACAGAGACAGAGACACAGAGACAGAGACACAGAGACAGAGACACAGAGACAGAGACACAGAGACAGAGACACAGAGACAGAGACACAGAGACAGACACACTGAGACAGAGACATAGAGACAGAGACACAGAGACAGAGACACAGAGACAGAGACACAGAGACAGAGACACAGAGACAGAGACAGAGACACAGAGACAGAGACACAGAGACAGAGACACAGAGAAAGAGACACAGAGACAGAGACACAGAGACAGAGACACAGAGACAGAGACACAGAGACAGAGACACAGAGACAGAGACACAGAGACAGAGACACAGAGACAGAGACACAGAGACAGAGACACAGAGACAGAGACACAGAGACAGAGACACAGAGACAGAGACACAGAGACAGAGACACAGAGACAGAGACACAGAGACAGAGACACAGAGACAGAGACACAGAGACAGAGACACAGAGACAGAGACAGAGACACAGAGACAGAGACACAGAGACAAAGACACAGAGACAGAGACACAGAGACAGAGGCACAGACACAGAGAAACAGAGACAGAGACACAGAGACAAAGACAGAGACAGAGACACAGGGACAGGGGCACAGGGACAGAGACACGGAGACAGAGGTGCAGAGACAGAGGCACAGAGACAGAGACACAGAGACAGAGACACAGAGACAGAGACACAGAGACAGAGACACAGAGACAGAGACACAGAGACAGAGACACAGAGATAGAGTCACAGAGATAGAGTCTCAAAGACAGAGACACAGAGACAAAGACACAGAGACAGGGACACAGAGACAGGGACACAGAGACAGAGACACAGAGTCAGAGACACAGAGTCAGAGACACAGAGACAGAGACACAGAGACAGAGACACAGAGACAGAGACACAGAGACAGAGACACAGAGACAGAGACACAGAGACAGAGACACAGAGACAGAGACACAGAGACAGAGACACAGAGACAGAGACACAGAGACAGAGACACAGAGACAGAGACACAGAGACAGAGACACAGAGACAGAGACACAGAGACAGAGACACAGAGACAGAGACACAGAGACAGAGACACAGAGACAGAGACACAGAGACAGAGACACAGAGACAGAGACACAGAGACAGAGACACAGAGACAGAGACACAGAGACAGAGACACAGAGACAGAGACACAGAGACAGAGACACAGAGACAGAGACACAGAGACAGAGACACAGAGACAGAGACACAGAGACAGAGACACAGAGACAGAGACACAGAGACAGAGACACAGAGACAGAGACACAGAGACAGAGACACAGAGACAGAGACACAGAGACAGAGACACAGAGACAGAGACACAGAGACAGAGACACAGAGACAGAGACACAGAGACAGAGACACAGAGACAGAGACACAGAGACAGAGACACAGAGACAGAGACACAGAGACAGAGACACAGAGACAGAGACACAGAGACACAGAGACTGAGACAGAGACAGAGACACAGAGACAGAGACACAGAGACAGAGACACAGAGACAGACACACAGAGACAGAGACACAGAGACAGAGACACAGAGACAGAGACACAGAGACAGAGACACAGAGACAGAGACACAGAGACAGAGACACAGAGACAGAGACACAGAGACAGAGACACGGATACAGATACACAGTGATAGAGACACAGAGACAGAGACACAGAGACAGAGACACAGAGACAGAGACACAGAGACAGAGACACAGAGACAGAGACACAGAGACAGAGACAGAGACACAGAGACAGATACACAGAGACAGAGACACAGAGACAGACACACAGAGACAGAGACACAGAGACAGAGACACAGAGAAAGGGGCACAGACACAGAGAAACAGAGACAGAGACACGGAGACAGAGATACAGAGACAGGGTACAGAGACAGGGACACAGAGACAGAGACACAGAGACAGAGACACAGAGACAGAGACGCAGAGACAGAGAGACAGAGACAGAGACACAAAGACAGAGACACAGAGACAGAGACACAGAGACAGAGACACAGAGACAGAGACACAGAGACAGAGACACAGAGACAGAGACACAGAGACAGAGACACAGAGACAGAGACACAGAGACAGAGACACAGAGACAGAGACACAGAGACAGAGACACAGAGACAGAGACACCGAGACAGAGACACAGAGACAGAGATACAGAGACAGAGACACAGAGACAGAGACACAGAGACAGAGACATAGAGACAGAGACACAGAGGCAGAGGCAGAGACACAGAGACACCGAGACAGAAAGACAGAGACAGAGACACGGAGACAGAGATACAGAGACACGGACACAGAGACAGGGACACAGAGGCAAAGACACAGACACAGAGACACATAGGCACAGACACAGATACAGAGAAAAAGAGACAGAGTCACAGAGACGGAGACACAGAGGCAGAGACACAGAGACAGAGACACAGAGACAGAGACACAGAGACAGATACACAGAGATAGAGACACAGACACAGAGACACAGAGACAGAGACACAGAGACAGAGACACAGAGACAGAGACACAGAGACAGAGACACAGAGACAGAGACACAGAGACAGATACACAGAGACAGAGACACAGAGACAGAGACACAGAGACAGAGACACAGAGACAGAGACACAGAGACAGAGACACAGAGACAGAGACACAGAGACAGAGACACAGAGACAGAGACACAGAGACAGAGACACAGAGACAGAGACACAGAGACAGAGACACAGAGACAGAGACACAGAGACAGAGACACAGAGACAGAGACACAGAGACAGAGACACAGAGACAGAGACACAGAGACAGAGACACAGAGACAGAGACACAGAGACAGAGACACAGAGACAGAGACACAGAGACAGAGACACAGAGACAGAGACAGAGACACAGAGACAGAGACACAGAGGCAGAGACACAGAGACAAAGACACAGAGACAGAGACACAGAGACAGAGGCACAGACACAGAGAAACAGAGACAGAGACACAGAGACAAAGACAGAGACAGAGACACAGGGACAGGGGCACAGGTACAGAGACACGGAGACAGAGGTGCAGAGACAGAGGCACAGAGACAGAGACACAGAGACAGAGACACAGAGACAGAGACACAGAGACAGAGACACAGAGACAGAGACACAGAGATAGAGACACAGAGACAGAGACACAGAGACAGAGACACAGAGAAAGAGACACAGAGACAGAGACACAGAGACAGAGACACAGAGACAGAGACACAGAGACAGAGACACAGAGACAGAGACAGAGACACAGAGACAGAGACACAGAGACAGAGACACAGAGACAGAGACACAGAGACAGAGACACAGAGACAGAGACACAGAGACAGAGACACAGAGACAGAGACACAGAGACAGAGACACAGAGACAGAGACAGAGACACAGAGACAGAGACACAGAGGCAGAGACACAGAGACAAAGACACAGAGACAGAGACACAGAGACAGAGGCACAGACACAGAGAAACAGAGACAGAGACACAGAGACAAAGACAGAGACAGAGACACAGGGACAGGGGCACAGGGACAGAGACACGGAGACAGAGGTGCAGAGACAGAGGCACAGAGACAGAGACACAGAGACAGAGACACAGAGACAGAGACACAGAGACAGAGACACAGAGACAGAGACACAGAGATAGAGTCACAGAGATAGAGTCACAGAAACAGAGTCTCAAAGACAGAGACACAGAGACAGAGACACAGAGACACAGACACAGAGACAGGGACACAGAGTCAGAGACACAGAGACAGAGACACAGAGTCAGAGACACAGAGACAGAGACACAGAAACAGAGACACAGAAACAGAGACACAGAGACAGAGACACAGAGACAGAGACACAGAGACAGAGACACAGAGACAGAGACACAGAGACAGAGACACAGAGACAGAGACACAGAGACAGAGACACAGAGACAGAGACACAGAGACAGAGACACAGAGACAGAGACACAGAGACAGAGACACAGAGACAGAGACACAGAGACAGAGACACAGAGACAGAGACACAGAGACAGAGACACAGAGACAGAGACACAGAGACAGAGACACAGAGACAGAGACACAGAGACAGAGACACAGAGACAGAGACACAGAGACAGAGACACAGAGACAGAGACACAGAGACAGAGACACAGAGACAGAGACACAGAGACAGAGACACAGAGACAGAGACACAGAGACAGAGACACAGAGAGAGAGACACAGAGACAGAGACACAGAGACAGAGACACAGAGACAGAGACACAGAGACAGAGACACAGAGACAGAGACACAGAGACAGAGACACAGAGACAGAGACACAGAGACAGAGACACAGAGACAGAGACACAGAGACAGAGACACAGAGACAGAGACACAGAGACAGAGACACAGAGACAGAGACACAGAGACAGAGACACAGAGACAGAGACACAGAGACAGAGACACAGAGACAGAGACACAGAGACAGAGACACAGAGACAGAGACACAGAGACAGAGACACAGAGACAGAGACACAGAGACAGAGACACAGAGACAGAGAGACAGAGACAGAGACACAGGTTCAGAGACACAGAGACAGACACACGGAGACAGAGATGCAGAGACAGAGGCACAGAGACAGAGACACAGAGACAGAGACACAGAGACAGAGACACAGAGACAGATACACAGAGTCAGAGATACAGAGACAGAGACACAGGGACAGAGACACAGAGACAGATACACAGAGACAGAGACACAGAGACAGAGACACAGAGACAGAGACACAGAGACAGAGACACAGAGACAGAGACACAGAGACAGAGACACAGAGACAGAGACACAGAGACAGAGACACAGAGACAGAGACACAGAGACAGACACACAGAGACAGAGACACAGAGACAGAGACACAGAGACAGAGACACAGAGACAGAGACACAGAGACAGAGACACAGAGACAGAGACACAGAGACACAGAGACTGAGACAGAGACAGAGACACAGAGACAGAGACACAGAGACAGAGACACAGAGACAGACACACAGAGACAGAGACACAGAGACAGAGACACAGAGACAGAGACACAGAGACAGAGACACAGAGACAGAGACACAGAGACAGAGACAGAGACAGAGACAGAGACAGAGACAGAGACACAGAGACAGAGACACGGAGACAGAGATACAGAGACAGGGTACAGAGACAGAGACACAGAGACAGAGGCACAGACACAGAGACACAGAGACAGAGAGACAGAGACAGAGACACAGAGACAGAGACAGAGACAGAGACACAGAGACAGAGACACAGAGACAGAGACACAGAGACAGAGACACAGAGACAGAGACACAGAGACAGAGATACAGAGACAGAGACACAGAGACAGAGACACAGAGACAGAGACACAGAGACAGAGACACGGAGACAGAGATACAGAGACAGAGACACAGAGGCAGAGGCAGAGACACAGAGACACCGAGACAGAAACACAGAGACAGAGACACGGAGACAGAGATACAGAGACACGGACACAGAGACAGGGACACAGAGGCAAAGACACAGACACAGAGACACATAGGCACAGACACAGATACAGAGAAAAAAAGACAGAGTCACAGAGTCGGAGACACAGTGGCAGAGACACAGAGACAGAGACACAGAGACAGAGACACAGAGACAGAGACACAGAGACAGAGACACAGATACAGATACACAGTGATAGAGACACAGAGACAGAGACACATAGACACAGACACAGAGACAGAGACACAGAGACAGAGACACAGAGACAGAGACAGAGACACAGAGACAGAGACACAGAGACAGACACACAGAGACAGAGACACAGAGACAGAGACACAGAGAAAGGGGCACAGACACAGAGAAACAGAGACAGAGACACGGAGACAGAGATACAGAGACAGGGTACAGAGACAGAGACACAGAGACAGAGACACAGAGACAGAGACACAGAGACAGAGACACAGAGACAGAGACACAGAGACAGAGACACAGAGACAGAGACACAGAGACAGAGACACAGAGACAGAGACACAGAGACAGAGACACAGAGACAGAGACACAGAGACAGAGACACAGAGACAGAGACACAGAGACAGAGACACAGAGACAGAGACACAGAGACAGAGACACAGAGACAGAGACAGAGACACAGAGACAGAGACACAGAGACAGAGACACAGAGACAGAGACACAGAGACAGAGACACAGAGACAGAGACACAGAGACAGAGACACAGAGACAGAGACACAGCGACAGAGACACAGAGACAGAGACACAGAGACAGAGACACAGAGACAGAGACACAGAGACAGAAACACAGAGACAGAGACACAGAGACAGAGACACAGAGACAGAGACACAGAGACAGAGACACAGAGACAGAGACACAGAGACAGAGACACAGAGACAGAGACACAGAGACAGACACACAGAGACAGAGACACAGAGACAGAGACACAGAGACAGAGACACAGAGACAGAGACACAGAGACAGAGACAGAGACAGAGACACAGAGACAGAGACACAGAGACAGAGACACAGAGACAGAGACACAGAGACAGAGAAACAGAGACAGAGACACAGAGACAGAGACACAGAGACAGAGACACAGAGACAGAGACACAGAGACAGAGACACAGAGACAGAGACACAGATACAGATACACAGTGATAGAGACACAGAGACAGAGACACAGAGACAGAGACACAGAGACAGAGACACAGAGACAGAGACACAGGGACAGAGACACAGAGACAGAGACACAGAGACAGAGACACAGAGACAGAGACAGAGACACAGAGACAGAGACACAGAGACAGAGACACAGAGACAGAGACACAGAGACAGACACACAGAGACAGAGACACAGAGACAGAGACACAGAGAAAGGGGCACAGACACAGAGAAACAGAGACAGAGACACGGAGACAGAGATACAGAGACAGGGTACAGAGACAGAGACACAGAGACAGAGACACAGAGACAGAGACACAGAGACAGAGACGCAGAGACAGAGAGACAGAGACAGAGACACAAAGACAGAGACACAGAGACAGAGACACAGAGACAGAGACACAGAGACAGAGACACAGAGACAGAGACACAGAGACAGAGACACAGAGACAGAGACACAGAGATAGAGACACAGAGACAGAGACACAGAGACAGAGACACAGAGACAGAGACACAGAGACAGAGACATAGAGACAGAGACACCGAGACAGAGACACAGAGACAGAGATACAGAGACAGAGACACAGAGACAGAGACACAGAGACAGAGACACAGAGACAGAGACACAGAGACAGAGACACAGAGGCAGAGGCAGAGACACAGAGACACCGAGACAGAAAGACAGAGACAGAGACACGGAGACAGAGATACAGAGACACGGACACAGAGACAGGGACACAGAGGCAAAGACACAGACACAGACACAGAGACACATAGGCACAGACACAGATACAGAGAAAAAGAGACAGAGTCACAGAGACGGAGACACAGAGGCAGAGACACAGAGACAGAGACACAGAGACAGAGACACAGAGACAGATACACAGAGATAGAGACACAGACACAGAGACACAGAGACAGAGACACAGAGACAGAGACACAGAGACAGAGACACAGAGACAGAGACACAGAGACAGAGACACAGAGACAGAGACACAGAGACAGAGACACAGAGACAGAGACACAGAGACAGAGACACAGAGACAGAGACACAGAGACAAAGACACAGAGACAGAGACACAGAGACAGAGACACAGAGACAGAGACACAGAGACAGAGACAGAGACACAGAGACAGAGACACAGAGGCAGAGACACAGAGACAAAGACACAGAGACAGAGACACAGAGACAGAGGCACAGACACAGAGAAACAGAGACAGAGACACAGAGACAAAGACAGAGACAGAGACACAGGGACAGGGGCACAGGGACAGAGACACGGAGACAGAGGCACAGAGACAGAGACACAGAGACAGAGACACAGAGACAGAGACACAGAGACAGAGACACAGAGACAGAGACACAGAGACAGAGACACAGAGATAGAGTCACAGAGATAGAGTCTCAAAGACAGAGACACAGAGACAAAGACACAGAGACAGGGACACAGAGACAGGGACACAGAGACAGAGACACAGAGTCAGAGACACAGAGTCAGAGACACAGAGACAGAGACACAGAGACAGAGACACAGAGACAGAGACACAGAGACAGAGACACAGAGACAGAGACACAGAGACAGAGACACAGAGACAGAGACACAGAGACAGAGACACAGAGACAGAGACACAGAGACAGAGACACAGAGACAGAGACACAGAGACAGAGACACAGAGACAGAGACACAGAGACAGAGACACAGAGACAGAGACACAGAGACAGAGACACAGAGACAGAGACACAGAGACAGAGACACAGAGACAGAGACACAGAGACAGAGACACAGAGACAGAGACACAGAGACAGAGACACAGAGACAGAGACACAGAGACAGAGACACAGAGACAGAGACACGGAGACAGAGACACAGAGACAGAGACACAGAGACAGAGACACAGAGACAGAGACACAGAGACAGAGACACAGAGACAGAGACACAGAGACAGAGACACAGAGACAGAGACACAGAGACAGAGACACAGAGACAGAGACACAGAGAAAGGGGCACAGACACAGAGAAACAGAGACAGAGACACAGAGACAGAGACACAGAGACAGAGACACAGAGACAGAGACACAGAGACAGAGACACAGAGACAGAGACACAGAGACAGAGACACAGAGACAGAGGCACAGAGACAGAGACACAGAGACAGAGACACAGAGACAGAGACACAGAGACAGAGACACAGAGACAGAGACACAGAGACAGAGACACAGAGACAGAGACACAGAGACAGAGACACAGAGACAGAGACACAGAGACAGAGACACAGAGACAGAGACACAGAGACAGAGACACAGAGACAGAGACACAGAGACACAGAGACTGAGACAGAGACAGAGACACAGAGACAGAGACACAGAGACAGAGACACAGAGACAGACACACAGAGACAGAGACACAGAGACAGAGACACAGAGACAGAGACACAGAGACAGAGACACAGAGACAGAGACACAGAGACAGAGACACAGAGACAGAGACAGAGACAGAGACAGAGACAGAGACAGAGACAGAGACAGAGACAGAGACAGAGACACAGAGACAGAGACACGGAGACAGAGATACAGAGACAGGGTACAGAGACAGAGACACAGAGACAGAGGCACAGACACAGAGACACAGAGACAGAGAGACAGAGACAGAGACACAGAGACAGAGACAGAGACAGAGACACAGAGACAGAGACACAGAGACAGAGACACAGAGACAGAGACACGGAGACAGAGATACAGAGACAGAGACACAGAGGCAGAGGCAGAGACACAGAGACACCGAGACAGAAACACAGAGACAGAGACACGGAAACAGAGATACAGAGACAGGGTACAGAGACAGAGACACAGAGACAGAGGCACAGACACAGAGACACAGAGACAGAGAGACAGAGACAGAGACACAGAGACAGAGATACAGAGACAGAGACACAGAGACAGAGACACAGAGACAGAGACACAGAGACAGAGACACGGAGACAGAGATACAGAGACAGAGACACAGAGGCAGAGGCAGAGACACAGAGACACCGAGACAGAAACACAGAGACAGAGACACGGAGACAGAGATACAGAGACACGGACACAGAGACAGGGACACAGAGGCAAAGACACAGACACAGAGACACATAGGCACAGACACAGATACAGAGAAAAAAAGACAGAGTCACAGAGTCGGAGACACAGTGGCAGAGACACAGAGACAGAGACACAGAGACAGAGACACAGAGACAGAGACACAGAGACAGAGACACAGAGACAGAGACACAGAGACAGAGACACAGATACAGATACACAGTGATAGAGACACAGAGACAGAGACACAGAGACACAGACACAGAGACAGAGACACAGAGACAGAGACACAGAGACAGAGACACAGAGACAGAGACACAGAGACAGAGACAGAGACACAGAGACAGAGACACAGAGACAGACACACAGAGACAGAGACACAGAGACAGAGACACAGAGAAAGGGGCACAGACACAGAGAAACAGAGACAGAGACACGGAGACAGAGATACAGAGACAGGGTACAGAGACAGAGACACAGAGACAGAGACACAGAGACAGAGACACAGAGACAGAGACACAGAGACAGAGACACAGAGACAGAGACACAGAGACAGAGACACAGAGACAGACACACAGAGACAGAGACACAGAGACAGAGACACAGAGAAAGGGGCACAGACACAGAGAAACAGAGACAGAGACACGGAGACAGAGATACAGAGACAGGGTACAGAGACAGGGACACAGAGACAGAGACACAGAGACAGAGACACAGAGACAGAGACGCAGAGACAGAGAGACAGAGACAGAGACACAAAGACAGAGACACAGAGACAGAGACACAGAGACAGAGACACAGAGACAGAGACACAGGGACAGAGACACAGAGACAGAGACACAGAGACAGAGACACAGAGACAGAGACACAGAGACAGAGACACAGAGACAGAGACACAGAGACAGAGACACCGAGACAGAGACACAGAGACAGAGATACAGAGACAGAGACACAGAGACAGAGACACAGAGACAGAGACACAGAGACAGAGACACAGAGGCAGAGGCAGAGACACAGAGACACCGAGACAGAAAGACAGAGACAGAGACACGGAGACAGAGATACAGAGACACGGACACAGAGACAGGGACACAGAGGCAAAGACACAGACACAGAGACACATAGGCACAGACACAGATACAGAGAAAAAGAGACAGAGTCACAGAGACGGAGACACAGAGGCAGAGACACAGAGACAGAGACACAGAGACAGAGACACAGAGACAGAGACACAGAGACAGAGACACAGAGACAGAGACACAGAAACAGAGACACAGAGACAGAGACACAGAGGCGGAGACACAGAGGCAGAGTCACAGAGGCAGAGACACAGAGGCAGAGACACAGAGACAGAGACACAGAGGCAGAGGCAGAGGCAAAGACACAGGGACACCGAGACAGAAAGACAGAGACAGAGACACGGAGACAGAGATACAGAGACACGGACACAGAGACAGTGACACAGAGGCAGGGACACAGAGACAGAGACACAGACACAGGGACAGAAAGACAGAGACACAGAGACTCAGGCAAAGAGACAGAGACACAGAGACAGAGACACAGAGACAGAGACACAGAGGCGGAGACACAGAGGCAGCGTCACAGTGGCAGAGACACAGAGGCAGAGACACAGAGGCAGAGACACAGAGGCAGAGTCACAGAGGCAGAGACACAGAGGCAGATACACAGAGGCAAAGACACAGACACAGGTACAGAGAGACAGAGACAGAGACAAAGAGACAGAGACACAGAGACAAAGAGACAGAGTCACAGAGACGGTGACACGGAGACATAGACGCGGAGACGCAACACGAAGACAGAGACACAGAGACAGAGACACAGAGACAGAGACACAGAGACAGAGACACAGAGACAGAGACACAGAGACAGAGACACAGAGACAGAGACACAGAGACAGAGACACAGAGACAGAGACACAGAGACAGAGACACAGGTTCAGAGACACAGAGACAGAGACACGGAGACAGAGATGCAGAGACAGAGGCACAGAGACAGAGACACAGAGACAGAGACACAGAGACAGATACACAGAGTCAGAGATACAGAGACAGAGACACAGGGACAGAGACACAGAGACAGATACACAGAGACAGAGACACAGAGACAGAGACACAGAGACAGAGACACAGAGACAGAGACACAGAGACAGAGACACAGAGACAGAGACACAGAGACAGAGACACAGAGACAGAGACACAGAGACAGACACACAGAGACAGAGACACAGAGACAGAGACACAGAGACAGAGACACAGAGACAGAGACACAGAGACAGAGACACAGAGACAGAGACACAGAGACAGAGACACAGAGACAGAGACACAGAGACACAGAGACTGAGACAGAGACAGAGACACAGAGACAGAGACACAGAGACAGACACACAGAGACAGAGACACAGAGACAGAGACACAGAGACAGAGACACAGAGACAGAGACACAGAGACAGAGGCACAGACACAGAGACACGGAGACAGAGACACGGAGACAGAGATACAGAGACAGGGTACAGAGACAGAGACACAGAGACAGAGACACAGAGACAGAGACACAGAGACAGAGACACAGAGGCAGAGATACAGAGACAGAGACACACGGACAGAGACACGGAGACAGAGACACAGAGACAGACACACAGAGACAGAGACACAGAGACAGAGACACAGGGACAGAGACACAGAGACAGAGACACAGAGACACAGAGACTGAGACAGAGACAGAGACACAGAGACAGAGACACAGAGACAGAGACACAGAGACAGAGACACAGAGACAGAGACACAGAGACAGAGACACAGAGACAGAGATACAGAGACAGAGACACAGGGACAGAGACACGGAGACAGAGACACAGGGACAGGGACACAGGGACAGAGACACGGAGACAGAGACACAGAGACAGAGACACAGAGACAGAGACACAGAGACAGAGACACAGAGACAGAGACACAGAGACAGAAATACGGAGACAGAGACACAGAGACACAGACACAGAGACACAGAGACAGAAATACGGAGACAGAGACAGAGAGAGAGACAGAGATACAGAGGCAGAGACACGGAGACTGGAACACAGAAAGGAAGACACAGAGACAGAGGCACAGAGACAGAGACACAGGGACAGAGACAGGGTCACATGGACAGTGACAGAGACAGGGTCACAGAGACAGAGGCACAGAGACAGAGACACAGAGACAGAGACACAGAGACAGAGACACAGAAACAGAGACACAGAGACAGAGACACAGAGGCGGCGACACAGGGGCAGAGTCACAGAGGCAGAGACACAGAGGCAGAGACACAGAGACAGAGACACAGAGGCAGAGGCAGAGGCAAAGACACAGGGACACCGAGACAGAAAGACAGAGACAGAGACACGGAGACAGAGATACAGAGACACGGACACAGAGACAGTGACACAGAGGCAGGGACACAGAGACAGAGACACAGACACAGGGACAGAAAGACAGAGACACAGAGACTCAGGCAAAGAGACAGAGACACAGAGACAGAGACACAGAGACAGAGACACAGAGACAGAGACACAGAGGCGGAGACACAGAGGCAGAGTCACAGAGGCAGAGACACAGAGGCAGAGACACAGAGGCAGAGACACAGAGGCAGAGTCACAGAGGCAGAGACACAGAGGCAGATACACAGAGGCAAAGACACAGACACAGGTACAGAGAGACAGAGACAGAGACAAAGAGACAGAGACACAGAGACAAAGAGACAGAGTCACAGAGACGGTGACACGGAGACATAGACGCGGAGACACAACACGAAGACAGAGACACAGAGACAGAGACACAGAGACAGAGACACAGCGACAGAGACACAGAGACAGAGACACAGAGACAGAGACACAGAGACAGAGACACAGAGACAGAGACATAGAGACAGAGACACAGAGACAGAGACACAGGTTCAGAGACACAGAGACAGAGACACGGAGACAGAGATGCAGAGACAGAGGCACAGAGACAGAGACACAGAGACAGAGACACAGAGACAGAGACACAGAGACAGAGACACAGAGACAGAGACACAGAGACAGATACACAGAGACAGAGACACAGAGACAGAGACACAGAGACAGAGACACAGAGACAGAGACACAGAGACAGAGACACAGAGACAGAGACACAGAGACAGAGACACAGAGACAGAGACACAGAGACAGAGACACAGAGACAGAGACACAGAGACAGAGACACAGAGACAGAGACACAGAGACAGAGACACAGAGACAGAGACACAGAGACAGAGACACAGAGACAGAGACACAGAGACAGAGACACAGAGACAGAGACACAGAGACAGAGACACAGAGACAGAGACACAGAGACAGAGACACAGAGACAGAGACACAGAGACAGAGACACAGAGACAGAGACACAGAGACAGAGACACAGAGACAGAGACACAGAGACAGAGACACAGAGACAGAGACACAGAGACAGAGACACAGAGACAGAGACACAGAGACAGAGACACAGAGACAGAGACACAGAGACAGAGACACAGAGACAGAGACACAGAGACAGAGACACAGAGACAGAGACACAGAGACAGAGACACAGAGACAGAGACACAGAGACAGAGACACAGAGGCGGAGGCACAGAGGCAGAGTCACAGAGGCAGAGACACAGAGGCAGAGACACAGAGACAGAGACACAGAGGCAGAGGCAGAGGCAAAGACACAGGGACACCGAGACAGAAAGACAGAGACAGAGACACGGAGACAGAGATACAGAGACACGGACACAGAGACAGTGACACAGAGGCAGGGACACAGAGACAGAGACACAGACACAGGGACAGAAAGACAGAGACACAGAGACTCAGGCAAAGAGACAGAGACACAGAGACAGAGACACAGAGACAGAGACACAGAGACAGAGACACAGAGACAGAGACACAGAGGCGGAGACACAGAGGCAGCGTCACAGTGGCAGAGACACAGAGGCAGAGACACAGAGGCAGAGACACAGAGGCAGAGTCACAGAGGCAGAGACACAGAGGCAGATACACAGAGGCAAAGACACAGACACAGGTACAGAGAGACAGAGACAGAGACAAAGAGACAGAGACACAGAGACAAAGAGACAGAGTCACAGAGACGGTGACACGGAGACATAGACGCGGAGACGCAACACGAAGACAGAGACACAGAGACAGAGACACAGAGACAGAGACACAGAGACAGAGACACAGAGACAGAGACACAGAGACAGAGACACAGAGACAGAGACACAGAGACAGAGACACAGGTTCAGAGACACAGAGACAGAGACACGGAGACAGAGATGCAGAGACAGAGGCACAGAGACAGAGACACAGAGACAGAGACACAGAGACAGATACACAGAGTCAGAGATACAGAGACAGAGACACAGGGACAGAGACACAGAGACAGATACACAGAGACAGAGACACAGAGACAGAGACACAGAGACAGAGACACAGAGACAGAGACACAGAGACAGAGACACAGAGACAGAGACACAGAGACAGAGACACAGAGACAGAGACACAGAGACAGAGACACAGAGACAGACACACAGAGACAGAGACACAGAGACAGAGACACAGAGACAGAGACACAGAGACAGAGACACAGAGACAGAGACACAGAGACAGAGACACAGAGACAGAGACACAGAGACACAGAGACTGAGACAGAGACAGAGACACAGAGACAGAGACACAGAGACAGACACACCGAGACAGAGACACAGAGACAGAGACACAGAGACAGAGACACAGAGACAGAGACACAGAGACAGAGGCACAGACACAGAGACACGGAGACAGAGACACGGAGACAGAGATACAGAGACAGGGTACAGAGACAGAGACACAGAGACAGAGACACAGAGACAGAGACACAGAGACAGAGACACAGAGACAGAGACACAGAGACAGAGATACAGAGACAGAGACACAGGGACAGAGACACGGAGACAGAGACACAGAGACAGACACACAGAGACAGAGACACAGAGACAGAGACACAGGGACAGAGACACAGAGACAGAGACACAGAGACACAGAGACTGAGACAGAGACAGAGACACAGAGACAGAGACACAGAGACAGAGACACAGAGACAGAGACACAGAGACAGAGACACAGAGACAGAGACACAGAGACAGAGACACAGAGACAGAGATACAGAGACAGAGACACAGGGACAGAGACACGGAGACAGAGACACAGGGACAGGGACACAGGGACAGAGACACGGAGACAGAGACACAGAGACAGAGACACAGAGACAGAGACACAGAGACAGAGACACAGAGACAGAGACACAGAGACAGAAATACGGAGACAGAGACACAGAGACACAGACACAGAGACACAGAGACAGAAATACGGAGACAGAGACAGAGAGAGAGACAGAGATACAGAGGCAGAGACACGGAGACTGGAACACAGAAAGGAAGACACAGAGACAGAGGCACAGAGACAGAGACACAGGGACAGAGACAGGGTCACATGGACAGTGACAGAGACAGGGTCACAGAGACAGAGGCACAGAGACAGAGACACAGAGACAGAGACACAGAGACAGAGACACAGAAACAGAGACACAGAGACAGAGACACAGAGGCGGCGACACAGGGGCAGAGTCACAGAGGCAGAGACACAGAGGCAGAGACACAGAGACAGAGACACAGAGGCAGAGGCAGAGGCAAAGACACAGGGACACCGAGACAGAAAGACAGAGACAGAGACACGGAGACAGAGATACAGAGACACGGACACAGAGACAGTGACACAGAGGCAGGGACACAGAGACAGAGACACAGACACAGGGACAGAAAGACAGAGACACAGAGACTCAGGCAAAGAGACAGAGACACAGAGACAGAGACACAGAGACAGAGACACAGAGACAGAGACACAGAGGCGGAGACACAGAGGCAGAGTCACAGAGGCAGAGACACAGAGGCAGAGACACAGAGGCAGAGACACAGAGGCAGAGTCACAGAGGCAGAGACACAGAGGCAGATACACAGAGGCAAAGACACAGACACAGGTACAGAGAGACAGAGACAGAGACAAAGAGACAGAGACACAGAGACAAAGAGACAGAGTCACAGAGACGGTGACACGGAGACATAGACGCGGAGACACAACACGAAGACAGAGACACAGAGACAGAGACACAGAGACAGAGACACAGAGACAGAGACACAGAGACAGAGACACAGAGACAGAGACACAGAGACAGAGACACAGAGACAGAGACACAGAGACAGAGACACAGAGACAGAGACACAGAGACAGAGACACAGAGACAGAGACATAGAGACAGAGACACAGAGACAGAGACACAGGTTCAGAGACACAGAGACAGAGACACGGAGACAGAGATGCAGAGACAGAGGCACAGAGACAGAGACACAGAGGCAGAGACACAGAGACAGAGACACAGAGACAGAGACACAGAGACAGATACACAGAGACAGAGACACAGAGACAGAGACACAGAGACAGAGACACAGAGACAGAGACACAGAGACAGAGACACAGAGACAGAGACACAGAGACAGAGACACAGAGACAGACACACAGAGACAGAGACACAGAGACAGAGACACAGAGACAGAGACACAGAGACAGAGACACAGAGACAGAGACACAGAGACAGAGACACAGAGACACAGAGACTGAGACAGAGACAGAGACACAGAGACAGAGACACAGAGACAGAGACACAGAGACAGACACACAGAGACAGAGACACAGAGACAGAGACACAGAGACAGAGACACAGAGACAGAGACACAGAGACAGAGACACAGAGACAGAGACACAGAGACAGAGACACAGAGACAGAGACACAGAGACAGAGACACAGAGGCGGAGGCACAGAGGCAGAGTCACAGAGGCAGAGACACAGAGGCAGAGACACAGAGACAGAGACACAGAGGCAGAGGCAGAGGCAAAGACACAGGGACACCGAGACAGAAAGACAGAGACAGAGACACGGAGACAGAGATACAGAGACACGGACACAGAGACAGTGACACAGAGGCAGGGACACAGAGACAGAGACACAGACACAGGGACAGAAAGACAGAGACACAGAGACTCAGGCAAAGAGACAGAGACACAGAGACAGAGACACAGAGACAGAGACACAGAGACAGAGACACAGAGGCGGAGACACAGAGGCAGCGTCACAGTGGCAGAGACACAGAGGCAGAGACACAGAGGCAGAGACACAGAGGCAGAGTCACAGAGGCAGAGACACAGAGGCAGATACACAGAGGCAAAGACACAGACACAGGTACAGAGAGACAGAGACAGAGACAAAGAGACAGAGACACAGAGACAAAGAGACAGAGTCACAGAGACGGTGACACGGAGACATAGACGCGGAGACGCAACACGAAGACAGAGACACAGAGACAGAGACACAGAGACAGAGACACAGAGACAGAGACACAGAGACAGAGACACAGAGACAGAGACACAGAGACAGAGACACAGGTTCAGAGACACAGAGACAGAGACACGGAGACAGAGATGCAGAGACAGAGGCACAGAGACAGAGACACAGAGACAGAGACACAGAGACAGATACACAGAGTCAGAGATACAGAGACAGAGACACAGGGACAGAGACACAGAGACAGATACACAGAGACAGAGACACAGAGACAGAGACACAGAGACAGAGACACAGAGACAGAGACACAGAGACAGAGACACAGAGACAGAGACACAGAGACAGAGACACAGAGACAGAGACACAGAGACAGACACACAGAGACAGAGACACAGAGACAGAGACACAGAGACAGAGACACAGAGACAGAGACACAGAGACAGAGACACAGAGACAGAGACACAGAGACAGAGACACAGAGACACAGAGACTGAGACAGAGACAGAGACACAGAGACAGAGACACAGAGACAGACACACCGAGACAGAGACACAGAGACAGAGACACAGAGACAGAGACACAGAGACAGAGACACAGAGACAGAGGCACAGACACAGAGACACGGAGACAGAGACACGGAGACAGAGATACAGAGACAGGGTACAGAGACAGAGACACAGAGACAGAGACACAGAGACAGAGACACAGAGACAGAGACACAGAGACAGAGACACAGAGACAGAGACACAGAGACAGAGATACAGAGACAGAGACACAGGGACAGAGACACGGAGACAGAGACACAGAGACAGACACACAGAGACAGAGACACAGAGACAGAGACACAGGGACAGAGACACAGAGACAGAGACACAGAGACACAGAGACTGAGACAGAGACAGAGACACAGAGACAGAGACACAGAGACAGAGACACAGAGACAGAGACACAGAGACAGAGACACAGAGACAGAGACACAGAGACAGAGACACAGAGACAGAGACACAGAGACAGAGATACAGAGACAGAGACACAGGGACAGAGACACGGAGACAGAGACACAGGGACAGGGACACAGGGACAGAGACACGGAGACAGAGACACAGAGACAGAGACACAGAGACAGAGACACAGAGACAGAGACACAGAGACAGAGACACAGAGACAGAAATACGGAGACAGAGACACAGAGACACAGACACAGAGACACAGAGACAGAAATACGGAGACAGAGACAGAGAGAGAGACAGAGATACAGAGGCAGAGACACGGAGACTGGAACACAGAAAGGAAGACACAGAGACAGAGGCACAGAGACAGAGACACAGGGACAGAGACAGGGTCACATGGACAGTGACAGAGACAGGGTCACAGAGACAGAGGCACAGAGACAGAGACACAGAGACAGAGACACAGAGACAGAGACACAGAAACAGAGACACAGAGACAGAGACACAGAGGCGGCGACACAGGGGCAGAGTCACAGAGGCAGAGACACAGAGGCAGAGACACAGAGACAGAGACACAGAGGCAGAGGCAGAGGCAAAGACACAGGGACACCGAGACAGAAAGACAGAGACAGAGACACGGAGACAGAGATACAGAGACACGGACACAGAGACAGTGACACAGAGGCAGGGACACAGAGACAGAGACACAGACACAGGGACAGAAAGACAGAGACACAGAGACTCAGGCAAAGAGACAGAGACACAGAGACAGAGACACAGAGACAGAGACACAGAGACAGAGACACAGAGGCGGAGACACAGAGGCAGAGTCACAGAGGCAGAGACACAGAGGCAGAGACACAGAGGCAGAGACACAGAGGCAGAGTCACAGAGGCAGAGACACAGAGGCAGATACACAGAGGCAAAGACACAGACACAGGTACAGAGAGACAGAGACAGAGACAAAGAGACAGAGACACAGAGACAAAGAGACAGAGTCACAGAGACGGTGACACGGAGACATAGACGCGGAGACACAACACGAAGACAGAGACACAGAGACAGAGACACAGAGACAGAGACACAGAGACAGAGACACAGAGACAGAGACACAGAGACAGAGACACAGAGACAGAGACACAGAGACAGAGACACAGAGACAGAGACACAGAGACAGAGACACAGAGACAGAGACATAGAGACAGAGACACAGAGACAGAGACACAGGTTCAGAGACACAGAGACAGAGACACGGAGACAGAGATGCAGAGACAGAGGCACAGAGACAGAGACACAGAGACAGAGACACAGAGACAGAGACACAGAGACAGAGACACAGAGACAGATACACAGAGACAGAGACACAGAGACAGAGACACAGAGACAGAGACACAGAGACAGAGACACAGAGACAGAGACACAGAGACAGAGACACAGAGACAGAGACACAGAGACAGACACACAGAGACAGAGACACAGAGACAGAGACACAGAGACAGAGACACAGAGACAGAGACACAGAGACAGAGACACAGAGACAGAGACACAGAGACAGAGACACAGAGACACAGAGACTGAGACAGAGACAGAGACACAGAGACAGAGACACAGAGACAGAGACACAGAGACAGACACACAGAGACAGAGACACAGAGACAGAGACACAGAGACAGAGACACAGAGACAGAGACACAGAGACAGAGACACAGAGACAGAGACAGAGACAGAGACAGAGACAGAGACAGAGACAGAGACACAGAGACAGAGACACGGAGACAGAGATACAGAGACAGGGTAGAGAGACAGAGACACAGAGACAGAGGCACAGACACAGAGACACAGAGACAGAGAGACAGAGACAGAGACACAGAGACAGAGACAGAGACAGAGACACAGAGACAGAGACACAGAGACAGAGACACAGAGACAGAGACACAGAGACAGAGACACAGAGACAGAGACACAGAGACAGAGACACAGAGACAGAGATACAGAGACAGAGACACAGAGACAGAGACACAGAGACAGAGACACAGAGACAGAGACACGGAGACAGAGATACAGAGACAGAGACACAGAGGCAGAGGCAGAGACACAGAGACACCGAGACAGAAACACAGAGACAGAGACACGGAGACAGAGATACAGAGACACGGACACAGAGACAGGGACACAGAGGCAAAGACACAGACACAGAGACACATAGGCACAGACACAGAGACACATAGGCACAGACACAGATACAGAGAAAAAAAGACAGAGTCACAGAGTCGGAGACACAGTGGCAGAGACACAGAGACAGAGACACAGAGACAGAGACACAGAGACAGAGACACAGAGACAGAGACACAGATACAGATACACAGTGATAGAGACACAGAGACAGAGACACAGAGACACAGACACAGAGACAGAGACACAGAGACAGAGACACAGAGACAGAGACAGAGACACAGAGACAGAGACACAGAGACAGAGACACAGAGACAGACACACAGAGACAGAGACACAGAGACAGAGACACAGAGACAGAGACACAGAGACAGAGACACAGAGACAGAGACACAGAGACAGAGACACAGAGACAGGGACACAGAGACAGGGACACAGAGACAGAGACACAGAGACAGAGACACAGAGACAGAGACACAGAGACAGAGACACAGAGACAGAGACACAGAGACAGAGACACAGAGACAGAGACACAGAGACACAGAGACAGAGACACAGAGACAGAGACACAGAGACAGAGACACAGAGACACAGAGACAGAGACACAGAGACAGAGACACAGAGAGAGAGACACAGAGACAGAGACACAGAGACAGAGACACAGAGACAGAGACACAGAGACAGAGACACAGAGACAGAGATACAGAGACAGAGACACAGGAACAGAGACACGGAGACAGAGACACAGAGACAGAGACACAGAGACAGAGACACAGAGACAGAGACACAGAGACAGAGACACAGAGACAGAGACACAGAGACAGAGACACAGAGACAGAGACACAGAGACAGAGACACAGAGACAGAGACAGAGAGACAGAGACACAGAGACAGAGACACAGAGACAGAGACACAGAGACAGAGACACAGAGACAGAGACACAGAGACAGAGACACAGAGACAGAGACACAGAGACAGAGACACAGAGACAGAGACACAGAGACAGAGACACAGAGACAGAGACACAGAGACAGAGACACAGAGACAGAGACACAGAGACAGAGACACAGAGAGAGAGACACAGAGACAGAGACACAGAGACAGAGACACAGAGACAGAGACACAGAGACAGAGATACAGAGACAGAGACACAGGGACAGAGACACGGAGACAGAGACACGGGGACAGGGACACAGGGACAGAGACACGGAGACAGAGACACAGAGACAGAGACATAGAGACAGAGACACAGAGACAGAGACACAGAGACAGAGACACAGAGACAGAGACACAGAGACAGAGACACAGAGACAGAGACACAGAGACAGAGACACCGAGACAGAGATACAGAGACAGAGACACAGGGACAGAGACACGGAGACAGAGACACAGGGACAGGGACACAGGGACAGAGACACGGATACAGAGACACAGAGACAGAGACACAGAGACAGAGACACAGAGACAGACACACAGAGACAGAAATACGGAGACAGAGACAGAGAGAGAGACAGAGACACAGAGGCAGAGACACGGAGACTGGAACACAGAAAGGAAGACACAGAGACAGAGGCACAGAGACAGAGACACAGGGACAGAGACAGAGACAGAGACACAGAGACAGAGACACAGAGACAGAGACACAGAGACAGAGACACAGAGACAGAGACACAGAGACAGAGACACAGAGACAGAGACACAGAGACAGAGATACAGAGACAGAGACACAGAGACAGAGACACAGAGACAGAGACACAGAGACAGAGACACGGAGACAGAGATACAGAGACAGAGACACAGAGGCAGAGGCAGAGACACAGAGACACCGAGACAGAAACACAGAGACAGAGACACGGAGACAGAGATACAGAGACACGGACACAGAGACAGGGACACAGAGGCAAAGACACAGACACAGAGACACATAGGCACAGACACAGAGACACATAGGCACAGACACAGATACAGAGAAAAAAAGACAGAGTCACAGAGTCGGAGACACAGTGGCAGAGACACAGAGACAGAGACACAGAGACAGAGACACAGAGACAGAGACACAGAGACAGAGACACAGATACAGATACACAGTGATAGAGACACAGAGACAGAGACACAGAGACACAGACACAGAGACAGAGACACAGAGACAGAGACACAGAGACAGAGACAGAGACACAGAGACAGAGACACAGAGACAGAGACACAGAGACAGACACACAGAGACAGAGACACAGAGACAGAGACACAGAGACAGAGACACAGAGACAGAGACACAGAGACAGAGACACAGAGACAGAGACACAGAGACAGGGACACAGAGACAGGGACACAGAGACAGAGACACAGAGACAGAGACACAGAGACAGAGACACAGAGACAGAGACACAGAGACAGAGACACAGAGACAGAGACACAGAGACAGAGACACAGAGACACAGAGACAGAGACACAGAGACAGAGACACAGAGACAGAGACACAGAGACACAGAGACAGAGACACAGAGACAGAGACACAGAGAGAGAGACACAGAGACAGAGACACAGAGACAGAGACACAGAGACAGAGACACAGAGACAGAGACACAGAGACAGAGATACAGAGACAGAGACACAGGAACAGAGACACGGAGACAGAGACACAGAGACAGAGACACAGAGACAGAGACACAGAGACAGAGACACAGAGACAGAGACACAGAGACAGAGACACAGAGACAGAGACACAGAGACAGAGACACAGAGACAGAGACACAGAGACAGAGACAGAGAGACAGAGACACAGAGACAGAGACACAGAGACAGAGACACAGAGACAGAGACACAGAGACAGAGACACAGAGACAGAGACACAGAGACAGAGACACAGAGACAGAGACACAGAGACAGAGACACAGAGACAGAGACACAGAGACAGAGACACAGAGACAGAGACACAGAGACAGAGACACAGAGACAGAGACACAGAGAGAGAGACACAGAGACAGAGACACAGAGACAGAGACACAGAGACAGAGACACAGAGACAGAGATACAGAGACAGAGACACAGGGACAGAGACACGGAGACAGAGACACGGGGACAGGGACACAGGGACAGAGACACGGAGACAGAGACACAGAGACAGAGACATAGAGACAGAGACACAGAGACAGAGACACAGAGACAGAGACACAGAGACAGAGACACAGAGACAGAGACACAGAGACAGAGACACAGAGACAGAGACACCGAGACAGAGATACAGAGACAGAGACACAGGGACAGAGACACGGAGACAGAGACACAGGGACAGGGACACAGGGACAGAGACACGGATACAGAGACACAGAGACAGAGACACAGAGACAGAGACACAGAGACAGACACACAGAGACAGAAATACGGAGACAGAGACAGAGAGAGAGACAGAGACACAGAGGCAGAGACACGGAGACTGGAACACAGAAAGGAAGACACAGAGACAGAGGCACAGAGACAGAGACACAGGGACAGAGACAGGGTCACATGGACAGTGACAGAGACAGGGTCACAGAGACAGAGGCACAGAGACAGAGACACAGAGACAGAGATACAGAGACAGAGACGCAGGGACAGAGACACGGAGACAGAGACACAGGGACAGGGACACAGGGACAGAGACACGGAGACAGAGACACAGAGACAGAGACACAGAGACAGAGACACAGAGACAGAGACACAGAGACAGAGACAGAGACAGAGACACAGAGACAGAGACACAGAGACAGAGACACAGAGACAGAGACACAGAGACAGAGACACAGAGACAGAGACACAGAGACAGAGACACAGAGACAGAGACACAGAGGCAGAGACACAGAGACAGAGACACAGAGACAGAGACACAGAGACAGAGACACAGAGACAGAGGCACAGACACAGAGAAACAGAGACAGAGACACGGAGACAGAGATACAGAGACAGGGTACAGAGACAGAGACACAGAGACAGAGACACAGAGACAGAGATACAGAGACAGAGACACAGGGACAGAGACACGGAGACAGAGACACAGGGACAGGGACACAGGGACAGAGACACGGAGACAGAGACACGGAGACAGAGACACAGAGACAGAGACACAGAGACAGAGACACAGAGACAGAGACACAGAGACAGAGACACAGAGACAGAGACACAGAGACAGAGACACAGAGACAGAGACAGAGACAGAGACACAGAGACAGAGACACAGAGACAGAAATACAGAGACAGAGACACAGAGACAGAGACACAGAGACAGAGACACAGAGACAGAGACACAGAGACAGAGACAGAGACACAGAGACAGAGACACAGGGACAGAGACACAGAGACAGAGACACAGAGACAGAGACACAGAGACAGAGACACAGAGACAGAGGCACAGACACAGAGAAACAGAGACAGAGACACGGAGACAGAGACACAGAGACAGAGACAGAGACAAGGAGAGTTAGACACAGAGACAGAGACACAGAGACAGAGACACAGAGACAGAGACACAGAGACAGAGACACAGAGACAGAGACACAGAGACAGAGACACAGAGACAGAGGCACAGAGACAGAGACACAGAGACAGAGACACAGAGACAGAGACACAGAGACAGAGACACAGGGACAGAGACACAGAGACAGAGACACAGAGACAGGGACACAGAGACAGAGACACAGAGACAGAGACACAGAGACAGAGACACAGAGACAGAGACACAGAGACAGAGGCAGAGAGAGAGACAGAGACAGAGACAGAGACAGAGACACAGAGACAGAGACAGGGACAGAGTCAGAGACAGAGACACAGAGCACAGACACAGAGACGGATACACAGATACATAGGCGCACAGACAGAGACACAGATTAAGACACACGGAGACAGAGGCAGAGACACAGAGACAGAGACAAGGAGACTTAGACACAGAGACAGAGACACAGAGACAGAGACACAGAGACAGAGACACAGAGACAGAGACACAGAGACAGAGACACAGAGACAGAGACACAGAGACAGAGACACAGAGACAGAGACACAGAGACAGAGACACAGAGACAGAGACACAGAGACAGAGACACAGAGACAGAGACACAGAGACAGAGACACAGAGACAGAGACACAGAGACAGAGACACAGAGACAGAGACACAGAGACAGAGACACAGAGACAGAGACACAGAGACAGAGACACAGAGACAGAGACACAGAGACAGAGACACAGAGACAGAGACACAGAGACAGAGACACAGAGACAGAGACACAGAGACAGAGACACAGAGACAGAGACACAGAGACAGAGACACAGAGACAGAGACACAGAGACAGAGACACAGAGACAGAGACACAGAGACAGAGACACAGAGACAGAGACACAGAGACAGAGACACAGAGACAGAGACACAGAGACAGAGACACAGAGACAGAGATACAGAGACAGAGACACAGGGACAGAGACGCGGAGACAGAGACACAGGGACAGGGACACAGGGACAGAGACACGGAGACAGAGACACAGAGACAGAGACACAGAGACAGAGACACAGAGACAGACACACAGAGACAGAAATACGGAGACAGAGACAGAGAGAGAGACAGAGACACAGAGGCAGAGACACGGAGACTGGAACACAGAAAGGAAGACACAGAGACAGAGGCACAGAGACAGAGACACAGGGACAGAGACAGGGTCACATGGACAGTGACAGAGACAGGGTCACAGAGACAGAGGCACAGAGACAGAGACACAGAGACAGAGATACAGAGACAGAGACGCAGGGACAGAGACACGGAGACAGAGACACAGGGACAGGGACACAGGGACAGAGACACGGAGACAGAGACACAGAGACAGAGACACAGAGACAGAGACACAGAGACAGAGACACAGAGACAGAGACACAGAGACAGAGACAGAGACAGAGACACAGAGACAGAGACACAGAGACAGAGACACAGAGACAGAGACACAGAGACAGAGACACAGAGACAGAGACACAGAGACAGAGACACAGAGACAGAGACACAGAGACAGAGACACAGAGACAGAGACACAGAGACAGAGACACAGAGACAGAGACACAGAGACAGAGACACAGAGACAGAGACACAGAGACAGAGACACAGAGACAGAGACACAGAGACAGAGACACAGAGACAGAGGCACAGACACAGAGAAACAGAGACAGAGACACGGAGACAGAGATACAGAGACAGGGTACAGAGACAGAGACACAGAGACAGAGACACAGAGACAGAGATACAGAGACAGAGACACAGGGACAGAGACACGGAGACAGAGACACAGGGACAGGGACACAGAGACAGAGACACAGAGACAGAGGCACAGACACAGAGACACGGAGACAGAGACACGGAGACAGAGATACAGAGACAGGGTACAGAGACAGAGACACAGAGACAGAGACACAGAGACAGAGACACAGAGACAGAGACACAGAGACAGAGACACAGAGACAGAGACACAGAGACAGAGACACAGAGACAGAGACACAGAGACAGAGACACAGAGACAGAGACACAGAGACAGAGACACAGAGACAGAGACACAG
This sequence comes from Megachile willughbiella, assembly GCA_945859595.2. Taxonomy (NCBI): domain Eukaryota; kingdom Metazoa; phylum Arthropoda; class Insecta; order Hymenoptera; family Megachilidae; genus Megachile; species Megachile willughbiella. Next base: position 2,078,883 of record CAMAOD020000266.1, read on the forward strand.
AGACAGAGACACAGAGACAGAGACACAGAGACAGAGACACAGAGACAGAGACACAGAGACAGAGACACAGAGACAGAGACACGGAGACTGGAACACAGAAAGGAGGACACAGAGACAGAGGCACAGAGACAGAGACACAGGGACAGAGACAGGGTCACATGGACAGTGACAGAGACAGGGTCACAGAGACAGAGGCACAGAGACAGAGACACAGAGACAGAGATACAGAGACAGAGACACAGGGACAGAGACACGGAGACAGAGGTGCAGAGACAGAGGCACAGAGACAGAGACACAGAGACAGAGACACAGAGACAGATACACAGAGACAGAGACACAGAGACAGAGACACAGAAACAGAGTCTCAAAGACAGAGACACAGAGACAGAGACACAGAGACAGAGACACAGAGACAGAGACACAGAGACAGAGACACAGAGACAGAGACACAGAGACAGAGACACAGAGACAGAGACACAGAGACAGAGACACAGAGACAGAGACACAGAGACAGAGACACAGAGACAGAGACACAGAGACAGAGACACAGAGACAGAGACACAGAGACAGAGACACAGAGACAGAGACACAGAGACAGAGACACAGAGACAGAGACACAGAGACAGAGACACAGAGACAGAGACACAGAGACAGAGACACAGAGACAGAGACACAGAGACAGAGACACAGAGACAGAGACACAGAGACAGAGACACAGAGACAGAGACACAGAGACAGACACACAGAGACAGAGACACAGAGACAGAGACACAGAGACAGAGACACAGAGACAGAGACACAGAGACAGAGACACAGAGACACAGACACAGAGACAGAGACACAGAGACAGAGACACAGAGACAGAGACACAGAGACAGAGACACAGAGACAGAGACACAGAGACAGAGACACAGAGACAGACACACAGAGACAGAGACACAGAGACAGAGACACAGAGACAGAGACACAGAGACAGAGACACAGAGACAGAGACACAGAGACAGAGACACAGAGACACAGAGACTGAGACAGAGACAGAGACACAGAGACAGAGACACAGAGACAGACACACAGAGACAGAGACACAGAGACAGAGACACAGAGACAGAGACACAGAGACAGAGACACAGAGACAGAGACACAGAGACAGAGACAGAGACAGAGACAGAGACAGAGACAGAGACAGAGACACAGAGACAGAGACACGGAGACAGAGATACAGAGACAGGGTAGAGAGACAGAGACACAGAGACAGAGGCACAGACAGAGAGACACAGAGACAGAGAGACAGAGACAGAGACACAGAGACAGAGACAGAGACAGAGACAGAGACACAGAGACAGAGACACAGAGACAGAGACACAGAGACAGAGACACAGAGACAGAGACACAGAGACAGAGACACAGAGACAGAGATACAGAGACAGAGACACAGAGACAGAGACACAGAGACAGAGACACAGAGACAGAGACACGGAGACAGAGATACAGAGACAGAGACACAGAGGCAGAGGCAGAGACACAGAGACACCGAGACAGAAACACAGAGACAGAGACACGGAGACAGAGATACAGAGACACGGACACAGAGACAGGGACACAGAGGCAAAGACACAGACACAGAGACACATAGGCACAGACACAGATACAGAGAAAAAAAGACAGAGTCACAGAGTCGGAGACACAGTGGCAGAGACACAGAGACAGAGACACAGAGACAGAGACACAGAGACAGAGACACAGAGACAGAGACACAGATACAGATACACAGTGATAGAGACACAGAGACAGAGACACAGAGACACAGACACAGAGACAGAGACACAGAGACAGAGACACAGAGACAGAGACAGAGACACAGAGACAGAGACACAGAGACAGAGACACAGAGACAGACACACAGAGACAGAGACACAGAGACAGAGACACAGAGAAAGGGGCACAGACACAGAGAAACAGAGACAGAGACACGGAGACAGAGATACAGAGACAGGGTACAGAGACAGAGACACAGAGACAGAGACACAGAGACAGAGACACAGAGACAGAGACACAGAGACAGAGACACAGAGACAGAGACACAGAGACAGAGACACAGAGACAGAGACACAGAGACAGAGACACAGAGACAGAGACAGAGACACAGAGACAGAGACACAGAGACAGAGACACAGAGACAGAGACACAGAGACAGAGACACAGAGACAGAGACACAGAGACAGAGACACAGAGACAGAGACACAGAGACAGAGACACAGAGACAGAGACACAGAGACAGAGACACAGAGACAGAGACACAGAGACAGAGACACGGAGACTGGAACACAGAAAGGAGGACACAGAGACAGAGGCACAGAGACAGAGACACAGGGACAGAGGCAGGGTCACATGGACAGTGACAGAGACAGGGTCACAGAGACAGAGGCACAGAGACAGAGACACAGAGACAGAGATACAGAGACAGAGACACAGGGACAGAGACACGGAGACAGAGGTGCAGAGACAGAGGCACAGAGACAGAGACACAGAGACAGAGACACAGAGACAGATACACAGAGACAGAGACACAGAGACAGAGACACAGAGACAGAGACACAGAGATAGAGTCACAGAAACAGAGACACAGAGACAGAGACACAGAGACAGAGACACAGAGACAGAGACACAGAGACAGAGACACAGAGACAGAGACACAGAGACAGAGACACAGAGACAGAGACACAGAGACAGAGACACAGAGACAGAGACACAGAGACAGAGACACAGAGACAGAGACACAGAGACAGAGACACAGAGACACAGACACAGAGACAGAGACACAGAGACAGAGACACAGAGACAGAGACACAGAGACAGAGACACAGAGACAGAGACACAGAGATAGAGTCTCAAAGACAGAGACACAGAGACAGAGACACAGAGACAGAGACACAGAGACAGAGACACAGAGACAGAGACACAGAGACAGAGACACAGAGGCAGAGACACAGAGACAGAGACACAGAGACAGAGACACAGAGACAGAGACACAGAGACAGAGACACAGAGACAGAGACACAGAGACAGAGACACAGAGACAGAGACACAGAGACAGAGACACAGAGACAGAGACACAGAGACAGAGACACAGAGACAGAGACACAGAGACAGAGACACAGAGACAGGGACACAGAGACAGGGACACAGAGACAGAGACACAGAGACAGAGACACAGAGACAGAGACACAGAGACAGAGACACAGAGACAGAGACACAGAGACCGAGACACAGAGACAGAGACACAGAGACAGAGACACAGAGACACAGAGACACAGACACAGAGACAGAGACACAGAGACAGAGACACAGAGACACAGAGACAGAGACACAGAGACAGAGACACAGAGAGAGAGACACAGAGACAGAGACACAGAGACAGAGACACAGAGACAGAGACACAGAGACAGAGACACAGAGACAGAGATACAGAGACAGAGACACAGGAACAGAGACACGGAGACAGAGACACAGGGACAGGGACACAGGGACAGAGACACGGAGACAGAGACACAGAGACAGAGACACAGAGACAGAGACACAGAGACAGAAATACGGAGACAGAGACAGAGAGAGAGACAGAGACACAGAGGCAGAGACACGGAGACTGGAACACAGAAAGGAAGACACAGAGACAGAGGCACAGAGACAGAGACACAGAGACAGAGATACAGAGACAGAGACACAGGGACAGAGACACGGAGACAGAGACACAGGGACAGGGACACAGGGACAGAGACACGGAGACAGAGACACAGAGACAGAGACACAGAGACAGAGACACAGAGACAGAGACACAGAGACAGAGACACAGAGACAGAGACACAGAGACAGAGACACAGAGACAGAGACACAGAGACAGGGACACAGAGACAGAGACACAGAGACAGAGACACAGAGACAGAGACACAGAGACAGAGACACAGAGACAGAGACACAGAGACAGAGACACAGAGACAGAGACACAGAGACACAGAGACAGAGACACAGAGACAGAGACACAGAGACACAGAGACAGAGACACAGAGACAGAGACACAGAGAGAGAGACACAGAGACAGAGACACAGAGACAGAGACACAGAGACAGAGACACAGAGACAGAGACACAGAGACAGAGATACAGAGACAGAGACACAGGAACAGAGACACGGAGACAGAGACACAGGGACAGGGACACAGGGACAGAGACACGGAGACAGAGACACAGAGACAGAGACACAGAGACAGAGACACAGAGACAGAAATACGGAGACAGAGACAGAGAGAGAGACAGAGACACAGAGGCAGAGACACGGAGACTGGAACACAGAAAGGAAGACACAGAAACAGAGGCACAGAGACAGAGACACAGGGACAGAGACAGGGTCACATGGACAGTGACAGAGACAGGGTCACAGAGACAGAGGCACAGAGACAGAGACACAGAGACAGAGATACAGAGACAGAGACACAGGGACAGAGACACGGAGACAGAGACACAGGGACAGGGACACAGGGACAGAGACACGGAGACAGAGACACAGAGACAGAGACACAGAGACAGAGACACAGAGACAGAGACACAGAGACACAGAGACAGAGACACAGAGACAGAGACAGAGACAGAGACAGAGACAGAGACAGAGACACAGAGACAGAGACACAGAGACAGAGACACAGAGACAGAGACACAGAGACAGAGACACAGAGACAGAGACACAGAGACAGATACACAGAGACAGAGACACAGAGACAGAGACACAGAGACAGAGACACAGATATAGAGTCACAGAAACAGAGTCTCAAAGACAGAGACACAGAGACAGAGACACAGAGACAGAGACACAGAGACAGAGACACAGAGACAGAGACACAGAGACAGAGACACAGAGACAGAGACACAGAGACAGAGACACAGAGACAGAGACACAGAGACAGAGACACAGAGACAGAGACACAGAGACAGAGACACAGAGACAGAGACACAGAGACAGAGACACAGAGACAGAGACACAGAGACAGAGACACAGAGACAGAGACACAGAGACAGAGACACAGAGACAGAGACACAGAGACAGAGACACAGAGACAGAGACACAGAGACAGAGACACAGAGACAGAGACACAGAGACAGAGACACAGAGACAGAGACACAGAGACAGAGACACAGAGACAGAGACACAGAGACAGAGACACAGAGACAGAGACACAGAGACAGAGACACAGAGACAGAGACACAGAGACAGAGACACAGAGACAGAGACACAGAGACAGAGACACAGAGACAGAGACACAGAGACAGAGACACAGAGACAGAGACACAGAGACAGAGACACAGAGACAGAGACACAGAGACAGAGACACAGAGACAGAGACACAGAGACAGAGACACAGAGACAGAGACACAGAGACAGAGACACAGAGACAGAGACACAGAGACAGAGACACAGAGACAGAGACACAGAGACAGAGACACAGAGACAGAGACACAGAGACAGAGACACAGAGACAGAGACACAGAGACAGAGACACAGAGACAGAGACACAGAGAGAGAGACACAGAGACAGAGACACAGAGACAGAGACACAGAGACAGAGACACAGAGACAGAGATACAGAGACAGAGACACAGGAACAGAGACACGGAGACAGAGACACAGGGACAGGGACACAGGGACAGAGACACGGAGACAGAGACACAGAGACAGAGACACAGAGACAGAGACACAGAGACAGAAATACGGAGACAGAGACAGAGAGAGAGACAGAGACACAGAGGCAGAGACACGGAGACTGGAACACAGAAAGGAAGACACAGAGACAGAGGCACAGAGACAGAGACACAGGGACAGAGACAGGGTCACATGGACAGTGACAGAGACAGGGTCACAGAGACAGAGGCACAGAGACAGAGACACAGAGACAGAGATACAGAGACAGAGACACAGGGACAGAGACACGGAGACAGAGACACAGGGACAGGGACACAGGGACAGAGACACGGAGACAGGGACACAGAGACAGAGACACAGAGACAGAGACACAGAGACAGAGACACAGAGACACAGAGACAGAGACACAGAGACAGAGACAGAGACAGAGACAGAGACAGAGACAGAGACACAGAGACAGAGACACAGAGACAGAGACACAGAGACAGAGACACAGAGACAGAGACACAGAGACAGACACACAGAGACAGAGACACAGAGACAGAGGCACAGACACAGAGAAACAGAGACAGAGACACGGAGACAGAGATACAGAGACAGGGTACAGAGACAGAGACACAGAGACAGAGACACAGAGACAGAGACACAGAGACAGAGATACAGAGACAGAGACACAGGGACAGAGACACGGAGACAGAGGTGCAGAGACAGAGGCACAGAGACAGAGACACAGAGACAGAGACACAGAGACAGAGACACAGAGACAGAGACACAGAGACAGAGACACAGAGACAGAGACACAGAGATAGAGTCACAGAAACAGAGTCTCAAAGACAGAGACACAGAGACAGAGACACAGAGACAGAGACACAGAGACAGAGACACAGAGACAGAGACACAGAGACAGAGACACAGAGACAGAGACACAGAGACAGAGACACAGAGACAGAGACACAGAGACAGAGACACAGAGACAGAGACACAGAGACAGAGACACAGAGACAGAGACACAGAGACAGAGACACAGAGACAGAGACACAGAGACAGAGACACAGAGACAGAGACACAGAGACAGAGACACAGAGACAGAGACACAGAGACAGAGAGACAGAGACAGAGACTCAGAGACAGAGACACAGAGACAGAGACACAGAGACAGAGACACAGAGACAGAGACACAGAGACACAGAGACAGAGACACAGAGACAGAGACACAGAGACAGAGACACAGAGACAGAGACACAGAGACAGAGACACAGAGACAGAGACACAGAGACAGAGACACAGAGATAGAGTCACAGAAACAGAGTCTCAAAGACAGAGACACAGGGACAGAGACACGGAGACAGAGACACAGGGACAGGGACACAGGGACAGAGACACGGAGACAGAGACACAGAGACAGAGACACAGAGACAGAGACACAGAGACAGAGACACAGAGACAGAGACACAGAGACACAGAGACAGAGACACAGAGACAGAGACACAGAGACAGAGACACAGAGACAGAGACACAGAGACAGAGACACAGAGACAGAGACACAGAGACAGAGACACAGAGATAGAGTCACAGAAACAGAGTCTCAAAGACAGAGACACAGAGACAGAGACACAGAGACAGAGACACAGAGACAGAGACACAGAGACAGAGACACAGAGACACAGACACAGAGACAGAGACACAGAGACAGAGACACAGAGACAGAGACACAGAGACAGAGACACAGAGACAGAGACACAGAGACAGAGACACAGAGACAGAGACACAGAGACAGAGACACAGAGACAGAGACACAGAGACAGAGACACAGAGACAGAGACACAGAGACAGAGACACAGAGACAGAGACACAGAGACAGGGACACAGAGACAGGGACACAGAGACAGAGACACAGAGACAGAGACACAGAGACAGAGACACAGAGACAGAGACACAGAGACAGAGACACAGAGACAGAGACACAGAGACAGAGACACAGAGACAGAGACACAGAGACACAGAGACAGAGACACAGAGACAGAGACACAGAGACAGAGACACAGAGACACAGAGACAGAGACACAGAGACAGAGACACAGAGAGAGAGACACAGAGACAGAGACACAGAGACAGAGACACAGAGACAGAGACACAGAGACAGAGACACAGAGACAGAGATACAGAGACAGAGACACAGGAACAGAGACACGGAGACAGAGACACAGGGACAGGGACACAGGGACAGAGACACGGAGACAGAGACACAGAGACAGAGACACAGAGACAGAGACACAGAGACAGAAATACGGAGACAGAGACAGAGAGAGAGACAGAGACACAGAGGCAGAGACACGGAGACTGGAACACAGAAAGGAAGACACAGAGACAGAGGCACAGAGACAGAGACACAGGGACAGAGACAGGGTCACATGGACAGTGACAGAGACAGGGTCACAGAGACAGAGGCACAGAGACAGAGACACAGAGACAGAGATACAGAGACAGAGACACAGGGACAGAGACACGGAGACAGAGACACAGGGACATGGACACAGGGACAGAGACACGGAGACAGAGACACAGAGACAGAGACACAGAGACAGAGACACAGAGACAGAGACACAGAGACACAGAGACAGAGACACAGAGACAGAGACAGAGACAGAGACAGAGACACAGAGACAGAGACACAGAGACAGAGACACAGAGACAGAGACACAGAGACAGAGACACAGAGACAGAGACACAGAGACAGATACACAGAGACAGAGACACAGAGACAGAGACACAGAGACAGAGACACAGATATAGAGTCACAGAAACAGAGTCTCAAAGACAGAGACACAGAGACAGAGACACAGAGACAGAGACACAGAGACAGAGACACAGAGACAGAGACACAGAGACAGAGACACAGAGACAGAGACACGGAGACAGAGACACAGAGACAGAGACACAGAGACAGAGACACAGAGACAGAGACACAGAGACAGAGACACAGAGACACAGAGACAGAGACACAGAGACAGAGACAGAGACAGAGACAGAGACAGAGACAGAGACACAGAGACAGAGACACAGAGACAGAGACACAGAGACAGAGACACAGAGACAGAGACACAGAGACAGACACACAGAGACAGAGACACAGAGACAGAGGCACAGACACAGAGAAACAGAGACAGAGACACGGAGACAGAGACACGGAGACAGAGATACAGAGACAGAGACACAGAGACAGAGACACAGAGACAGAGACACAGAGACAGAGACACAGAGACAGAGACACAGAGACAGAGACACAGAGACAGAGACACAGAGACAGAGACACAGAGACAGAGACACAGAGACAGAGACACAGAGACAGAGGCACAGAGACAGAGACACAGAGACAGAGACACAGAGACAGAGACACAGAGACAGAGACACAGAGACAGAGACACAGAGACAGAGACACAGAGACAGAGACACAGAGACAGAGACACAGAGACAGAGACACAGAGACAGAGACACAGAGACAGAGACACAGAGACAGAGACACAGAGACAGAGACACAGAGACAGAGACACAGAGACAGAGACACAGAGACAGAGACACAGAGACAGAGACACAGAGACAGAGACACAGAGACAGAGACACAGAGACAGAGACACAGAGACAGAGACACAGAGACAGAGACACAGAGACAGAGACACAGAGACAGAGACACAGAGACAGAGACACAGAGACAGAGACACAGGGACAGAGACACAGGGACAGAGACACAGAGACAGAGACACAGAGACAGAGACACAGAGACAGAGACACAGAGACAGAGACACAGAGACAGAGACACAGAGACAGAGACACAGAGACAGAGACACAGAGACAGAGACACAGAGACAGAGACACAGAGACAGAGACACAGAGACAGAGACACAGAGACAGAGACACAGAGACAGAGACACAGAGACAGAGACACAGAGACAGAGACACAGAGACAGAGACACAGAGACAGAGACACAGAGACAGAGACACAGAGACAGAGACACAGAGACAGAGACACAGAGACAGAGACACAGAGACAGAGACACAGAGACAGAGATACAGAGACAGAGACACAGGGACAGAGACACGGAGACAGAGACACAGGGACAGGGACACAGGGACAGAGACACGGAGACAGAGACACAGAGACAGAGACACAGAGACAGAGACACAGAGACAGAGAGAGAGAGACAGAGACACAGAGACAGAGAGACAGAGACAGAGACACAGAGACAGAGACACAGAGATAGAGTCACAGAAACAGAGTCTCAAAGACAGAGACACAGAGACAGAGACACAGAGACAGAGACACAGAGACAGAGACACAGAGACAGAGACACAGAGACAGAGACACAGAGACAGAGACACAGAGACAGAGACACAGAGACAGAGACACAGAGACAGAGACACAGAGACAGAGACACAGAGACAGAGACACAGAGACAGAGACACAGAGACAGAGACACAGAGACAGAGACACAGAGACAGAGACACAGAGACAGAGACACAGAGACAGAGACACAGAGACAGAGACACAGAGACAGAGACACAGAGACAGAGACACAGAGACAGAGACACAGAGACAGAGACACAGAGACAGAGACACAGAGACAGAGACACAGAGACAGAGACACAGAGACAGAGACACAGAGACAGAGACACAGAGACAGAGACACAGAGACAGAGACACAGAGACAGAGACACAGAGACAGAGACACAGAGACAGAGACACAGAGACAGAGACACAGAGACAGAGACACAGAGACAGAGACACAGAGACAGAGACACAGAGACAGAGACACAGAGACAGAGACACAGAGACAGAGACACAGAGACAGAGACACAGAGACAGAGACACAGAGACAGAGACACAGAGACAGAGACACAGAGACAGAGACACAGAGACAGAGACACAGAGACAGAGACACAGAGACAGAGACACAGAGACAGAGACACAGAGACAGAGACACAGAGACAGAGACACAGAGACAGAGACACAGAGACAGAGACACAGAGACAGAGACACAGAGACAGAGACACAGAGACAGAGACACAGAGACAGAGACACAGAGACAGAGACACAGGGACAGAGACACGGAGACAGAGACACAGGGACAGGGACACAGGGACAGAGACACGGAGACAGAGACACAGAGACAGAGACACAGAGACAGAGACACAGAGACAGACACACAGAGACAGAAATACGGAGACAGAGACAGAGAGAGAGACAGAGACACAGAGGCAGAGACACGGAGACTGGAACACAGAAAGGAAGACACAGAGACAGAGGCACAGAGACAGAGACACAGGGACAGAGACAGGGTCACATGGACAGTGACAGAGACAGGGTCACAGAGACAGAGGCACAGAGACAGAGACACAGAGACAGAGATACAGAGACAGAGACGCAGGGACAGAGACACGGAGACAGAGACACAGGGACAGGGACACAGGAACAGAGACACGGAGACAGAGACACAGGGACAGGGACACAGGGACAGAGACACGGAGACAGAGACACAGAGACAGAGACACAGAGACAGAGACACAGAGACAGAAATACGGAGACAGAGACAGAGAGAGAGACAGAGACACAGAGGCAGAGACACGGAGACTGGAACACAGAAAGGAAGACACAGAGACAGAGGCAAAGAGACAGAGACACAGGGACAGAGACAGGGTCACATGGACAGTGACAGAGACAGGGTCACAGAGACAGAGGCACAGAGACAGAGACACAGAGACAGAGATACAGAGACAGAGACACAGGGACAGAGACACGGAGACAGAGACACAGGGACAGGGACACAGGGACAGAGACACGGGGACAGAGACACAGAGACAGAGACACAGAGACAGAGACACAGAGACAGAGACACAGAGACAGAGACACAGAGACACAGAGACAGAGACACAGAGACAGAGACAGAGACAGAGACAGAGACAGAGACAGAGACAGAGACACAGAGACAGAGACACAGAGACAGAGACACAGAGACAGAGACACAGAGACAGACACACAGAGACAGAGACACAGAGACAGAGGCACAGACACAGAGAAACAGAGACAGAGACACGGAGACAGAGATACAGAGACAGGGTACAGAGACAGAGACACAGAGACAGAGACACAGAGACAGAGACACAGAGACAGAGATACAGAGACAGAGACACAGGGACAGAGACACGGAGACAGAGACACAGGGACAGGGACACAGGGACAGAGACACGGAGACAGAGGCACAGAGACAGAGACACAGAGACAGAGACACAGAGACAGAGACACAGAGACAGAGACACAGAGACAGAGACACAGAGACAGAGACACAGAGACAGAGACACAGAGACAGAGACACAGAGACAGAGACACAGAGACAGAGACACAGAGACAGAGACACAGAGACAGAGACACAGAGACAGAGACACAGAGACAGAGACACAGAGACAGAGACACAGAGACAGAGACACAGAGACAGAGACACAGAGACAGAGACAGAGACAGAGACAGAGACAGAGACACAGAGACAGAGACACAGAGACAGAGACACAGAGACAGAGACACAGAGACAGAGACACAGAGACAGAGACACAGAGACAGAGACACAGAGACAGAGACACAGAGACAGAGGCACAGAGACAGAGGCACAGACACAGAGAAACAGAGACAGAGACACAGAGACAGAGACACAGAGACAGAGACACAGAGACAGAGACACAGAGACAGAGACACAGAGACAGAGACACAGAGACAGAGGCACAGACACAGAGAAACAGAGACAGAGACACGGAGACAGAGATACAGAGACAGGGTACAGAGACAGAGACACAGAGACAGAGACACAGAGACAGAGACACAGAGACAGAGACACAGAGACAGAGATACAGAGACAGAGACACAGGGACAGAGACACGGAGACAGAGACACGGGGACAGGGACACAGGGACAGAGACACGGAGACAGAGACACAGAGACAGAGACATAGAGACAGAGACACAGAGACAGAGACACAGAGACAGAGACACAGAGAGAGAGACACAGAGACAGAGACACAGAGACAGAGACAGAGACAGAGACAGAGACACAGAGACAGAGACACAGAGACAGAGACACAGAGACAGAGACACAGAGACAGAGACACAGAGACAAAGACACAGAGACAGAGAGAGAGAGACAGAGACACAGAGACAGAGAGACAGAGACAGAGACACAGAGACAGAGACACAGAGACAGAGAGACAGAGACAGAGACACAGAGACAGAGACACAGAGACAGAGTCACAGAAACAGAGTCTCAAAGACAGAGACACAGAGACAGAGACACAGAGACAGAGACACAGAGACAGAGACACAGAGACAGAGACACAGAGACAGAGACACAGAGACAGAGACACAGAGACAGAGACACAGAGACAGAGACACAGAGACAGAGACACAGAGACAGAGACACAGAGACAGAGACACAGAGACAGAGACACAGAGACAGAGACACAGAGACAGAGACACAGAGACAGAGACACAGAGACAGAGACACAGAGACAGAGACACAGAGACAGAGACACAGAGACAGAGACACAGAGACAGAGACACAGAGACAGAGACACAGAGACAGAGACACAGAGACAGAGACACAGAGACAGAGACACAGAGACAGAGACACAGAGACAGAGACACAGAGACAGAGACACAGAGACAGAGACACAGAGACAGAGACACAGAGACAGAGACACAGAGACAGAGACACTGAGACAGAGACACAGAGACAGAGACACAGAGACAGAGACACAGAGACAGAGACACAGAGACAGAGACACAGAGACAGAGACACAGAGACAGAGACACAGAGACAGAGACACAGAGACAGAGACACAGAGACAGAGACACAGAGACAGAGACACAGAGACAGAGACACAGAGACAGAGACACAGAGACAGAGACACAGAGACAGAGACACAGAGACAGAGACACAGAGACAGAGACACAGAGACAGAGACACAGAGACAGAGACACAGAGACAGAGACACAGAGACAGAGATACAGAGACAGAGACACAGGGACAGAGACACGGAGACAGAGACACAGGGACAGGGACACAGGGACAGAGACACGGAGACAGAGACACAGAGACAGAGACACAGAGACAGAGACACAGAGACAGAGAGAGAGAGACAGAGACACAGAGACAGAGAGACAGAGACAGAGACACAGAGACAGAGACACAGAGATAGAGTCACAGAAACAGAGTCTCAAAGACAGAGACACAGAGACAGAGACACAGAGACAGAGACACAGAGACAGAGACACAGAGACAGAGACACAGAGACAGAGACACAGAGACAGAGACACAGAGACAGAGACACAGAGACAGAGACACAGAGACAGAGACACAGAGACAGAGACACAGAGACAGAGACACAGGGACAGAGACACAGAGACAGAGACACAGAGACAGAGACACAGAGACAGAGACACAGAGACAGAGACACAGAGACAGAGACACAGAGACAGAGACACAGAGACAGAGACACAGAGACAGAGACACAGAGACAGAGACACAGAGACAGAGACACAGAGACAGAGACACAGAGACAGAGACACAGAGACAGAGACACAGAGACAGAGACACAGAGACAGAGACACAGAGACAGAGACACAGAGACAGAGACACAGAGACAGAGACACAGAGACAGAGACACAGAGACAGAGACACAGAGACAGAGACACAGAGACAGAGACACAGAGACAGAGACACAGAGACATAGAGACAGAGACAGAGACACAGAGACAGAGACACCGAGACAGAGATACAGAGACAGAGACACAGGGACAGAGACACGGAGACAGAGACACAGGGACAGGGACACAGGGACAGAGACACGGAGACAGAGACACAGAGACAGAGACACAGAGACAGAGACACAGAGACAGACACACAGAGACAGAAATACGGAGACAGAGACAGAGAGAGAGACAGAGACACAGAGGCAGAGACACGGAGACTGGAACACAGAAAGGAAGACACAGAGACAGAGGCACAGAGACAGAGACACAGGGACAGAGACAGGGTCACATGGACAGTGACAGAGACAGGGTCACAGAGACAGAGGCACAGAGACAGAGACACAGAGACAGAGATACAGAGACAGAGACGCAGGGACAGAGACACGGAGACAGAGACACAGGGACAGGGACACAGGGACAGAGACACGGAGACAGAGACACAGAGACAGAGACACAGAGACAGAGACACAGAGACAGAGACACAGAGACAGAGACACAGAGACAGAGACACAGAGACAGAGACAGAGACAGAGACACAGAGACAGAGACACAGAGACAGAGACACAGAGACAGAGACACAGAGACAGAGACACAGAGACAGAGACACAGAGACAGAGACACAGAGACAGAGACACAGAGGCAGAGACACAGAGACAGAGACACAGAGACAGAGACACAGAGACAGAGACACAGAGACAGAGGCACAGACACAGAGAAACAGAGACAGAGACACGGAGACAGAGATACAGAGACAGGGTACAGAGACAGAGACACAGAGACAGAGACACAGAGACAGAGATACAGAGACAGAGACACAGGGACAGAGACACGGAGACAGAGACACAGGGACAGGGACACAGGGACAGAGACACGGAGACAGAGACACGGAGACAGAGACACAGAGACAGAGACACAGAGACAGAGACACAGAGACAGAGACACAGAGACAGAGACACAGAGACAGAGACACAGAGACAGAGACACAGAGACAGAGACAGAGACAGAGACACAGAGACAGAGACACAGAGACAGAAATACAGAGACAGAGACACAGAGACAGAGACACAGAGACAGAGACACAGAGACAGAGACACAGAGACAGAGACAGAGACACAGAGACAGAGACACAGGGACAGAGACACAGAGACAGAGACACAGAGACAGAGACACAGAGACAGAGACACAGAGACAGAGACACAGAGACAGAGGCACAGACACAGAGAAACAGAGACAGAGACACGGAGACAGAGGCACAGAGACAGAGACAGAGACAAGGAGAGTTAGACACAGAGACAGAGACACAGAGACAGAGACACAGAGACAGAGACACAGAGCCAGAGACACAGAGACAGAGACACAGAGACAGAGACACAGAGACAGAGACACAGAGACAGAGACACAGAGACAGAGACACAGAGACAGAGACACAGAGACAGAGACACAGAGACAGAGACACAGAGACAGAGGCACAGAGACAGAGACACAGAGACAGAGACACAGAGACAGAGACACAGAGACAGAGACACAGGGACAGAGACACAGAGACAGAGACACAGAGACAGGGACACAGAGACAGAGACACAGAGACAGAGACACAGAGACAGAGACACAGAGACAGAGACACAGAGACAGAGGCAGAGAGAGAGACAGAGACAGAGACAGAGACAGAGACACAGAGACAGAGACACAGAGACGGATACACAGATACATAGGCGCACAGACAGAGACACAGATTAAAACACACGGAGACAGAGGCAGAGACACAGAGACAGAGACAAGGAGACTTAGACACAGAGACAGAGACACAGATACATAGGCACAGGGACACAGACACAGAGAGAGAGAGACACAGAGACAGAGACAGAGACAGAGACACAGAGACAGAGACACAGAGACAGAGACACAGAGACAGAGACACAGAGACAGAGACACAGAGACAGAGACACAGAGACAGAGACACAGAGACAGAGACACAGAGACAGGGACACAGAGACAGAGACACAGAGACAGAGACACAGAGACAGAGACACAGAGACAGAGACACAGAGACAGAGGCAGAGAGAGAGACAGAGACAGAGACAGAGACAGAGACACAGAGACAGAGACACAGAGACGGATACACAGATACATAGGCGCACAGACAGAGACACAGATTAAAACACACGGAGACAGAGGCAGAGACACAGAGACAGAGACAAGGAGACTTAGACACAGAGACAGAGACACAGATACATAGGCACAGGGACACAGACACAGAGAGAGAGAGACACAGAGACAGAGACAGGGACACAGACACAGGGACAGAGACACAGAGACAGAGACACAGAGACAGAGACACAGAGACAGAGACACAGACACAGAGACACAGAGACAGAGACAGAGACACAGAGACAGAGACAGGGACAGAGTCAGAGACAGAGACACAGAGCACAGACACAGAGACGGATACACAGATACATAGGCGCACAGACAGAGACACAGATTAAGACACACGGAGACAGAGGCAGAGACACAGAGACAGAGACAAGGAGACTTAGACACAGAGACAGAGACACAGAGACAGAGACACAGAGACAGAGACACAGAGACAGAGACACAGAGACAGAGACACAGAGACAGAGACACAGAGACAGAGACACAGAGACAGAGACACAGAGACAGAGACACAGAGACAGAGACACAGAGACAGAGACACAGAGACAGAGACACAGAGACAGAGACACAGAGACAGAGACACAGGGACAGAGACACAGAGACAGAGACACAGAGACAGAGACACAGAGACAGAGACACAGAGACAGAGACACAGAGACAGAGACACAGAGACAGAGACACAGAGACAGAGACACAGAGACAGAGACACAGAGACAGAGACACAGAGACAGAGACACAGAGACAGAGACACAGAGACAGAGACACAGAGACAGAGACACAGAGACAGAGACACAGAGACAGAGACACAGAGACAGAGACACAGAGACAGAGACACAGAGACAGAGACACAGAGACAGAGACACAGAGACAGAGACACAGAGACAGAGACACAGAGACAGAGACACAGAGACAGAGACACAGAGACAGAGACACAGAGACAGAGACACAGAGACAGAGACACAGAGACAGAGACACAGAGACAGAGACACAGAGACAGAGACACAGAGACAGAGACACAGAGACAGAGACACAGAGACAGAGACACAGAGACAGAGACACAGAGACAGAGACACAGAGACAGAGACACAGAGACAGAGACACAGAGACAGAGACACAGAGACAGAGACACAGAGACAGAGACACAGAGACAGAGACACAGAGACAGAGACACAGAGACAGAGACACAGAGACAGAGACACAGAGACAGAGACACAGAGACAGAGACACAGAGACAGAGACACAGAGACAGAGACACAGAGACAGAGACACAGAGACAGAGACACAGAGACAGAGACACAGAGACAGAGACACAGAGACAGAGACACAGAGACAGAGACACAGAGACAGAGACACAGAGACAGAGACACAGAGACAGAGACACAGAGACAGAGACACAGAGACAGAGACACAGAGACAGAGACACAGAGACAGAGACACAGAGACAGAGACACAGAGACAGAGACACAGAGACAGAGACACAGAGACAGAGACACAGAGACAGAGACACAGAGACAGAGATACAGAGACAGAGACACAGGGACAGAGACGCGGAGACAGAGACACAGGGACAGGGACACAGGGACAGAGACACGGAGACAGAGACACAGAGACAGAGACACAGAGACAGAGACACAGAGACAGACACACAGAGACAGAAATACGGAGACAGAGACAGAGAGAGAGACAGAGACACAGAGGCAGAGACACGGAGACTGGAACACAGAAAGGAAGACACAGAGACAGAGGCACAGAGACAGAGACACAGGGACAGAGACAGGGTCACATGGACAGTGACAGAGACAGGGTCACAGAGACAGAGGCACAGAGACAGAGACACAGAGACAGAGATACAGAGACAGAGACGCAGGGACAGAGACACGGAGACAGAGACACAGGGACAGGGACACAGGGACAGAGACACGGAGACAGAGACACAGAGACAGAGACACAGAGACAGAGACACAGAGACAGAGACACAGAGACAGAGACACAGAGACAGAGACAGAGACAGAGACACAGAGACAGAGACACAGAGACAGAGACACAGAGACAGAGACACAGAGACAGAGACACAGAGACAGAGACACAGAGACAGAGACACAGAGACAGAGACACAGAGACAGAGACACAGAGACAGAGACACAGAGACAGAGACACAGAGACAGAGACACAGAGACAGAGGCACAGACACAGAGAAACAGAGACAGAGACACGGAGACAGAGATACAGAGACAGGGTACAGAGACAGAGACACAGAGACAGAGACACAGAGACAGAGATACAGAGACAGAGACACAGGGACAGAGACACGGAGACAGAGACACAGGGACAGGGACACAGAGACAGAGACACAGAGACAGAGGCACAGACACAGAGACACGGAGACAGAGACACGGAGACAGAGATACAGAGACAGGGTACAGAGACAGAGACACAGAGACAGAGACACAGAGACAGAGACACAGAGACAGAGACACAGAGACAGAGACACAGAGACAGAGACACAGAGACAGAGACACAGAGACAGAGACACAGAGACAGAGACACAGAGACAGAGACACAGAGACAGAGACACAGAGACAGAGACACAGAGACAGAGACACAGAGACAGAGACACAGAGACAGAGACACAGAGACAGAGACGCAGAGACAGAGACACAGAGACAGAGACACAGAGACAGAGACACAGAGACAGAGACACAGAGACACAGAGACTGAGACAGAGACAGAGACACAGAGACAGAGACACAGAGACAGAGACACAGAGACAGACACACAGAGACAGAGACACAGAGACAGAGACACAGAGACAGAGACACAGAGACAGAGACACAGAGACAGAGACACAGAGACAGAGACAGAGACAGAGACAGAGACAGAGACAGAGACAGAGACACAGAGACAGAGACACGGAGACAGAGATACAGAGACAGGGTAGAGAGACAGAGACACAGAGACAGAGGCACAGACACAGAGACACAGAGACAGAGAGACAGAGACAGAGACACAGAGACAGAGACAGAGACAGAGACAGAGACAGAGACACAGAGACAGAGACACAGAGACAGAGACACAGAGACAGAGACACAGAGACAGAGACACAGAGACAGAGACACAGAGACAGAGACACAGAGACAGAGACACAGAGACAGAGACACAGAGACAGAGACACAGAGACAGAGACACAGAGACAGAGACACAGAGACAGAGACACAGAGACAGAGACACAGAGACAGAGACACAGAGACAGAGACACAGAGACAGAGACACAGAGACAGAGACACAGAGACAGAGACACAGAGACAGAGACACAGAGACAGAGACACAGAGACAGAGACACAGAGACAGAGACACAGAGACAGAGACACAGAGACAGAGACACAGAGACAGAGACACAGAGACAGAGACACAGAGAGAGAGACACAGAGACAGAGACACAGAGACAGAGACACAGAGACAGAGACACAGAGACAGAGATACAGAGACAGAGACACAGGAACAGAGACACGGAGACAGAGACACAGGGACAGGGACACAGGGACAGAGACACGGAGACAGAGACACAGAGACAGAGACACAGAGACAGAGACACAGAGACAGAAATACGGAGACAGAGACAGAGAGAGAGACAGAGACACAGAGGCAGAGACACGGAGACTGGAACACAGAAAGGAAGACACAGAGACAGAGGCACAGAGACAGAGACACAGGGACAGAGACAGGGTCACATGGACAGTGACAGAGACAGGGTCACAGAGACAGAGGCACAGAGACAGAGACACAGAGACAGAGATACAGAGACAGAGACACAGGGACAGAGACACGGAGACAGAGACACAGGGACAGGGACACAGGGACAGAGACACGGAGACAGAGACACAGAGACAGAGACACAGAGACAGAGACACAGAGACAGAGACACAGAGACAGAGACACAGAGACACAGAGACAGAGACACAGAGACAGAGACAGAGACAGAGACAGAGACAGAGACAGAGACACAGAGACAGAGGCACAGAGACAGAGACACAAAGACAGAGACACAGAGACAGAGACACAGAGACAGACACACAGAGACAGAGACACAGAGACAGAGGCACAGACACAGAGAAACAGAGACAGAGACACGGAGACAGAGATACAGAGACAGGGTACAGAGACAGAGACACAGAGACAGAGACACAGAGACAGAGACACAGAGACAGAGATACAGAGACAGAGACACAGGGACAGAGACACGGAGACAGAGGTGCAGAGACAGAGGCACAGAGACAGAGACACAGAGACAGAGACACAGAGACAGAGACACAGAGACAGAGACACAGAGACAGAGACACAGAGACAGAGACACAGAGATAGAGTCACAGAAACAGAGTCTCAAAGACAGAGACACAGAGACAGAGACACAGAGACAGAGACACAGAGACAGAGACACAGAGACAGAGACACAGAGACAGAGACACAGAGACAGAGACACAGAGACAGAGACACAGAGACAGAGACACAGAGACAGAGACACAGAGACAGAGACACAGAGACAGAGACACAGAGACAGAGACACAGAGACAGAGACACAGAGACAGAGACACAGAGACAGAGACACAGAGACAGAGACACAGAGACAGAGACACAGAGACAGAGACACAGAGACACAGACACAGAGACAGAGACACAGAGACAGAGACACAGAGACAGAGACACAGAGACAGAGACACAGAGACAGAGACACAGAGACAGAGACACAGAGACAGAGACACAGAGATAGAGTCACAGAAACAGAGTCTCAAAGACAGAGACACAGAGACAGAGACACAGAGACAGAGACACAGAGACAGAGACACAGAGACACAGAGACAGAGACACAGAGACAGAGACACAGACACAGAGACACAGAGACAGTGACAGAGACAGAGACAGAGACACAGAGACAGAGACACAGAGACAGAGACACAGAGACAGAGACACAGAGACAGAGACACAGAGACAGAGACACAGAGACAGAGAGAGAGAGACAGAGACACAGAGACAGAGAGACAGAGACAGAGACACAGAGACAGAGACACAGAGATAGAGTCACAGAAACAGAGTCTCAAAGACAGAGACACAGAGACAGAGACACAGAGACAGAGACACAGAGACAGAGACACAGAGACAGAGACACAGAGACAGAGACACAGAGACAGAGACACAGAGACAGAGACACAGAGACAGAGACACAGAGACAGAGACACAGAGACAGAGACACAGAGACAGAGACACAGAGACAGAGACACAGAGACAGAGACACAGAGACAGAGACACAGAGACAGAGACACAGAGACAGAGACACAGAGACAGAGACACAGGGACAGAGACACAGAGACAGAGACACAGAGACAGAGACACAGAGACAGAGACACAGAGACAGAGACACAGAGACAGAGACACAGAGACAGAGACACAGAGACAGAGACACAGAGACAGAGACACAGAGACAGAGACACAGAGACAGAGACACAGAGACAGAGACACAGAGACAGAGACACAGAGACAGAGACACAGAGACAGAGACACAGAGACAGAGACACAGAGACAGAGACACAGAGACAGAGACACAGAGACAGAGACACAGAGACTGAGACACAGAGACAGAGACACAGAGACAGAGACACAGAGACAGAGATACAGAGACAGAGACACAGGGACAGAGACACGGAGACAGAGACACAGGGACAGGGACACAGGGACAGAGACACGGAGACAGAGACACAGAGACAGAGACACAGAGACAGAGACACAGAGACAGAGAGAGAGAGACAGAGACACAGAGACAGAGAGACAGAGACAGAGACACAGAGACAGAGACACAGAGATAGAGTCACAGAAACAGAGTCTCAAAGACAGAGACACAGAGACAGAGACACAGAGACAGAGACACAGAGACAGAGACACAGAGACAGAGACACAGAGACAGAGACACAGAGACAGAGACACAGAGACAGAGACACAGAGACAGAGACACAGAGACAGAGACACAGAGACAGAGACACAGAGACAGAGACACAGAGACAGAGACACAGGGACAGAGACACAGAGACAGAGACACAGAGACAGAGACACAGAGACAGAGACACAGAGACAGAGACACAGAGACAGAGACACAGAGACAGAGACACAGAGACAGAGACACAGAGACAGAGACACAGAGACAGAGACACAGAGACAGAGACACAGAGACAGAGACACAGAGACAGAGACACAGAGACAGAGACACAGAGACAGAGACACAGAGACAGAGACACAGAGACAGAGACACAGAGACAGAGACACAGAGACAGAGACACAGAGACAGAGACACAGAGACAGAGACACAGAGACAGAGACACAGAGACAGAGACACAGAGACAGAGACACAGAGACAGAGACACAGAGACAGAGACACAGAGACAGAGACACAGAGACAGAGACACAGAGACAGAGACACAGAGACAGAGACACAGAGACAGAGACACAGAGACAGAGACACAGAGACAGAGACACAGAGACAGAGACACAGAGACAGAGACACAGAGACAGAGACACAGAGACAGAGACACAGAGACAGAGACACAGAGACAGAGACACAGAGACAGAGACACAGAGACAGAGACACAGAGACAGAGACACAGAGACAGAGACACAGAGACAGAGACACAGAGACAGAGACACAGAGACAGAGACACAGAGACAGAGACACAGAGACAGAGACACAGAGACAGAGACACAGAGACAGAGACACAGAGACAGAGATACAGAGACAGAGACACAGGGACAGAGACACGGAGACAGAGACACAGGGACAGGGACACAGGGACAGAGACACGGAGACAGAGACACAGAGACAGAGACACAGAGACAGAGACACAGAGACAGACACACAGAGACAGAAATACGGAGACAGAGACAGAGAGAGAGACAGAGACACAGAGGCAGAGACACGGAGACTGGAACACAGAAAGGAAGACACAGAGACAGAGGCACAGAGACAGAGACACAGGGACAGAGACAGGGTCACATGGACAGTGACAGAGACAGGGTCACAGAGACAGAGGCACAGAGACAGAGACACAGAGACAGAGATACAGAGACAGAGACGCAGGGACAGAGACACGGAGACAGAGACACAGGGACAGGGACACAGGGACAGAGACACGGAGACAGAGACACAGAGACAGAGACACAGAGACAGAGACACAGAGACAGAGACACAGAGACAGAGACACAGAGACAGAGACACAGAGACAGAGACAGAGACAGAGACACAGAGAAAGCGACACAGAGACAGAGACACAGAGACAGAGACACAGAGACAGAGACACAGAGACAGAGACACAGAGACAGAGACACAGAGACAGAGACACAGAGGCAGAGACACAGAGACAGAGACACAGAGACAGAGACACAGAGACAGAGACACAGAGACAGAGGCACAGACACAGAGAAACAAAGACAGAGACACGGAGACAGAGATACAGAGACAGGGTACAGAGACAGAGACACAGAGACAGAGACACAGAGACAGAGATACAGAGACAGAGACACAGAGACGGATACACAGATACATAGGCGCACAGACAGAGACACAGATTAAGACACACGGAGACAGAGGCAGAGACACAGAGACAGAGACAAGGAGACTTAGACACAGAGACAGAGACACAGAGACAGAGACACAGAGACAGAGACACAGAGACAGAGACACAGAGACAGAGACACAGAGACAGAGACACAGAGACAGAGACACAGAGACAGAGACACAGAGACAGAGACACAGAGACAGAGACACAGAGACAGAGACACAGAGACAGAGACACAGAGACAGAGACACAGAGACAGAGACACAGAGACAGAGACACAGAGACAGAGACACAGAGACAGAGACACAGAGACAGAGACACAGAGACAGAGACACAGAGACAGAGACACAGAGACAGAGACACAGAGACAGAGACACAGAGACAGAGACACAGAGACAGAGACACAGAGACAGAGACACAGAGACAGAGACACAGAGACAGAGACACAGAGACAGAGACACAGAGACAGAGACACAGAGACAGAGACACAGAGACAGAGACACAGAGACAGAGACACAGAGACAGAGACACAGAGACAGAGACACAGAGACAGAGACACAGAGACAGAGACACAGAGACAGAGACACAGAGACAGAGACACAGAGACAGAGACACAGAGACAGAGACACAGAGACAGAGACACAGAGACAGAGACACAGAGACAGAGACACAGAGACAGAGACACAGAGACAGAGACACAGAGACAGAGACACAGAGACAGAGACACAGAGACAGAGACACAGAGACAGAGACACAGAGACAGAGACACAGAGACAGAGATACAGAGACAGAGACACAGGGACAGAGACACGGAGACAGAGACACAGGGACAGGGACACAGGGACAGAGACACGGAGACAGAGACACAGAGACAGAGACACAGAGACAGAGACACAGAGACAGACACACAGAGACAGAAATACGGAGACAGAGACAGAGAGAGAGACAGAGACACAGAGGCAGAGACACGGAGACTGGAACACAGAAAGGAAGACACAGAGACAGAGGCACAGAGACAGAGACACAGGGACAGAGACAGGGTCACATGGACAGTGACAGAGACAGGGTCACAGAGACAGAGGCACAGAGACAGAGACACAGAGACAGAGATACAGAGACAGAGACGCAGGGACAGAGACACGGAGACAGAGACACAGGGACAGGGACACAGGGACAGAGACACGGAGACAGAGACACAGAGACAGAGACACAGAGACAGAGACACAGAGACAGAGACACAGAGACAGAGACACAGAGACAGAGACACAGAGACAGAGACAGAGACAGAGACACAGAGACAGAGACACAGAGACAGAGACACAGAGACAGAGACACAGAGACAGAGACACAGAGATAGAGACACAGAGACAGAGACACAGAGACAGAGACACAGAGACAGAGACACAGAGACAGAGACACAGAGACAGAGACACAGAGACAGAGACCCAGGGACAGAGGCACAGACACAGAGAAACAGAGACAGAGACACGGAGACAGAGATACAGAGACAGGGTACAGAGACAGAGACACAGAGACAGAGACACAGAGACAGAGATACAGAGACAGAGACACAGGGACAGAGACACGGAGACAGAGACACAGGGACAGGGACACAGGGACAGAGACACGGAGACAGAGACACGGAGACAGAGACACAGAGACAGAGACACAGAGACAGAGACACAGAGACAGAGACACAGAGACAGAGACACAGAGACAGAGACACAGAGACAGAGACACAGAGACAGAGACAGAGACAGAGACACAGAGACAGAGACACAGAGACAGAAATACAGAGACAGAGACACAGAGACAGAGACACAGAGACAGAGACACAGAGACAGAGACAGAGACACAGAGACAGAGACACAGAGACAGAGACAGAGACACAGAGACAGAGACACAGAGACAGAGACACAGAGACAGAGACACAGAGACAGAGGCACAGACACAGAGAAACAGAGACAGAGACACGGAGACAGAGACACAGAGACAGAGACAGAGACAAGGAGAGTTAGACACAGAGACAGAGACACAGAGACAGAGACACAGAGACAGAGACACAGAGACAGAGACACAGAGACAGAGGCAGAGAGAGAGACAGAGACAGAGACAGAGACAGAGACACAGAGACAGAGACACAGAGACGGATACACAGATACATAGGCGCACAGACAGAGACACAGATTAAGACACACGGAGACAGAGGCAGAGACACAGAGACAGAGACAAGGAGACTTAGACACAGAGACAGAGACACAGAGACAGAGACACAGAGACAGAGACACAGAGACAGAGACACAGAGACAGAGACACAGAGACAGAGACACAGAGACAGAGACACAGAGACAGAGACACAGAGACAGAGACACAGAGACAGAGACACAGAGACAGAGACACAGAGACAGAGACACAGAGACAGAGACACAGAGACAGAGACACAGAGACAGAGACACAGAGACAGAGACACAGAGACAGAGACACAGAGACAGAGACACAGAGACAGAGACACAGAGACAGAGACACAGAGACAGAGACACAGAGACAGAGACACAGAGACAGAGACACAGAGACAGAGACACAGAGACAGAGACACAGAGACAGAGACACAGAGACAGAGACACAGAGACAGAGACACAGAGACAGAGACACAGAGACAGAGACACAGAGACAGAGACACAGAGACAGAGACACAGAGACAGAGACACAGAGACAGAGACACAGAGACAGAGACACAGAGACAGAGACACAGAGACAGAGACACAGAGACAGAGACACAGAGACAGAGACACAGAGACAGAGACACAGAGACAGAGACACAGAGACAGAGACACAGAGACAGAGACACAGAGACAGAGACACAGAGACAGAGACACAGAGACAGAGACACAGAGACAGAGACACAGAGACAGAGACACAGAGACAGAGACACAGAGACAGAGACACAGAGACAGAGACACAGAGACAGAGACACAGAGACAGAGACACAGAGACAGAGACACAGAGACAGAGACACAGAGACAGAGACACAGAGACAGAGACACAGAGACAGAGACACAGAGACAGAGACACAGAGACAGAGACACAGAGACAGAGACACAGAGACAGAGACACAGAGACAGAGACACAGAGACAGAGACACAGAGACAGAGACACAGAGACAGAGACACAGAGACAGAGACACAGAGACAGAGACACAGAGACAGAGACACAGAGACAGAGACACAGAGACAGAGACACAGAGACAGAGACACAGAGACAGAGACACAGAGACAGAGACACAGAGACAGAGACACAGAGACAGAGACACAGAGACAGAGACACAGAGACAGAGACACAGAGACAGAGACACAGAGACAGAGACACAGAGACAGAGACACAGAGACAGAGACACAGAGACAGAGACACAGAGACAGAGACACAGAGACAGAGACACAGAGACAGAGACACAGAGACAGAGACACAGAGACAGAGACACAGAGACAGAGACACAGAGACAGAGACACAGAGACAGAGACACAGAGACAGAGACACAGAGACAGAGACACAGAGACAGAGACACAGAGCCAGAGACACAGAGACAGAGGCACAGAGACAGAGACACAGAGACAGAGACACAGAGACAGAGACACAGAGACAGAGACACAGAGACAGAGACACAGAGACAGAGACACAGAGACAGAGACACAGAGACAGAGACACAGAGACAGAGACACAGAGACAGAGACACAGAGACAGAGACACAGAGACAGAGACACAGAGACAGAGACACAGAGCCAGAGACACAGAGCCAGAGACACAGAGACAGAGACACAGAGACAGAGACACAGAGACAGAGACACAGAGACAGAGACACAGAGACAGAGACACAGAGACAGAGACACAGAGACAGAGACACAGAGACAGAGACACAGAGACAGAGACACAGAGACAGAGGCACAGAGACAGAGGCACAGAGACAGAGGCACAGAGACAGAGGCACAGAGACAGAGACACAGAGACAGAGACACAGAGACAGAGACACAGAGACAGAGACACAGAGACAGAGACACAGAGACAGAGACACAGAGACAGAGACACAGAGACAGAGACACAGAGACAGAGACACAGAGACAGAGACACAGAGACAGAGACACAGAGACAGAGACACAGAGACAGAGGCACAGAGACAGAGACACAGAGACAGAGATACAGAGACAGAGACACAGGGACAGAGACACGGAGACAGAGACACAGGGACAGGGACACAGGGACAGAGACACGGAGACAGAGACACAGAGACAGAGACACAGAGACAGAGACACAGAGACAGAGACACAGAGACAGAGGCACAGACACAGAGAAACAGAGACAGAGACACGGAGACAGAGATACAGAGACAGGGTACAGAGACAGAGACACAGAGACAGAGACACAGAGACAGAGACACAGAGACAGAGATACAGAGACAGAGACACTGGGACAGAGACACGGAGACAGAGACACAGGGACAGGGACACAGGGACAGAGACACGGAGACAGAGACACAGAGACAGAGACACAGAGACAGAGAGACAGAGACAGAGACACAGAGACAGAGACACAGAGACAGAGACACAGAGACAGAGACACAGAGACAGAGATACAGAGACAGAGACACTGGGACAGAGACACGGAGACAGAGACACGGAGACAGGGACACAGGGACAGGGACACAGGGACAGGGACACAGGGACAGAGACACGGAGACAGAGACACAGAGACAGAGACACAGAGACAGAGACACAGAGACAGAGACACAGAGACAGGGACAGAGACAGAGATACAGAGACACGGACACAGAAACAGTGACACAGAGGCAGGGACACAGAGACAGAGACACAGACACAGGGACGGAAAGACAGAGACGCAGAGACAGAGACACAGAGACTGAGGCAAAGAGACAGAGACACAGAGATAGAGACACAGAGACAGAGACACAGAGACAGAGACACAGAGACAGAGACACAGAGACAGAGACACAGAGACAGAGACACAGAGACAGAGACACGGAGACAGAGATGCAGAGACAGAGGCACAGAGACAGAGACACAGAGACTGACACACAGAGACAGAGACACAGAGACAGAGACACAGAGACAGAGACACAGAGACAGAGACACAGAGACAGAGACACAGAGACAGAGACACAGAGACAGAGACAGAGACACAGAGACACAGAGACACAGAGACAGAGACGCAGAGGCTGTGGCAGAGGCAAAGACACAGGGACACCGAGACAGAAAGACAGAGACAGAGACACGGAGACAGAGATACAGAGACA
Source organism: Megachile willughbiella (assembly GCA_945859595.2). Taxonomy (NCBI): domain Eukaryota; kingdom Metazoa; phylum Arthropoda; class Insecta; order Hymenoptera; family Megachilidae; genus Megachile; species Megachile willughbiella. The sequence continues at coordinate 2,108,412 of CAMAOD020000266.1, forward strand.
CGGACACAGAGACAGTGACACAGAGGCAGGGACACAGAGACAGAGACACAGACACAGGGACAGAAAGAGAGAGACGCAGAGACAGAGACACAGAGACTGAGGCAAAGAGACAGAGACACAGAGACACAGACACAGAGGCAGAGACACAGAGACAGAGACAGAGACACAGAGACAGAGACACAGAGACAGAGACACAGAGACAGAGACACAGAGACAGAGACACAGAGACAGAGACACGGAGACAGAGATACAGAGACAGAGACACAGAGGCAGAGGCAGAGACACAGAGACACCGAGACAGAAACACAGAGACAGAGACACGGAGACAGAGATACAGAGACACGGACACAGAGACAGAGACACAGAGACAGAGACACAGAGACAGAGACACAGAGACAGACACACAGAGACAGACACACAGAGACAGAGACACAGAGACAGAGACACAGAGACAGAGACACAGAGACAGAGACAGAGACAGAGACAGAGACACAGAGACAGAGACACAGAGACAGAGACACAGAGACAGAGACACAGAGACAGAGACACAGAGACAGACACACAGAGACAGACACACAGAGACAGAGACACAGAGACAGAGACACAGAGACAGAGACACAGAGACAGAGACAGAGACAGAGACAGAGACACAGAGACAGAGACACAGAGACAGAGTCACAGAGACAAAGACACAGAGACAGAGACACAGAGACAGAGACACAGAGACAGAGACACAGAGACAGCGACACAGAGACAGAGACACAGAGACAGAGACAGAGACACAGAGACAGAGACACAGAGGCGGAGACACAGAGGCAGAGTCACAGAGGCAGAGACACAGAGGCAGAGACACAGAGGCAGAGACACAGAGGCAGAGACACAGAGACAGAGACACAGAGACAGAGACAGAGACAGAGACAGAGACACAGAGACAGAGACACAGAGACAGAGAGAGAGAGACAGAGACACAGAGACAGAGAGACAGAGAGACAGAGACACAGAGACAAAGAGACAGAGTCACAGAGACGGAGACACAGAGGCAGAGGCAGAGACACAGAGGCAGAGACACAGAGACAGAGACACAGCGACAGAGACGCAGAGACAGAGACACAGAGACAGAGACACAGAGACAGAGACACAGAGACAGAGACACAGAGACAGAGACACGGAGACAGAGACACAGAGACAGAGACGCAGAGACGCAGAGACTGAGACACAGAGACAGAGACACAGAGACAGAGACACAGAGGCAGGGGCACAGAGACAGAGACACAAAGACAGATACACAGAGACAGAGACACAGAGACAGTGACACAGAGGCAGGGGCACAGAGACAGAGACACAGACACAGGGACAGAAAGACAGAGACGCAGATACAGAGACACAGAGACTGAGACAAAGAGACAGAGACACAGAGACAGAGACACAGAGACAGAGACATAGAGACAGAGACACAGAGACAGAGACACAGAGACAGAGACACAGAGACACAGAGACAGAGACAGAGACACAGAGACAGAGACACAAAGACAGAGACACAGAGACAGAGACCCAGAGACAGAGACACAGAGACAGAGACACAGAGACAGAGACACAGAGACAGAGACACGGAGACAGAGATGCAGAGACAGAGGCACAGAGACAGAGACACAGAGACTGAGACACAGAGACAGAGACACAGGGACAGAGACACAGAGACAGAGGCACAGAGACAGAGACACAGAGACAGAGACACAGGGACAGAGACACAGAGACAGAGACACAGAGACAAAGACACAGAGACAGAGACACAGAGACAGGGGCACAGACACAGAGAAACAGAGACAGAGACACGGAGACAGAGATACAAGGACAGGGTACAGAGACAGAGACACAGAGACAGAGACACAGAGACAGAGATACAGAGACAGAGATACAGAGACAGAGACACAGAGACAGAGACACAGAGACAGAGACACAGAGACAGAGACACAGAGACAGAGACACAGAGACAGAGATACAGAGACAGAGACACAGAGACAGAGACACAGAGACAGAGACACGGAGACAGAGACACCGAGACAGAGACACGGTGACAGAGACACAGGGACAGAGACACAGAGACAGTGACACAGAGACAGAGACACAGAGACAGAGGCACAAAGACAGAGACACAGAGACAGAGGCACAGAGACAGAGACACAGAGACAGAGACACAGAGACAGAGACACAGAGACAGAGACACAGAGACAGAGACACAGAGACAGAGACACAGAGACAGAGACACAGAGACAAAGACACAGAGACAGAGACACAGAGACAGAGACACAGAGACAGAGACACAGAGACAGAGACACAGAGACAGAGGCAGAGACAGAGACAGAGACAGAGACACAGAGACAGAGACACAGAGACAGAGACACAGAGACAGAGACACAGAGACAGAGACACAGAGACAGAGACACAGAGACAGAGACACAGAGACAGAGACACAGAGACAGAGACACAGAGACAGAGACACAGAGACAGAGACACAGAGACGGATACACAGATACATAGGCGCACAGACAGAGACACAGATTAAGACACACGGAGACAGAGGCAGAGACACAGAGACAGAGACAAGGAGACTTAGACACAGAGACAGAGACACAGATACATAGGCACAGGGACACAGACACAGAGAGAGAGAGACACAGAGACAGAGACAGAGACACAGACACAGGGACAGAAAGAGAGAGACGCAGAGACAGAGACACAGAGACTGAGGCAAAGAGACAGAGACACAGAGACACAGACACAGAGGCAGAGACACAGAGACAGAGACACAGAGACAGAGACACAGAGACAGAGACACAGAGACAGAGACACAGAGACAGAGACACAGAGACAGAGACACGGAGACAGAGATACAGAGACAGAGACACAGAGGCAGAGGCAGAGACACAGAGACACCGAGACAGAAACACAGAGACAGAGACACGGAGACAGAGATACAGAGACACGGACACAGAGACAGGGACACAGAGGCAATGACACAGACACAGAGACACATAGGCACAGACACAGATACAGAGAAAAAGAGACAGGGTCACAGAGACGGAGACACAGAGGCAGAGACACAGAGACAGAGACACAGAGACAGAGACACAGGGACAGATACACAGAGACAGAGACACAGAGACAGACACACAGAGACAGAGACACAGAGACAGAGACACAGAGACAGAGACACAGAGACAGAGACACAGAGACAGACACACAGAGACAGACACACAGAGACAGGGACACAGAGACAGAGACACAGAGACAGAGACACAGAGACAGAGACAGAGACAGAGACAGAGACACAGAGACAGAGACACAGAGACAGAGTCACAGAGACAAAGACACAGAGACAGAGACACAGAGACAGAGACACAGAGACAGAGACACAGAGACAGCGACACAGAGACAGAGACACAGAGACAGAGACAGAGACACAGAGACAGAGACACAGAGGCGGAGACACAGAGGCAGAGTCACAGAGGCAGAGACACAGAGGCAGAGACACAGAGGCAGAGACACAGAGGCAGAGAAACAGAGACAGAGACACAGAGACAGAGACAGAGACAGAGACACAGAGACAGAGACACAGAGACAGAGAGAGAGAGACAGAGACACAGAGACAGAGAGACAGAGAGACAGAGACACAGAGACAAAGAGACAGAGTCACAGAGACGGAGACACAGAGGCAGAGGCAGAGACACAGAGGCAGAGACACAGAGACAGAGACACAGCGACAGAGACGCAGAGACAGAGACACAGAGACAGAGACACAGAGACAGAGACACAGAGACAGAGACACAGAGACAGAGACGCAGAGACGCAGAGACTGAGACACAGAGACAGAGACACAGAGACAGAGACACAGAGGCAGGGGCACAGAGACAGAGACACAAAGACAGATACACAGAGACAGAGACACAGAGACAGTGACACAGAGGCAGGGGCACAGAGACAGAGACACAGACACAGGGACAGAAAGACAGAGACGCAGATACAGAGACACAGACTCTGAGACAAAGAGACAGAGACACAGAGACAGAGACACAGAGACAGAGACATAGAGACAGAGACACAGAGACAGAGACACAGAGACAGAGACACAGAGACACAGAGACAGAGACAGAGACACAGAGACAGAGACACAAAGACAGAGACACAGAGACAGAGACCCCGAGACAGAGACACAGAGACAGAGACACAGAGACAGAGACACAGAGACAGAGACACGGAGACAGAGATGCAGAGACAGAGGCACAGAGACAGAGACACAGAGACTGAGACACAGAGACAGAGACACAGGGACAGAGACACAGAGACAGAGGCACAGAGACAGAGACACAGAGACAGAGACACAGGGACAGAGACACAGAGACAGAGACACAGAGACAAAGACACAGAGACAGAGACACAGAGACAGGGGCACAGACACAGAGAAACAGAGACAGAGACACGGAGACAGAGATACAAGGACAGGGTACAGAGACAGAGACACAGAGACAGAGACACAGAGACAGAGATACAGAGACAGAGATACAGAGACAGAGACACAGAGACAGAGACACAGAGACAGAGACACAGAGACAGAGACACAGAGACAGAGACACAGAGACAGAGATACAGAGACAGAGACACAGAGACAGAGACACAGAGACAGAGACACGGAGACAGAGACACAGAGACAGAGACACGGTGACAGAGACACAGGGACAGAGACACAGAGACAGAGACACAGAGACAGAGACACAGAGACAGAGGCACAGAGACAGAGACACAGCGACAGAGACACAGAGACAGAGACACAGAGACAGAGACACAGAGACAGAGACACAGAGACAGAGACACAGAGACAGAGACACAGAGACAGAGACACAGAGACAGAGACACAGAGACAGAGACACAGAGACAGAGACACAGAGACAGAGATACAGAGACAGAGACACAGAGACAGAGACACAGAGACAGAGACACGGAGACAGAGACACAGAGACAGAGACACGGTGACAGAGACACAGGGACAGAGACACAGAGACAGTGACACAGAGACAGAGACACAGAGACAGAGGCACAAAGACAGAGACACAGAGACAGAGGCACAGAGACAGAGACACAGAGACAGAGACACAGAGACAGAGACACAGAGACAGAGACACAGAGACAGAGACACAGAGACAGAGACACAGAGACAGAGACACAGAGACAAAGACACAGAGACAGAGACACAGAGACAGAGACACAGAGACAGAGACACAGAGACAGAGACACAGAGACAGAGGCAGAGACAGAGACAGAGACAGAGACACAGAGACAGAGACACAGAGACAGAGACACAGAGACAGAGACACAGAGACAGAGACACAGAGACAGAGACACAGAGACAGAGACACAGAGACAGAGACACAGAGACAGAGACACAGAGACAGAGACACAGAGACAGAGACACAGAGACAGAGACACAGAGACAGAGACACAGAGACGGATACACAGATACATAGGCGCACAGACAGAGACACAGATTAAGACACACGGAGACAGAGGCAGAGACACAGAGACAGAGACAAGGAGACTTAGACACAGAGACAGAGACACAGATACATAGGCACAGGGACACAGACACAGAGAGAGAGAGACACAGAGACAGAGACAGAGACACAGACACAGGGACAGAAAGAGAGAGACGCAGAGACAGAGACACAGAGACTGAGGCAAAGAGAGAGAGACACAGAGACACAGACACAGAGGCAGAGACACAGAGACAGAGACACAGAGACAGAGACACAGAGACAGAGACACAGAGACAGAGACACAGAGACAGAGACACAGAGACAGAGACACGGAGACAGAGATACAGAGACAGAGACACAGAGGCAGAGGCAGAGACACAGAGACACCGAGACAGAAACACAGAGACAGAGACACGGAGACAGAGATACAGAGACACGGACACAGAGACAGGGACACAGAGGCAATGACACAGACACAGAGACACATAGGCACAGACACAGATACAGAGAAAAAGAGACAGGGTCACAGAGACGGAGACACAGAGGCAGAGACACAGAGACAGAGACACAGAGACAGAGACACAGGGACAGATACACAGAGACAGAGACACAGAGACAGACACACAGAGACAGAGACACAGAGACAGAGACACAGAGACAGAGACACAGAGACAGAGACACAGAGACAGACACACAGAGACAGACACACAGAGACAGGGACACAGAGACAGAGACACAGAGACAGAGACACAGAGACAGAGACAGAGACAGAGACAGAGACACAGAGACAGAGACACAGAGACAGAGTCACAGAGACAAAGACACAGAGACAGAGACACAGAGACAGAGACACAGAGACAGAGACACAGAGACAGCGACACAGAGACAGAGACACAGAGACAGAGACAGAGACACAGAGACAGAGACACAGAGGCGGAGACACAGAGGCAGAGTCACAGAGGCAGAGACACAGAGGCAGAGACACAGAGGCAGAGACACAGAGGCAGAGAAACAGAGACAGAGACACAGAGACAGAGACAGAGACAGAGACACAGAGACAGAGACACAGAGACAGAGAGAGAGAGACAGAGACACAGAGACAGAGAGACAGAGAGACAGAGACACAGAGACAAAGAGACAGAGTCACAGAGACGGAGACACAGAGGCAGAGGCAGAGACACAGAGGCAGAGACACAGAGACAGAGACACAGCGACAGAGACGCAGAGACAGAGACACAGAGACAGAGACACAGAGACAGAGACACAGAGACAGAGACACAGAGACAGAGACACAGAGACAGAGACGCAGAGACGCAGAGACTGAGACACAGAGACAGAGACACAGAGACAGAGACACAGAGGCAGGGGCACAGAGACAGAGACACAAAGACAGATACACAGAGACAGAGACACAGAGACAGTGACACAGAGGCAGGGGCACAGAGACAGAGACACAGACACAGGGACAGAAAGGCAGAGACGCAGATACAGAGACACAGACTCTGAGACAAAGAGACAGAGACACAGAGACAGAGACACAGAGACAGAGACATAGAGACAGAGACACAGAGACAGAGACACAGAGACAGAGACACAGAGACACAGAGACAGAGACAGAGACACAGAGACAGAGACACAAAGACAGAGACACAGAGACAGAGACCCCGAGACAGAGACACAGAGACAGAGACACAGAGACAGAGACACAGAGACAGAGACACAGAGACAGAGACACGGAGACAGAGATGCAGAGACAGAGGCACAGAGACAGAGACACAGAGACTGAGACACAGAGACAGAGACACAGGGACAGAGACACAGAGACAGAGGCACAGAGACAGAGACACAGAGACAGAGACACAGGGACAGAGACACAGAGACAGAGACACAGAGACAAAGACACAGAGACAGAGACACAGAGACAGGGGCACAGACACAGAGAAACAGAGACAGAGACACGGAGACAGAGATACAAGGACAGGGTACAGAGACAGAGACACAGAGACAGAGACACAGAGACAGAGATACAGAGACAGAGATACAGAGACAGAGACACAGAGACAGAGACACAGAGACAGAGACACAGAGACAGAGACACAGAGACAGAGACACAGAGACAGAGATACAGAGACAGAGACACAGAGACAGAGACACAGAGACAGAGACACGGAGACAGAGACACAGAGACAGAGACACGGTGACAGAGACACAGGGACAGAGACACAGAGACAGAGACACAGAGACAGAGACACAGAGACAGAGGCACAGAGACAGAGACACAGCGACAGAGACACAGAGACAGAGACACAGAGACAGAGACACAGAGACAGAGACACAGAGACAGAGACACAGAGACAGAGACACAGAGACAGAGACACAGAGACAGAGACACAGAGACAGAGACACAGAGACAGAGACACAGAGACAGAGACACAGAGACAGAGACACAGAGACAGAGACACAGAGACAGAGACACAGAGACAGAGACACAGAGACAGAGACACAGAGACAGAGACACAGAGACAGAGACACAGAGACAGAGACACAGAGACAGAGACACAGAGACAGAGACGCAGAGACAGAGACACAGAGACAGAGACGCAGAGACAGAGACACAGAGACAGAGACACAGAGACAGAGACACAGAGACAGAGACACAGAGACAGAGACACAGAGACAGAGACACAGAGACAGAGACACAGAGACAGAGACACAGAGACAGAGACACAGAGACAGAGACACAGAGACAGAGACACAGAGACAGAGACACAGAGACAGAGACACAGAGACAGAGACACAGAGACAGAGACACAGAGACAGTGACACAGAGACAGTGACACAGAGGCAGGGACACAGAGACAGAGACACAGACACAGGGACAGAAAGACAGAGACGCAGAGACAGAGACACAGAGACTCAGGCAAAGAGACAGAGACACAGAGACAGAGACACAGAGACAGAGACACAGAGGCAGAGTCACAGAGGCAGAGACACAGAGGCAGAGACACAGAGGCAGAGACACAGAGGCAGAGTCACAGAGGCAGAGACACACAGGCAGATACACAGAGGCAAAGACACAGACACAGGTACAGAGAGACAGAGACAGAGACAAAGAGACAGAGACACAGAGACAAAGAGACAGAGTCACAGAGACGGTGACACGGAGACATAGACGCGGAGACACAACACGAAGACAGAGACACAGAGACAGAGACACAGAGACAGAGACACAGAGACAGAGACACAGAGACAGAGACACAGGTTCAGAGACACAGAGACAGAGACACGGAGACAGAGATGCAGAGCCAGAGGCACAGAGACAGAGACACAGAGACAGAGACACAGAGACAGAGACACAGAGACAGAGACACAGAGACAGATACACAGAGACAGAGACACAGAGACAGAGACACAGAGACAGAGACACAGAGACAGAGACACACAGACAGAGGCACAGAGACAGACACACAGAGACAGAGACACAGAGAGAGAGACACAGAGACAGAGACACAGGGACAGAGACACAGAGACACAGAGACTGAGACAGAGACAGAGACACAGAGACAGAGACACAGAGACAGAGACACAGAGCCAGACACACAGAGACAGAGACACAGAGACAGAGACACAGAGACAGAGACACAGAAACAGAGACACAGAGACAGAGACACAGAGACAGAGACAGAGACAGAGACAGAGACAGAGACACAGAGACAGAGACACAGAGACAAAGACACAGAGACAGAGACACAGAGACAGAGACACAGAGACAGAGGCACAGACACAGAGAAACGGAGACAGAGACACGGAGACAGAGATACAGAGACAGGGTACAGAGACAGAGACACAGACACAGAGACACAGAGACAGAGAGACAGAGACAGAGACACAGAGACAGAGACAGAGACAGAGACACAGAGACAGAGACACAGAGACAGAGACACAGAGACAGAGACACAGAGACAGAGACACAGAGACAGAGACACAGAGACAGAGATACAGAGACAGAGACACAGAGACAGAGACACAGAGACAGAGACACAGAGACAGAGACACAGAGACAGAGACACGGAGACAGAGATACAGAGACAGAGACACAGAGACAGAGACACAGAGACAGAGACACAGAGACAGAGACAGAGACACAGAGACAGAGACACAGAGGCAGAGACACAGAGACAGAGACACAGAGACAGAGGCACAGACACAGAGAAATAGAGACAGAGACACAGAGACAAAGACAGAGACAGAGACACAGTGACAGGGGCACAGGGACAGAGACACGGAGACAGAGGTGCAGAGACAGAGGCACACAGACAGAGACACAGAGACAGAGACACAGAGACAGATACACAGAGACAGAGACACAGAGACAGAGACACAGAGACAGAGACACAGAAATAGAGTCACAGAAACAGAGTCTCAACGACAGCGACACAGAGACAGAGACACAGAGACAGAGACACAGAGACAGAGACACAGAGACAGAGACACAGAGACAGAGACACAGAGACAGAGACACAGAGACAGAGACACGGAGACAGAGACACAGAGACAGAGACACAGAGACAGAGACACAGAGACAGAGACACAGAGACAGAGACACAGAGACAGAGACACAGAGACAGAGACACAGAGACAGAGACACAGAGACAGAGACACAGAGACAGAGACACAGAGACAGAGACACAGAGACAGAGACACAGAGACAGAGACACAGAGACAGAGACACAGAGACAGAGACACAGAGACAGAGACACAGAGACAGAGACACAGAGACAGAGACACAGAGACAGAGATACAGAGACAGAGACACAGGGACAGAGACACGGAGACAGAGACACAGGGACAGGAACACAGGGACAGAGACACGGAGACAGAGACACAGAGACAGAGACACAGAGACAGACACACAGAGACAGAAATACGGAGACAGAGACAGAGAGAGAGACAGAGACACAGAGGCAGAGACACGGAGACTGGAACACAGAAAGGAAGACACAGAGACAGAGGCACAGAGACAGAGACACAGGGACAGAGACAGGGTCACATGGACAGTGACAGAGACAGGGTCACAGAGACAGAGGCATAGAGACAGAGACACAGAGACAGAGATACAGAGACAGAGACACAGGGACAGAGACACGGAGACAGAGACACAGGGACAGGGACACAGGGACAGAGACACGGAGACAGAGACACAGAGACAGAGACACAGAGACAGAGACACAGAGACGGAGACACAGAGACAGAGACACAGAGACAGAGACACGGAGACAGAGACAGAGACAGAGACACAGAGACAGAGACACAGAGACAGAGACACAGAGACAGAGACACAGAGACAGAGACACAGAGACAGAGACACAGAGGCAGAGACACAGAGACAGAGACACAGAGACAGAGACACAGAGACAGAGACACAGAGACAGAGACACAGAGACAGAGACACTGAGACAGAGGCACAGACACAGAGAAACAGAGACAGAGACACGGAGACAGAGATACAGAGACAGGGTACAGAGACAGAGACACAGAGACAGAGACACAGAGACAGAGATACAGAGACAGAGACACAGGGACAGAGACACGGAGACAGAGACACAGGGACAGGGACACAGGGACAGAGACACGGAGACAGAGACACGGAGACAGAGACACAGAGACAGAGACACAGAGACAGAGACACAGAGACAGAGACACAGAGACAGAGACACAGAGACAGAGACACAGAGGCAGAGACACAGAGACAGAGACAGAGACAGAGACACAGAGACAGAGACACAGAGACAGAGACACAGAGACAGAGACACAGAGACAGAGACACAGAGACAGAGACACAGAGACAGAGACACAGAGACAGAGACACAGAGACAGAGACAGAGACACAGAGACAGAGACACAGAGACAGAGACACAGAGACAGAGACACAGAGACAGAGACACAGAGACAGAGGCACAGACACAGAGAAGCAGAGACAGAGACACGGAGACAGAGACACAGAGACAGAGACAGAGACAAGGAGAGTTAGACACAGAGACAGAGACACAGAGACAGAGACACAGAGACAGAGACACAGAGCCAGAGACACAGAGACAGAGACACAGATACAGAGACACAGAGACAGAGACACAGAGACAGAGACACAGAGACAGAGACACAGAGACAGAGACACAGAGACAGAGACACAGAGACAGAGACACAGAGACAGAGACACAGAGACAGAGACACAGATACAGAGGCACAGAGACAGAGACACAGAGACAGAGACACAGAGACAGAGACACAGGGACAGAGACACAGAGACAGAGACACAGAGACAGGGACACAGAGACAGAGACACAGAGACAGAGACACAGAGACAGAGACACAGAGACAGAGACACAGAGACAGAGGCAGAGACAGAGACAGAGACAGAGACAGAGACAGAGACACAGAGACAGAGACACAGAGACAGAGACACAGAGACAGAGACACAGAGACAGAGACACAGAGACAGAGACACAGAGACAGAGACACAGAGACAGAGACACAGAGACAGAGACACAGAGACAGAGACACAGAGACAGAGACACAGAGACAGAGACACAGAGACTGAGACACAGAGACGGATACACAGATACATAGGCGCACAGACAGAGACACAGATTAAGACACACGGAGACAGAGGCAGAGACACAGAGACAGAGACAAGGAGACTTAGACACAGAGACAGAGACACAGATACATAGGCACAGGGACACAGACACAGAGAGAGAGAGACACAGAGACAGAGACAGAGACACAGACACAGGGACAGAGACACAGAGACAGAGACACAGAGACAGAGACACAGACACAGAGACACAGAGGCAGAGACACAGAGACAGAGACACAGAGACGGAGACACAGAGACAGAGACACAGAGACAGATACCCAGAGACAGAGACACAGAGGCAGAGACAGAGACACAGAGACAGAGACACAGAGAGAGAGACACAGAGACAGAGACATAGAGACAGAGACAGAGACATAGTCAGAGACAGAGACACAGAGCACAGACACAGACACGGATACACAGATACATAGGCGCACAGACAGAGACACAGTTTAAGACACATGGAGACAGAGGCAGAGACACAGAGACAGAGACAAGGAGACTCAGACACAGAGACAGAGACACAGAGACAGAGACAGAGACAGAGTCAGAGACAGAGACACAGAGCACAGACACAGACACGGATACACAGATACATAGGCGCACAGACAGAGACACAGTTTAAGACACATGGAGACAGAGGCAGAGACACAGAGACAGAGACAAGGAGACTTAGACACAGAGACAGAGACACAGAGACAGAGACACAGAGACAGAGACAGAGACAGAGTCAGAGACAGAGACACAGAGCACAGACACAGACACGGATACACAGATTCATAGGCGCACAGACAGAGACACAGTTTAAGACACATGGAGACAGAGGCAGAGACACAGAGACAGAGACAAGGAGACTTAGACACAGAGACAGACACACAGAGACAGAGACAGGGACAGAGTCAGAGACAGAGACACAGAGCACAGACACAGAGACGGATACACAGATACATAGGCGCACAGACAGAGACACAGATTAAGACACACGGAGACAGAGGCAGAGACACAGAGACAGAGACAAGGAGACTTAGACACAGAGACAGAGACACAGAGACAGAGACACAGAGACAGAGACAGAGACACAGAGACAGAGACACAGAGACAGAGACACAGAGACAGAGACACAGAGACAGAGACACAGAGACAGAGACACAGAGACAGAGACACAGAGACAGAGACACAGAGACAGAGACACAGAGACAGAGACACAGAGCACAGACACAGAGACGGATACACAGATACATAGGCGCACAGACAGAGACACAGATTAAGACACACGGAGACAGAGGCAGAGACACAGAGACAGAGACAAGGAGACTTAGACACATCGACAGAGACCCCGAGACAGAGCCAAAGAGACAGAGACACAGATATATAGGCACAGGGACAGAGACACAGAGACACAGACACAGAGACAGAGACACAGAGACAGAGACACAGAGACAGAGACACAGAGACAGAGACACAGAGACAGAGACACAGAGACAGAGACACAGAGACAGAGACACAGAGACAGAGACACAGAGACAGAGACACAGAGACAGAGACACAGAGACAGAGACACAGAGACAGAGACACAGAGACAGAGACACAGAGACAGAGACACAGAGACAGAGACACAGAGACAGAGACACAGAGACAGAGACACAGAGACAGAGGCACAGAGACAGAGACAAAGACAGAGACACAGAGAGAGAGACACAGGGACAGAGACAGAGAGACAGAGACAGAGACGCAGAGACAAAGTCACAGAGACAGAGACACAGATACATTGGCACAGGGACATAGACACAGAGAGAGAGAGACACAGAGACAGAGACAGAGACACAGACACAGAGACAGAGACACAGAGACAGAGACACAGAGACAGAGACACAGAGACAGAGACACAGAGACAGAGACACAGAGACAGAGACACAGAGACAGAGACACAGAGACAGAGACACAGAGACAGAGACACAGAGACAGAGACACAGAGACAGAGACACAGAGACAGAGACACAGAGACAGAGACACAGAGACAGAGACACAGAGACAGAGACACAGAGACAGAGACACAGAGACAGAGACACAGAGACTGAGACACAGAGACAGAGACATAGACACAGAGACACAGAGACAGAGACACAGAGACAGAGCCACAGAGACAGAGACACAGAGACAGAGACACAGAGACGGAGACACAGAGACAGAGACACAGAGACAGAGACCCAGAGACAGAGACACAGAGACAGAGACGCAGAGACAGAGACAGAGACACAGAGGCAGAGGCACAGAGAGAGAGACACAGAGACAGAGACACAGAGACAGAGACAGAGACAGAGTCAGAGACAGAGACACAGAGACTGAGACACAGAGACAGAGACACAGAGACAGAGACAGGGACAAGGAGAGTTAGACACACAGACAGAGACACAGAGACAGAGACACAGAGACAGAGACACAGAGACAGAGACACAGAGACAGAGACACAGAGACAGAGACACAGAGACAGAGACACAGAGACAGAGACACAGAGACAGAGACACAGAGACAGAGACACAGAGACAGAGACACAGAGACAGAGACACAGAGACAGAGACACAGAGACAGAGACACAGAGACAGAGACACAGAGACAGAGACACAGAGACAGAGACACAGAGACAGAGACACAGAGACAGAGACACAGAGACAGAGACACAGAGACAGAGACACAGAGACAGAGACACAGAGACAGAGACACAGAGACAGAGACACAGATACATAGGCACAGGGACATAGACACAGAGAGAGCGAGACACAGAGACAGAGACAGAGACACAGACACAGAGACAGAGACACAGAGACAGAGACACAGAGACAGAGACACAGAGACAGAGACACAGAGGCAGAGACACAGAGACAGAGACAAAGAGACTTAGACACATCGACAGAGACACAGAGACAGAGACACAGAGACAGAGACACAGAGGCAGAGACACAGAGGCAGAGACACAGAGGCAGAGACACAGAGACAGAGACACAGAGACAGAGACACAGAGACAGAGACACAGAGACAGAGACACAGAGACAGAGACACAGAGACAGAGACACAGAGACAGAGACGCAGAGACAGAGACACAGAGACAGAGACACAGAGACAGAGACACAGAGACAGAGACACAGAGGCAGAGACACAGAGACAGAGACACAGAGGCAGAGACACAGAGACAGAGACACAGAGACAGAGACACAGAGACAGAGACACAGAGACAGAGACACAGAGACAGAGACACAGAGACAGAGACACAGGGACAGAGACACAGAGACAGAGACACAGAGACAGAGACGCAGAGACAGAGACGCAGAGACAGAGACACAGAGACAGAGACACAGAGACAGAGACACAGAGACAGAGACACGGAGACAGAGACACGGAGACAGAGACACGGAGACAGAGACACAGAGACAGAGACACAGAGACAGAGACACAGAGACGGAGACACAGAGACGGAGACACAGAGACAGAGACACAGAGACAGAGACACAGAGACAGAGACACAGAGACAGAGACACAGAGACAGGGACACAGAGACAGAGACACAGAGACAGAGACACAGAGACAGAGACACAGAGACAGAGACACGGAGACAGAGACACAGAGACAGAGACACAGAGACAGAGACACGGAGACAGAGACACAGAGACAGAGACACAGAGACAGAGACACAGAGACAGAGACACAGAGACAGAGACACAGAGATAGAGACACAGAGACAGAGACGGAGACAGAGAGAGAGATAGAGACACAGATACAAAGGCGCACAGACAGAGACACAGGTTAAGACACACGGAGGCAGAGGCAGAGACACAGAGACAGAGACAAGGAGACTTACACACAGAGACAGAGACACAGAGCACAGACACAGAGACGGATACACAGATACATAGGCGCACAGACAGATACACAGATTAAGACACACGGAGACAGAGGCAGAGACACAGAGACAGAGACAAAGAGACTTAGACACATCGACAGAGACACAGAGACAGAGACACGGAAACAGAGACACGGAGACAGAGACACAGAGACAGAGACACAGAGACAGAGACACAGAGACAGAGACACAGAGACAGAGACAGAGACACAGAGACAGAGACACAGAGACAGAGACACAGAGACAGAGACACAGAGACAGAGACACAGAGACAGAGACACAGAGACAGAGACACAGAGACAGAGACACAGAGACAGAGACACAGAGACAGAGATACAGAGACAGAGACACGGAGACAGAGACACAGAGGCAGAGACACAGAGACCGAGACACAGAGGCAGAGACTCAGAGACAGAGACACAGAGACAGAGACACAGAGACAGAGACACAGAGACAGAGACGGAGACAGAGAGAGAGATAGAGACACAGATACAAAGGCGCACAGACAGAGACACAGGTTAAGACACACGGAGGCAGAGGCAGAGACACAGAGACAGAGACAAGGAGACTTAGACACAGAGACAGAGACAAGGAGACTTAGACACAGAGACAGAGACACAGAGACAGAGACACAGAGACAGAGACACAGAGACAGAGACACAGAGACAGAGACACAGAGACAGAGACACAGAGACAGAGACACAGAGACAGAGACACAGAGACAGAGACGGAGACAGAGAGAGAGATAGAGACACAGATACAAAGGCGCACAGACAGAGACACAGGTTAAGACACACGGAGGCAGAGGCAGAGACACAGAGACAGAGACAAGGAGACTTAGACACAGAGACAGAAACAAGGAGACTTAGACACAGAGACAGAGACACAGAGACAGAGACACAGAGACAGAGACACAGAGACAGAGACACAGAGACAGAGACACAGAGACAGAGACACAGAGACAGAGACACAGAGACAGAGACACAGAGACAGAGACACAGAGACAGAGACACAGAGACACAGAGACTGAGACAGAGACAGAGACACAGAGACAGAGACACAGAGACAGAGACACAGAGACAGAGACACAGAGACAGAGACACAGAGACAGAGGCAGAGACAGAGACAGAGACAGAGACAGAGACAGAGACACAGAGACAGAGACACAGAGACAGAGACACAGAGACAGAGACACAGAGACAGAGACACAGAGACAGAGACACAGAGACAGAGACACAGAGACAGAGACACAGAGACAGAGACACAGAGACAGAGACACAGAGACTGAGACACAGAGACGGATACACAGATACATAGGCGCACAGACAGAGACACAGATTAAGACACACGGAGACAGAGGCAGAGACACAGAGACAGAGACAAGGAGACTTAGACACAGAGACAGAGACACAGATACATAGGCACAGGGACACAGACACAGAGAGAGAGAGACACAGAGACAGAGACAGAGACACAGACACAGGGACAGAGACACAGAGACAGAGACACAGAGACAGAGACACAGACACAGAGACACAGAGGCAGAGACACAGAGACAGAGACACAGAGACGGAGACACAGAGACAGAGACACAGAGACAGATACCCAGAGACAGAGACACAGAGGCAGAGACAGAGACACAGAGACAGAGACACAGAGAGAGAGACACAGAGACAGAGACATAGAGACAGAGACAGAGACATAGTCAGAGACAGAGACACAGAGCACAGACACAGACACGGATACACAGATACATAGGCGCACAGACAGAGACACAGTTTAAGACACATGGAGACAGAGGCAGAGACACAGAGACAGAGACAAGGAGACTCAGACACAGAGACAGAGACACAGAGACAGAGACAGAGACAGAGTCAGAGACAGAGACACAGAGCACAGACACAGACACGGATACACAGATACATAGGCGCACAGACAGAGACACAGTTTAAGACACATGGAGACAGAGGCAGAGACACAGAGACAGAGACAAGGAGACTTAGACACAGAGACAGAGACACAGAGACAGAGACACAGAGACAGAGACAGAGACAGAGTCAGAGACAGAGACACAGAGCACAGACACAGACACGGATACACAGATTCATAGGCGCACAGACAGAGACACAGTTTAAGACACATGGAGACAGAGGCAGAGACACAGAGACAGAGACAAGGAGACTTAGACACAGAGACAGACACACAGAGACAGAGACAGGGACAGAGTCAGAGACAGAGACACAGAGCACAGACACAGAGACGGATACACAGATACATAGGCGCACAGACAGAGACACAGATTAAGACACACGGAGACAGAGGCAGAGACACAGAGACAGAGACAAGGAGACTTAGACACAGAGACAGAGACACAGAGACAGAGACACAGAGACAGAGACAGAGACACAGAGACAGAGACACAGAGACAGAGACACAGAGACAGAGACACAGAGACAGAGACACAGAGACAGAGACACAGAGACAGATACACAGAGACAGAGACACAGAGACAGAGACACAGAGACAGAGACAGAGACAAGGAGAGTTAGACACAGAGACAGAGACGCAGAGACAGAGACACAGAGACAGAGACACAGAGACAGAGACACAGAGACAGAGACACAGAGCACAGACACAGAGACGGATACACAGATACATAGGCGCACAGACAGAGACACAGATTAAGACACACGGAGACAGAGGCAGAGACACAGAGACAGAGACAAGGAGACTTAGACACATCGACAGAGACCCCGAGACAGAGCCAAAGAGACAGAGACACAGATATATAGGCACAGGGACAGAGACACAGAGAGAGAGACACAGAGACAGAGACACAGAGCACAGACACAGAGACGGATACACAGATACATAGGCGCACAGACAGAGACACAGTTTAAGACACATGGAGACAGAGGCAGAGACACAGAGACAGAGACAAGGAGACTTAGACACAGAGACAGAGACACAGAGACAGAGACACAGAGACAGAGACGGAGACAGAGAGAGAGATAGAGACACAGATACAAAGGCGCACAGACAGAGACACAGGTTAAGACACACGGAGGCAGAGGCAGAGACACAGAGACAGAGACAAGGAGACTTAGACACAGAGACAGAGACACAGAGACAGAGACACAGAGACAGAGACACAGAGACAGAGACACAGAGACAGAGACACAGAGACAGAGACACAGAGACAGAGACACTGAGACAGAGACACAGAGACAGAGACACAGAGACAGAGACACAGAGACAGAGACACAGAGACAGAGACACAGAGACAGAGACACAGAGACAGAGACACAGAGACAGAGACACAGAGACAGAGACACAGAGACAGAGACACAGAGACAGAGACACAGAGACAGAGACACAGAGACAGAGACACAGAGACAGAGACACAGAGACAGAGACACAGAGACAGAGACACAGAGACAGAGACACAGAGACAGAGACGCAGAGACAGAGACGCAGAGACAGAGACACAGAGACAGAGACACAGAGACAGAGACACAGGGACAGAGACACAGAGACAGAGACACAGAGACAGAGACACAGAGACAGAGACACAGAGACAGAGACACAGAGACAGAGACACAGAGACAGAGACACAGAGACAGAGACACAGAGACAGAGACACAGAGACAGAGACGCAGAGACAGAGACACAGAGACAGAGACACGGAGACAGAGACACAGAGACAGAGACACAGAGACAGAGACACGGAGACAGAGACACGGAGACAGAGACACAGAGACAGAGACACAGAGACAGAGACACAGAGACAGAGACACAGAGATAGAGACACAGAGACAGAGACGTAGACAGAGAGAGAGATAGAGACACAGATACAAAGGCGCACAGACAGAGACACAGGTTAAGACACACGGAGGCAGAGGCAGAGACACAGAGACAGAGACAAGGAGACTTAGACACAGAGACAGAGAAACAGAGACAGAGACACAGAGAAAGAGACACAGAGACAGAGACACAGAGACAGAGACACAGAGACAGAGACACAGAGACAGAGACACAGAGACAGAGACACAGAGGCAGAGACACAGAGACAGAGACACAGAGACAGAGACACAGAGACGGAGACACAGAGACAGAGACACAGAGACAGATACCCAGAGACAGAGACACAGAGGCAGAGACAGAGACACAGGGACAGAGACACAGAGAGAGAGACACAGAGACAGAGACATAGAGACAGAGACAGAGACAGAGTCAGAGACAGAGACACAGAGCACAGACACAGACACGGATACACATATACATAGGCGCACAGACAGAGACACAGTTTAAGACACATGGAGACAGAGGCAGAGACACAGAGACAGAGACAAGGAGACTTAGACACAGAGACAGAGACACAGAGACAGAGACAGAGACAGAGTCAGAGACAGAGACACAGAGCACAGACACAGACACGGATACACAGATACATAGGCGCACAGACAGAGACACAGTTTAAGACACATGGAGACAGAGGCAGAGACACAGAGACAGAGACAAGGAGACTTAGACACAGAGACAGAGACACAGAGACAGAGACAGAGACAGAGACACAGAGCACAGACACAGACACGGATACACAGATACATAGGCGCACAGACAGAGACACAGTTTAAGACACATGGAGACAGAGGCAGAGACACAGAGACAGAGACAAGGAGACTTAGACACAGAGACAGAGACACAGAGACAGAGACAGGGACAGAGTCAGAGACAGAGACACAGAGCACAGACAGAGAGACGGATACACAGATACATAGGCGCACAGACAGAGACACAGATTAAGACACACGGAGACAGAGGCAGAGACACAGAGACAGAGACAAGGAGACTTAGACACATCGACAGAGACACAGAGACAGAGACACAGAGTCAGAGACACAGAGACAGAGACACAGAGACAGAGACAGAGAGACAGAGACAGAGAGACAGAGACACAGAGACAGAGACACAGAGACAGAGACACAGAGACAGAGACACAGAGACAGAGACACAGAGACAGAGACACAGAGACAGAGATACAGAGACAGAGACACAGAGACAGAGACACAGAGACAGAGGCAGAGACAGAGACAGAGACAGAGACAGAGACAGAGACAGAGACAGAGAGACAGAGACACAGAGACGGAGACACAGAGACAGAGACACAGAGACGGAGACACAGAGACAGAGACACAGAGACAGATACCCAGAGACAGAGACACAGAGACAGAGACACAGAGGCAGAGACAGAGACAGAGACAGAGACAGAGACAGAGACAGAGACAGAGACAGAGACAGAGACAGAGGCAGAGACAGAGAGACAGAGACACAGAGACAGAGACACAGAGACAGAGACACAGAGACAGAGACACAGAGACAGAGACACAGAGACAGAGACACAGAGACAGAGACACAGACACAGAGACAGAGACACAGAGACAGAGACACAGAGACAGAGACACAGAGACAGAGACACAGACACAGAGACACAGAGACAGAGACACAGAGACAGAGACACAGAGACGGAGACACAGAGACAGAGACACAGAGACAGATACCCAGAGACAGAGACACAGAGACAGAGACACAGAGACAGAGACACAGAGATAGAGACACAGAGACAGAGACGGAGACAGAGAGAGAGATAGAGACACAGATACAAAGGCGCACAGACAGAGACACAGGTTAAGACACACGGAGGCAGAGGCAGAGACACAGAGACAGAGACAAGGAGACTTACACACAGAGACAGAGACACAGAGCACAGACACAGAGACGGATACACAGATACATAGGCGCACAGACAGATACACAGATTAAGACACACGGAGACAGAGGCAGAGACACAGAGACAGAGACAAAGAGACTTAGACACATCGACAGAGACACAGAGACAGAGACACGGAAACAGAGACACGGAGACAGAGACACAGAGACAGAGACACAGAGACAGAGACACAGAGACAGAGACAGAGACACAGAGACAGAGACACAGAGACAGAGGCACAGAGACAGAGACACAGAGACAGAGACACAGAGACAGAGACACAGAGACAGAGACACAGAGACAGAGACACAGAGACAGAGACACAGAGACAGAGACACAGAGACAGAGATACAGAGACAGAGACACGGAGACAGAGACACAGAGGCAGAGACACAGAGGCCGAGACACAGAGGCAGAGACTCAGAGACAGAGACACAGAGACAGAGACACAGAGACAGAGACACAGAGACAGAGACGGAGACAGAGAGAGAGATAGAGACACAGATACAAAGGCGCACAGACAGAGACACAGGTTAAGACACACGGAGGCAGAGGCAGAGACACAGAGACAGAGACAAGGAGACTTAGACACAGAGACAGAGACAAGGAGACTTAGACACAGAGACAGAGACACAGAGACAGAGACACAGAGACAGAGACACAGAGACAGAGACACAGAGACAGAGACACAGAGACAGAGACACAGAGACAGAGACACAGAGACAGAGACACAGAGACAGAGACACAGAGACAGAGACACAGAGACAGAGACACAGAGACAGAGACGGAGACAGAGAGAGAGATAGAGACACAGATACAAAGGCGCACAGACAGAGACACAGGTTAAGACACACGGAGGCAGAGGCAGAGACACAGAGACAGAGACAAGGAGACTTAGACACAGAGACAGAGACACAGAGACAGAGACACAGAGACAGAGACACAGAGACAGAGACACAGAGACAGAGACACAGAGACAGAGACACAGAGACAGAGACACAGAGACAGAGACACAGAGACAGAGACACAGAGACAGAGACACAGAGACAGAGACACAGAGACAGAGACACAGAGACAGAGACACAGAGACAGAGACACAGAGACAGAGACACAGAGACAGAGACACAGAGACAGAGACACAGAGACAGAGACACAGAGACAGAGACACAGAGACAGAGACACAGAGACAGAGACACAGAGACAGAGACACAGAGACAGAGACACAGAGACAGAGACGCAGAGACAGAGACGCAGAGACAGAGACACAGAGACAGAGACACAGAGACAGAGACACAGGGACAGAGACACAGAGACAGAGACACAGAGACAGAGACACAGAGACAGAGACACAGAGACAGAGACACAGAGACAGAGACACAGAGACAGAGACACAGAGACAGAGACACAGAGACAGAGACACAGAGACAGAGACGCAGAGACAGAGACACAGAGACAGAGACACGGAGACAGAGACACAGAGACAGAGACACAGAGACAGAGACACGGAGACAGAGACACGGAGACAGAGACACAGAGACAGAGACACAGAGACAGAGACACAGAGACAGAGACACAGAGATAGAGACACAGAGACAGAGACGTAGACAGAGAGAGAGATAGAGACACAGATACAAAGGCGCACAGACAGAGACACAGGTTAAGACACACGGAGGCAGAGGCAGAGACACAGAGACAGAGACTAGGAGACTTAGACACAGAGACAGAGAAACAGAGACAGAGACACAGAGAAAGAGACACAGAGACAGAGACACAGAGACAGAGACACAGAGACAGAGACACAGAGACAGAGACACAGAGGCAGAGACACAGAGACAGAGACACAGAGACAGAGACACAGAGACGGAGACACAGAGACAGAGACACAGAGACAGATACCCAGAGACAGAGACACAGAGGCAGAGACAGAGACACAGGGACAGAGACACAGAGAGAGAGACACAGAGACAGAGACATAGAGACAGAGACAGAGACAGAGTCAGAGACAGAGACACAGAGCACAGACACAGACACGGATACACATATACATAGGCGCACAGACAGAGACACAGTTTAAGACACATGGAGACAGAGGCAGAGACACAGAGACAGAGACAAGGAGACTTAGACACAGAGACAGAGACACAGAGACAGAGACAGAGACAGAGTCAGAGACAGAGACACAGAGCACAGACACAGACACGGATACACAGATACATAGGCGCACAGACAGAGACACAGTTTAAGACACATGGAGACAGAGGCAGAGACACAGAGACAGAGACAAGGAGACTTAGACACAGAGACAGAGACACAGAGACAGAGACAGAGACAGAGACACAGAGCACAGACACAGACACGGATACACAGATACATAGGCGCACAGACAGAGACACAGTTTAAGACACATGGAGACAGAGGCAGAGACACAGAGACAGAGACAAGGAGACTTAGACACAGAGACAGAGACACAGAGACAGAGACAGGGACAGAGTCAGAGACAGAGACACAGAGCACAGACAGAGAGACGGATACACAGATACATAGGCGCACAGACAGAGACACAGATTAAGACACACGGAGACAGAGGCAGAGACACAGAGACAGAGACAAGGAGACTTAGACACATCGACAGAGACACAGAGACAGAGACACAGAGTCAGAGACACAGAGACAGAGACACAGAGACAGAGACAGAGAGACAGAGACAGAGAGACAGAGACACAGAGACAGAGACACAGAGACAGAGACACAGAGACAGAGACACAGAGACAGAGACACAGAGACAGAGACACAGAGACAGAGATACAGAGACAGAGACACAGAGACAGAGACACAGAGACAGAGGCAGAGACAGAGACAGAGACAGAGACAGAGACAGAGACAGAGACAGAGAGACAGAGACACAGAGACGGAGACACAGAGACAGAGACACAGAGACGGAGACACAGAGACAGAGACACAGAGACAGATACCCAGAGACAGAGACACAGAGACAGAGACACAGAGGCAGAGACAGAGACAGAGACAGAGACAGAGACAGAGACAGAGACAGAGACAGAGACAGAGACAGAGGCAGAGACAGAGAGACAGAGACACAGAGACAGAGACACAGAGACAGAGACACAGAGACAGAGACACAGAGACAGAGACACAGAGACAGAGACACAGAGACAGAGACACAGACACAGAGACAGAGACACAGAGACAGAGACACAGAGACAGAGACACAGAGACAGAGACACAGACACAGAGACACAGAGACAGAGACACAGAGACAGAGACACAGAGACGGAGACACAGAGACAGAGACACAGAGACAGATACCCAGAGACAGAGACACAGAGACAGAGACACAGAGGCAGAGACAGAGACACAGAGACAGAGACACAGAGAGAGAGACACAGAGACAGAGACACAGAGACAGAGACAGAGACAGAGTCAGAGACAGAGACACAGAGCACAGACACAGACACGGATACACAGATACATAGGCGCACAGACAGAGACACAGTTTAAGACACATGGAGACAGAGGCAGAGACACAGAGACAGAGACAAGGAGACTTCGACACAGAGACAGAGACACAGAGACAGAGACAGAGACAGAGACACAGAGCACAGGCACAGACACGGATACACAGATACATAGGCGCACAGACAGAGACACAGTTTAAGACACATGGAGACAGAGGCAGAGACACAGAGACAGAGACAAGGAGACTTAGACACAGAGACAGAGACACAGATACAGAGGCAGAGACAGAGACAGAGACAGAGACAGAGACAGAGACAGAGACAGAGACAGAGACAGAGACAGAGACAGAGACAGAGACAGAGACAGAGAGACAGAGACACAGAGACAGAGACACAGAGACAGAGACACAGAGACAGAGACACAGAGACGGATACACAGATACATAGGCGCACAGACAGAGACACAGATTACGACACACGGAGACAGAGGCAGAGACACAGAGACAGATACAAGGAGACTTAGACACAGAGACAGAGACACAGATACATAGGCACAGGGACACAGACACAGAGAGGGAGAGACACAGAGACAGAGACAGAGACAGAGACACAGAGACAGAGACACAGAGACAGAGACACAGAGACAGAGACACAGAGACAGAGACACAGAGACAGAGACACAGAGACAGAGACACAGAGACAGAGACACAGAGACAGAGAGAGAGATAGAGACACAGATACAATGGCGCACAGACAGAGACACAGGTTAAGACACACGGAGGCAGAGGCAGAGACACAGAGACAGAGACAAGGAGACTTAGACACAGAGACAGAGACACAGAGACAGAGACACAGAGACAGAGACACAGAGACAGAGACACAGAGACAGAGACACAGAGACAGAGGCACAGAGGCAGAGACACAGAGACAGAGACACAGAGACAGAGACACAGAGGCAGAGACACAGAGACAGAGACACAGAGACAGAGACACAGAGACGGAGACACAGAGACAGAGACACAGAGACAGATACCCAGAGACAGAGACACAGAGGCAGAGACAGAGACACAGAGAGAGAGACACAGAGACAGAGACATAGAGACAGAGACAGAGACAGAGTCAGAGACAGAGACACAGAGCACAGACACAGACACGGATACACAGATACATAGGCGCACAGACAGAGACACAGTTTAAGACACATGGAGACAGAGGCAGAGACACAGAGACAGAGACAAGGAGACTTAGACACAGAGACAGAGACACAGAGACAGAGACAGAGACAGAGTCAGAGACAGAGACACAGAGCACAGACACAGACACGGATACACAGATACATAGGCGCACAGACAGAGACACAGTTTAAGACACATGGAGACAGAGGCAGAGACACAGAGACAGAGACAAGGAGACTTAGACACAGAGACAGAGACACAGAGACAGAGACAGAGACAGAGACACAGAGCACAGACACAGACACGGATACACAGATACATAGGCGCACAGACAGAGACACAGTTTAAGACACATGGAGACAGAGGCAGAGACACAGAGACAGAGACAAGGAGACTTAGACACAGAGACAGAGACACAGAGACAGAGACAGGGACAGAGTCAGAGACAGAGACACAGAGCACAGACACAGAGACGGATACACAGATACATAGGCGCACAGACAGAGACACAGATTAAGACACACGGAGACAGAGGCAGATACACAGAGACAGAGACAAGGAGACTTAGACACATCGACAGAGACACAGAGACAGAGACACAGAGTCAGAGACACAGAGACAGAGACACAGAGACAGAGACAGAGAGACAGAGACACAGAGACAGAGACACAGAGACAGAGACACAGAGACAGAGACACAGAGACAGAGACACAGAGACAGA
The DNA here is from genome assembly GCA_945859595.2 of Megachile willughbiella. Lineage (NCBI taxonomy): Eukaryota > Metazoa > Arthropoda > Insecta > Hymenoptera > Megachilidae > Megachile > Megachile willughbiella. The sequence continues at coordinate 2,135,611 of CAMAOD020000266.1, forward strand.
GACACAGAGACAGAGACACAGAGACAGGGACACAGAGACAGGGACACAGAGACAGGGACACAGAGACAGGGACACAGAGACAGGGACACAGAGACAGGGACACAGAGACAGGGACACAGAGACAGAGACACAGAGACAGAGACACAGAGACAGAGACACAGAGACAGAGACACAGAGACAGAGACACAGAGACAGAGACACAGAGACAGAGACACAGAGACAGAGACACAGAGACAGAGACACAGAGACAGAGACACAGAGACAGAGACACAGAGACAGAGACACAGAGATAGAGACACAGAGACAGAGACACAGAGACAGAGACACAGAGACAGAGACACAGAGACAGAGACACAGAGACAGAGACACAGAGACAGAGACACAGAGACAGAGACACAGAGACAGAGACACAGAGACAGAGACACAGAGACAGAGACACAGAGACAGAGACACAGAGACAGAGACACAGAGACAGAGACACAGAGACAGAGACACAGAGACAGAGACACAGAGACAGAGACACAGAGACAGAGACACAGAGACAGAGACACAGAGACAGAGACACAGAGACAGAGACACAGAGACAGAGACACAGAGACAGAGACAGAGAGACAGAGACAGAGAGACAGAGAAACAGAGACAGAGACACAGAGACAGAGGCACAGAGACAGAGGCACAGAGACACAGAGACAGAGACACAGAGACAGAGACACAGAGACAGAGACACAGAGACAGAGACACAGAGACAGAGACACAGAGACAGAGACACAGAGACAGAGACACAGAGACAGAGACACAGAGACAGAGATACAGAGACAGAGACACAGAGACAGAGACACAGAGACAGAGGCAGAGACAGAGACAGAGACAGAGACAGAGACAGAGACAGAGACAGAGAGACAGAGACACAGAGACGGAGACATAGAGACAGAGACACAGAGACGGAGACACAGAGACAGAGACACAGAGACAGATACCCAGAGACAGAGACACAGAGACAGAGACACAGAGGCAGAGACAGAGACAGAGACAGAGACAGAGACAGAGACAGAGACAGAGGCAGAGACAGAGAGACAGAGACACAGAGACAGAGACACAGAGACAGAGACACAGAGACAGAGACACAGAGACAGAGACACAGAGACAGAGACACAGAGACAGAGACACAGACACAGAGACAGAGACACAGAGACAGAGACACAGAGACAGAGACACAGACACAGAGACACAGAGACAGAGACACAGAGACAGAGACACAGAGACGGAGACACAGAGACAGAGACACAGAGACAGATACCCAGAGACAGAGACACAGAGACAGAGACACAGAGGCAGAGACAGAGACACAGAGACAGAGACACAGAGAGAGAGACACAGAGACAGAGACACAGAGACAGAGACAGAGACAGAGTCAGAGACAGAGACACAGAGCACAGACACAGACACGGATACACAGATACATAGGCGCACAGACAGAGACACAGTTTAAGACACATGGAGACAGAGGCAGAGACACAGAGACAGAGACAAGGAGACTTAGACACAGAGACAGAGACACAGAGACAGAGACAGAGACAGAGACACAGAGCACAGGCACAGACACGGATACACAGATACATAGGCGCACAGACAGAGACACAGTTTAAGACACATGGAGACAGAGGCAGAGACACAGAGACAGAGACAAGGAGACTTAGACACAGAGACAGAGACACAGAGACAGAGGCAGAGACAGAGACAGAGACAGAGACAGAGACAGAGACAGAGACGGAGACAGAGACAGAGACAGAGACAGAGAGACAGAGACACAGAGACAGAGACACAGAGACAGAGACACAGAGACAGAGACACAGAGACGGATACACAGATACATAGGCGCACAGACAGAGACACAGATTACGACACACGGAGACAGAGGCAGAGACACAGAGACAGATACAAGGAGACTTAGACACAGAGACAGAGACACAGATACATAGGCACAGGGACACAGACACAGAGAGGGAGAGACACAGAGACAGAGACAGAGACAGAGACACAGAGACAGAGACACAGAGACAGAGACACAGACACAGAGACACAGAGACAGAGACACAGAGACAGAGACACAGAGACGGAGACACAGAGACAGAGACACAGAGACAGATACCCAGAGACAGAGACACAGAGACGGAGACACAGAGGCAGAGACAGAGACACAGAGACAGAGACACAGAGAGAGAGACACAGAGACAGAGACACAGAGACAGAGACACAGAGACAGAGACACAGAGACAGAGACACAGAGACAGAGACACAGAGACAGAGACACAGAGACAGAGACACAGAGGCAGAGACACAGAGACAGAGACACAGAGACAGAGACACAGAGACAGAGACACAGAGACAGAGACACAGAGACAGAGACACAGAGACAGAGACACAGAGCACAGACACAGAGACGGATACCCAGAGACAGAGACACAGAGACAGAGACACAGAGACAGAGACACAGAGGCAGAGACACAGAGACAGAGACACAGAGACAGAGACACAGAGACAGAGACACTGAGACAGGGACACAGAGACAGAGACACAGAGACAGAGACACAGAGACAGAGACACAGAGACAGAGACACAGAGACAGAGACACAGAGACAGAGACACAGAGACAGAGACACAGAGACAGAGACACAGAGACAGAGACACAGAGACAGAGACACAGAGACAGAGACACAGAGACAGAGACACAGAGACAGAGACACAGAGACAGAGACACAGAGGCAGAGACACAGAGACAGAGACACAGAGACAGAGACACAGAGACAGAGACACAGAGACAGAGACACAGAGCACAGACACAGAGACGGATACCCAGATACACAGGCGCACAGACAGAGACACAGATTAAGACACACGGAGACAGAGGCAGAGACACAGAGACAGAGACAAAGAGACTTAGGCACATCGACAGAGACACAGAGACAGAGACACGGAGACAGAGACACAGAGACAGAGACACAGAGACAGAGACACAGAGACAGAGACACAGAGACAGATACGCAGAGACAAAGTCACAGAGACAGAGACACAGATACAAAGGCACAGGGACATAGACACAGAGAGAGCGAGACACAGAGACAGAGACAGAGACACAGACACAGACCCAGAGACAGAGACACAGAGACAGAGACACAGAGACAGAGACACAGAGACAGAGACACAGAGACAGAGACACAGAGACAGAGACACAGAGACAGAGACACAGAGACAGAGACAGAGACAAGGAGAGTTAGACACAGAGACAGAGACACAGAGACAGAGACACAGAGACAGAGACACAGAGACAGAGACACAGATACATAGGCACAGGGACATAGACACAGAGAGAGCGAGACACAGAGACAGAGACAGAGACACAGACACAGAGACAGAGACACAGAGACAGAGACACAGAGACAGAGACACAGAGACAGAGACACAGAGACAGAGACACAGAGGCAGAGACACAGAGACAGAGACAAAGAGACTTAGACACATCGACAGAGACACAGAGACAGAGACACAGAGACAGAGACACAGAGACAGAGACACAGAGGCAGAGACACAGAGGCAGAGACACAGAGACAGAGACACAGAGGCAGAGACACAGAGACAGAGACACAGAGACAGAGACACAGAGACAGAGTCACAGAGACAGAGACACAGAGACAGAGACACAGAGACAGAGACACAGAGACAGAGACACAGAGACAGAGACACAGAGACAGAGACACAGAGACAGAGACACAGAGGCAGAGACACAGAGACAGAGACACAGAGACAGAGACACAGAGACAGAGACACAGAGACAGAGACACAGAGACAGAGACACAGAGACAGAGACACAGAGACAGAGACACAGAGACAGAGACACAGAGACAGAGACACAGAGACAGAGACACAGAGACAGAGACACAGAGACAGAGACGCAGAGACAGAGACACAGAGACAGAGACACAGAGACAGAGACACGGAGACAGAGACACGGAGACAGAGACACGGAGACAGAGACACAGAGACAGAGACACAGAGACAGAGACACAGAGACAGAGACACAGAGACGGAGACACAGAGACGGAGACACAGAGACAGAGACACAGAGACAGAGACACAGAGACAGAGACACAGAGACAGAGACACAGAGACAGAGACACAGAGACAGAGACACAGAGACGGAGACACAGAGACAGAGACACAGAGGCAGAGACACAGAGACAGAGACACAGAGACAGAGACACAGAGACAGAGACACAGAGACAGAGACACGGAGACAGAGACACGGAGACAGAGACACAGAGACAGAGACACAGAGACAGAGACACGGAGACAGAGACACAGAGACAGAGACACAGAGACAGAGACACAGAGACAGAGACACAGAGACAGAGACACAGAGATAGAGACACAGAGACAGAGACGGAGACAGAGAGAGAGATAGAGACACAGATACAAAGGCGCACAGACAGAGACAAAGGTTAAGACACACGGAGGCAGAGGCAGAGACACAGAGACAGAGACAAGGAGACTTACACACAGAGACAGAGACACAGAGCACAGACACAGAGACGGATACACAGATACATAGGCGCACAGACAGATACATAGATTAAGACACACGGAGACAGAGGCAGAGACACAGAGACAGAGACAAAGAGACTTAGACACATCGACAGAGACACAGAGACAGAGACACGGAAACAGAGACACGGAGACAGAGACACAGAGACAGAGACACAGAGACAGAGACAGAGACACAGAGACAGAGAGACAGAGACACAGAGACAGAGACACAGAGACAGAGACACAGAGACAGAGACACAGAGACAGAGACACAGAGACAGAGACACAGAGACAGAGACACAGAGACAGAGACACAGAGACAGAGACACAGAGACAGAGACACAGAGACAGAGACACAGAGACAGAGACACAGAGGCAGAGACACAGAGACAGAGACACAGAGACAGAGACACAGAGACAGAGACACAGAGACAGAGACACAGAGACAGAGACACAGAGACAGAGACACAGAGACAGAGACACAGAGACAGAGACACAGAGACAGAGACACAGAGACAGAGACACAGAGACAGAGACACAGAGACAGAGACACAGAGACAGAGACACGGAGACAGAGACACAGAGACAGAGACACGGAGACAGAGACACAGAGACAGAGACACAGAGACAGAGACACAGAGACAGAGACACAGAGACAGAGACACAGAGACAGAGACACAGAGATAGAGACACAGAGACAGAGACGGAGACAGAGAGAGAGATAGAGACACAGATACAAAGGCGCACAGACAGAGACACAGGTTAAGACACACGGAGGCAGAGGCAGAGACACAGAGACAGAGACAAGGAGACTTACACACAGAGACAGAGACACAGAGACAGAGACACAGAGACAGAGACACAGAGACAGAGACACAGAGGCAGAGACACAGAGACCGAGACACAGAGGCAGAGACTCAGAGACAGAGACACAGAGACAGAGACACAGAGACAGAGACACAGAGACAGAGACACAGAGACAGAGACGGAGACAGAGAGAGAGATAGAGACACAGATACAAAGGCGCACAGACAGAGACACAGGTTAAGACACACGGAGGCAGAGGCAGAGACACAGAGACAGAGACAAGGAGACTTAGACACAGAGACAGAGACAAGGAGACTTAGACACAGAGACAGAGACACAGAGACAGAGACACAGAGACAGAGACACAGAGACAGAGACACAGAGACAGAGACACAGAGACAGAGACACAGAGACAGAGACACAGAGACAGAGACACAGAGACAGAGACACAGAGACAGAGACACAGAGACAGAGACACAGAGACAGAGACACAGAGACAGAGACACAGAGACAGAGACACAGAGACAGAGACGGAGACAGAGAGAGAGATAGAGACACAGATACAAGGGCGCACAGACAGAGACACAGGTTAAGACACACGGAGGCAGGGGCAGAGACACAGAGACAGAGACAAGGAGACTTAGACACAGAGACAGAGACAAGGAGACTTAGACACAGAGACAGAGACACAGAGACAGAGACACAGAGACAGAGACACAGAGACAGAGACACAGAGACAGAGACACAGAGACAGAGACACAGAGACAGAGACACAGAGACAGAGACACAGAGACAGAGACACAGAGACAGAGACACAGAGACAGAGACACAGAGACAGAGACACAGAGACAGAGACACAGAGACAGAGACACAGAGACAGAGACACAGAGACAGAGACACAGAGACAGAGACACAGAGACAGAGACACAGAGACAGAGACACAGAGACAGAGACACAGAGACAGAGACACAGAGACAGAGACACAGAGACAGAGACACAGAGACAGAGACACAGAGACAGAGACACAGAGACAGAGACACAGAGACAGAGACACAGAGACAGAGACACAGAGACAGAGACACAGAGACAGAGACACAGAGACAGAGACACAGAGACAGAGACACAGAGACAGAGACACAGAGACAGAGACACAGAGACAGAGACACAGAGACAGAGACACAGAGACAGAGACACAGAGACAGAGACACAGAGACAGAGACGCAGAGACAGAGACGCAGAGACAGAGACACAGAGACAGAGACACAGAGACAGAGACACAGAGACAGAGACACAGAGACAGAGACACAGAGACAGAGACACAGAGACAGAGACACAGAGACAGAGACACAGAGACAGAGACGCAGAGACAGAGACACGGAGACAGAGACACGAAGACAGAGACACAGAGACAGAGACACAGAGACAGAGACACGGAGACAGAGACACGGAGACAGAGACACAGAGACAGAGACACAGAGACAGAGACACAGAGACAGAGACACAGAGACAGAGACACAGAGATAGAGACACAGAGACAGAGACGGAGACAGAGAGAGAGATAGAGACACAGATACAAAGGCGCACAGACAGAGACACAGGTTAAGACACACGGAGGCAGAGGCAGAGACACAGAGACAGAGACAAGGAGACTTAGACACAGAGACAGAGACACAGAGACAGAGACACAGAGACAGAGACACAGAGACAGAGACACAGAGACAGAGACACAGAGACAGAGACACAGAGACAGGGACACAGAGGCAGAGACACAGAGACAGAGACACAGAGACAGAGACACAGAGACGGAGACACAGAGACAGAGACACAGAGACAGAGACACAGAGACAACGACACAGAGACAGAGACACAGAGACAGAGACACAGAGACAGAGACACAGAGACAGAGACACAGAGACAGAGACACAGAGACAGAGACACAGAGACAGAGACGCAGAGACAGAGACACAGAGACAGAGACACAGAGACAGAGACACAGAGACAGAGGCAGAGACAGAGACAGAGACAGAGACAGAGACAGAGAGACAGAGACACAGAGACGGAGACACAGAGACAGAGACACAGAGACGGAGACACAGAGACAGAGACACAGAGACAGATACCCAGAGACAGAGACACAGAGACAGAGACACAGAGACAGAGACACAGAGACAGAGACACAGAGACAGAGACGCAGAGACAGAGACACAGAGACAGAGACACAGAGACAGAGACACAGAGACAGAGGCAGAGACAGAGACAGAGACAGAGACAGAGACAGAGACACAGAGACAGAGACACAGAGACAGAGGCAGAGACAGAGACAGAGACAGAGACAGAGACAGAGACAGAGACAGAGACAGAGAGACAGAGACACAGAGACGGAGACACAGAGACAGAGACACAGAGACAGATACCCAGAGACAGAGACACAGAGACAGAGACACAGAGGCAGAGACAGAGACAGAGACAGAGACAGAGACAGAGACAGAGACAGAGACAGAGACAGAGACAGAGACAGAGGCAGAGACAGAGAGACAGAGACACAGAGACAGAGACACAGAGACAGAGACACAGAGACAGAGACACAGAGACAGAGACACAGAGACAGAGACACAGAGACAGAGACACAGACACAGAGACAGAGACACAGAGACAGAGACACAGAGACAGAGACACAGAGACAGAGACACAGACACAGAGACACAGAGACAGAGACACAGAGACAGAGACACAGAGACGGAGACACAGAGACAGAGACACAGAGACAGATACCCAGAGACAGAGACACAGAGACAGAGACACAGAGGCAGAGACAGAGACACAGAGACAGAGACACAGAGAGAGAGACACAGAGACAGAGACACAGAGACAGAGACAGAGACAGAGTCAGAGACAGAGACACAGAGCACAGACACAGACACGGATACACAGATACATAGGCGCACAGACAGAGACACAGTTTAAGACACATGGAGACAGAGGCAGAGACACAGAGACAGAGACAAGGAGACTTAGACACAGAGACAGAGACACAGAGACAGAGACAGAGACAGAGACACAGAGCACAGGCACAGACACGGATACACAGATACATAGGCGCACAGACAGAGACACAGTTTAAGACACATGGAGACAGAGGCAGAGACACAGAGACAGAGACAAGGAGACTTAGACACAGAGACAGAGACACAGATACAGAGGCAGAGACAGAGACAGAGACAGAGACAGAGACAGAGACAGAGACAGAGACAGAGACAGAGACAGAGACAGAGACAGAGAGACAGAGACACAGAGACAGAGACACAGAGACAGAGACACAGAGACAGAGACACAGAGACGGATACACAGATACATAGGCGCACAGACAGAGACACAGATTACGACACACGGAGACAGAGGCAGAGACACAGAGACAGATACAAGGAGACTTAGACACAGAGACAGAGACACAGATACATAGGCACAGGGACACAGACACAGAGAGGGAGAGACACAGAGACAGAGACAGAGACAGAGACACAGAGACAGAGACACAGAGACAGAGACACAGAGACAGAGACACAGAGACAGAGACACAGAGACAGAGACACAGAGACAGAGACACAGAGACAGAGACACAGAGACAGAGACACAGAGACAGAGACACAGAGACAGAGACACAGAGACAGAGACACAGAGACAGAGACACAGAGACAGAGACACAGAGATAGAGACACAGAGACAGAGACGGAGACAGAGAGAGAGATAGAGACACAGATACAAAGGCGCACAGACAGAGACACAGGTTAAGACACACGGAGGCAGAGGCAGAGACACAGAGACAGAGACAAGGAGACTTAGACACAGAGACAGAGACACAGAGACAGAGACACAGAGACAGAGACACAGAGACAGAGACACAGAGACAGAGACACAGAGACAGAGACACAGAGACAGAGACACAGAGACAGAGACACAGAGACAGAGACACAGAGACAGAGACACAGAGGCAGAGACACAGAGACAGAGACACAGAGACAGAGACACAGAGACGGAGACACAGAGACAGAGACACAGAGACAGATACCCAGAGACAGAGACACAGAGGCAGAGACAGAGACACAGAGACAGAGACACAGAGAGAGAGACACAGAGACAGAGACATAGAGACAGAGACAGAGACAGAGTCAGAGACAGAGACACAGAGCACAGACACAGACACGGATACACAGATACATAGGCGCACAGACAGAGACACAGTTTAAGACACATGGAGACAGAGGCAGAGACACAGAGACAGAGACAAGGAGACTTAGACACAGAGACAGAGACACAGAGACAGAGACAGAGACAGAGTCAGAGACAGAGACACAGAGCACAGACACAGACACGGATACACAGATACATAGGCGCACAGACAGAGACACAGTTTAAGACACATGGAGACAGAGGCAGAGACACAGAGACAGAGACAAGGAGACTTAGACACAGAGACAGAGACACAGAGACAGAGACAGAGACAGAGACACAGAGCACAGACACAGACACGGATACACAGATACATAGGCGCACAGACAGAGACACAGTTTAAGACACATGGAGACAGAGGCAGAGACACAGAGACAGAGACAAGGAGACTTAGACACAGAGACAGAGACACAGAGACAGAGACAGGGACAGAGTCAGAGACAGAGACACAGAGCACAGACACAGAGACGGATACACAGATACATAGGCGCACAGACAGAGACACAGATTAAGACACACGGAGACAGAGGCAGAGACACAGAGACAGAGACAAGGAGACTTAGACACATCGACAGAGACACAGAGACAGATACACAGAGTCAGAGACACAGAGACAGAGACACAGAGACAGAGACAGAGAGACAGAGACACAGAGACAGAGACACAGAGACAGAGCCACAGAGACAGAGACACAGAGACAGAGACACAGAGACAGAGACACAGAGACAGGGACACAGAGACAGGGACACAGAGACAGGGACACAGAGACAGGGACACAGAGACAGGGACACAGAGACAGGGACACAGAGACAGGGACACAGAGACAGGGACACAGAGACAGAGACACAGAGACAGAGACACAGAGACAGAGACACAGAGACAGAGACACAGAGACAGAGACACAGAGACAGAGACACAGAGACAGAGACACAGAGACAGAGACACAGAGACAGAGACACAGAGACAGAGACACAGAGACAGAGACACAGAGACAGAGACACAGAGACAGAGACACAGAGACAGAGACACAGAGACAGAGACACAGAGACAGAGACACAGAGACAGAGACAGAGAGACAGAGAAACAGAGACAGAGACACAGAGACAGAGGCACAGAGACAGAGGCACAGAGACAGAGGCACAGAGACACAGAGACAGAGACACAGAGACAGAGACACAGAGACAGAGACACAGAGACAGAGACACAGAGACAGAGACACAGAGACAGAGACACAGAGACAGAGACACAGAGGCAGAGACACAGAGACAGAGACACAGAGACAGAGACACAGAGACGGAGACACAGAGACAGAGACACAGAGACAGATACCCAGAGACAGAGACACAGAGGCAGAGACAGAGACACAGAGACAGAGACACAGAGAGAGAGACACAGAGACAGAGACACAGAGACAGAGACAGAGACAGAGTCAGAGACAGAGACACAGAGCACAGACACAGACACGGATACACAGATACATAGGCGCACAGACAGAGACACAGTTTAAGACACATGGAGACAGAGGCAGAGACACAGAGACAGAGACAAGGAGACTTAGACACAGAGACAGAGACACAGAGACAGAGACAGAGACAGAGACACAGAGCACAGGCACAGACACGGATACACAGATACATAGGCGCACAGACAGAGACACAGTTTAAGACACATGGAGACAGAGGCAGAGACACAGAGACAGAGACAAGGAGACTTAGACACAGAGACAGAGACACAGAGACAGAGGCAGAGACAGAGACAGAGACAGAGACAGAGACAGAGACGGAGACAGAGACAGAGACAGAGACAGAGAGACAGAGACACAGAGACAGAGACACAGAGACAGAGACACAGAGACAGAGACACAGAGACGGATACACAGATACATAGGCGCACAGACAGAGACACAGATTACGACACACGGAGACAGAGGCAGAGACACAGAGACAGATACAAGGAGACTTAGACACAGAGACAGAGACACAGATACATAGGCACAGGGACACAGACACAGAGAGGGAGAGACACAGAGACAGAGACAGAGACAGAGACACAGAGACAGAGACACAGAGACAGAGACACAGACACAGAGACACAGAGACAGAGACACAGAGACAGAGACACAGAGACGGAGACACAGAGACAGAGACACAGAGACAGATACCCAGAGACAGAGACACAGAGACGGAGACACAGAGGCAGAGACAGAGACACAGAGACAGAGACACAGAGAGAGAGACACAGAGACAGAGACACAGAGACAGAGACACAGAGACAGAGACAGAGACAGAGTCAGAGACAGAGACACAGAGCACAGACACAGACACGGATACGCAGATACATAGGCGCACAGACAGAGACGCAGTTTAAGACACATGGAGACAGAGGCAGAGACACAGAGACAGAGACAAGGAGACTTAGACACAGAGACAGAGACACAGAGACAGAGACACAGAGACAGAGACACAGAGACAGAGACACAGAGACAGAGACACAGAGACAGAGACACAGAGACAGAGACACAGAGACAGAGACACAGAGACAGAGACACAGAGACAGAGACACAGAGACAGAGACACAGAGACAGAGACACAGAGACAGAGACACAGAGACAGAGACACAGAGACAGAGACACAGAGACAGAGACACAGAGACAGAGACACAGAGACAGAGACACAGAGACAGAGACACAGAGACAGAGACACAGAGACAGAGACACAGAGACAGAGACACAGAGACAGAGACACAGAGACAGAGACACAGAGACAGAGACACAGAGACAGAGACACAGAGACAGAGACACAGAGACAGAGACACAGAGACAGAGACACAGAGACAGAGACACAGAGACAGAGACACAGAGACAGAGACACAGAGACAGAGACACAGAGACAGAGACACAGAGACAGAGACACAGAGACAGAGACACAGAGACAGAGACACAGAGACAGAGACACAGAGACAGAGACACAGAGACAGAGACACAGAGACAGAGACACAGAGACAGAGACACAGAGACGGAGACACAGAGACGGAGACACAGAGACGGAGACACAGAGACGGAGACACAGAGACAGAGACACAGAGACAGAGACACAGAGACTGAGACACAAAGACAGAGACACAGAGACAGAGACACAGAGACAGAGACACAGAGATAGAGTCACAGAGACAGAGACACAGAGACGGAGACACAGAGACAGAGACACAGAGACAGATACCCAGAGACAGAGACACAGAGGCAGAGACAGAGACACAGAGACAGAGACACAGAGAGAGAGACACAGAGACAGAGACATAGAGACAGAGACAGAGACAGAGTCAGAGACAGAGACACAGAGCACAGACACAGACACGGATACACAGATACATAGGCGCACAGACAGAGACACAGTTTAAGACACATGGAGACAGAGGCAGAGACACAGAGACAGAGACAAGGAGACTTAGACACAGAGACAGAGACACAGAGACAGAGACAGAGACAGAGACACAGAGCACAGGCACAGACACGGATACACAGATACATAGGCGCACAGACTGAGACACAGTTTAAGACACATGGAGACAGAGGCAGAGACACAGAGACAGAGACAAGGAGACTTAGACACAGAGACAGAGACACAGATACAGAGGCAGAGACAGAGACAGAGACAGAGACAGAGACAGAGACAGAGACAGAGACAGAGACAGAGACAGAGACAGAGAGACAGAGACACAGAGACAGAGACACAGAGACAGAGACACAGAGACAGAGATACAGAGACGGATACACAGATACATAGGCGCACAGACAGAGACACAGATTACGACACACGGAGACAAAGGCAGAGACACAGAGACAGATACAAGGAGACTTAGACACAGAGACAGAGACACAGATACATAGGCACAGGGACACAGACACAGAGAGGGAGAGACACAGAGACAGAGACAGAGACAGAGACACAGAGACAGAGACACAGAGACAGAGACACAGAGACAGAGACACAGAGACAGAGACACAGAGACAGAGACACAGAGACAGAGACACAGAGACAGAGACACAGAGACAGAGACACAGAGACAGAGACACAGAGACAGAGACACAGAGACAGAGACACAGAGACAGAGACACAGAGACAGAGACACAGAGACAGAGACACAGAGATAGAGACACAGAGACAGAGACGGAGACAGAGAGAGAGATAGAGACACAGATACAAAGGCGCACAGACAGAGACACAGGTTAAGACACACGGAGGCAGAGGCAGAGACACAGAGACAGAGACAAGGAGACTTAGACACAGAGACAGAGACACAGAGACAGAGACACAGAGACAGAGACACAGAGACAGAGACACAGAAACAGAGACACAGAGACAGAGACACAGAGACAGAGACACAGAGACAGAGACACAGAGGCAGAGACACAGAGACAGAGACACAGAGACAGAGACACAGAGACGGAGACACAGAGACAGAGACACAGAGACAGATACCCAGAGACAGAGACACAGAGGCAGAGACAGAGACACAGAGACAGAGACACAGAGAGAGAGACACAGAGACAGAGACATAGAGACAGAGACAGAGACAGAGTCAGAGACAGAGACACAGAGCACAGACACAGACACGGATACACAGATACATAGGCGCACAGACAGAGACACAGTTTAAGACACATGGAGACAGAGGCAGAGACACAGAGACAGAGACAAGGAGACTTAGACACAGAGACAGAGACATAGAGACAGAGACAGAGACAGAGTCAGAGACAGAGACACAGAGCACAGACACAGACACGGATACACAGATACATAGGCGCACAGACAGAGACACAGTTTAAGACACATGGAGACAGAGGCAGAGACACAGAGACAGAGACAAGGAGACATAGACACAGAGACAGAGACACAGAGACAGAGACAGAGACAGAGACACAGAGCACAGACACATACACGGATACACAGATACATAGGCGCACAGACAGAGACACAGTTTAAGACACATGGAGACAGAGGCAGAGACACAGAGACAGAGACAAGGAGACTTAGACACAGAGACAGAGACACAGAGACAGAGACAGGGACAGAGTCAGAGACAGAGACAGAGAGCACAGACACAGAGACGGATACACAGATACATAGGCGCACAGACAGAGACACAGATTAAGACACACGGAGACAGAGGCAGAGACACAGAGACAGAGACAAGGAGACTTAGACACATCGACAGAGACACAGAGACAGAGACACAGAGTCAGAGACACAGAGACAGAGACACAGAGACAGAGACAGAGAGACAGAGACACAGAGACAGAGACACAGAGACAGAGACACAGAGACAGAGACACAGAGACAGAGACACAGAGACAGAGACACAGAGACAGAGACACAGAGACAGAGACACAGAGACAGAGACACAGAGACAGGGACACAGAGACAGGGACACAGAGACAGGGACACAGAGACAGGGACACAGAGACAGGGACACAGAGACAGGGACACAGAGACAGAGACACAGAGACAGAGACACAGAGACAGAGACACAGAGACAGAGACACAGAGACAGAGACACAGAGACAGAGACACAGAGACAGAGACACAGAGACAGAGACACAGAGACAGAGACACAGAGACAGAGACACAGAGACAGAGACACAGAGACAGAGACACAGAGACAGAGACACAGAGACAGAGACACAGAGACAGAGACACAGAGACAGAGACACAGAGACAGAGACACAGAGACAGAGACACAGAGACAGAGACACAGAGACAGAGACACAGAGACAGAGACACAGAGACAGAGACACAGAGACAGAGACACAGAGACAGAGACACAGAGACAGAGACACAGAGACAGAGACACAGAGACAGAGACACAGAGACAGAGACACAGAGACAGAGACACAGAGACAGAGACACAGAGACAGAGACACAGAGACAGAGACACAGAGACAGAGACACAGAGACAGAGACACAGAGACAGAGACACAGAGACAGAGACACAGAGACAGAGACAGAGAGACAGAGACAGAGAGACAGAGAAACAGAGACAGAGACACAGAGACAGAGGCACAGAGACAGAGGCACAGAGACAGAGGCACAGAGACACAGAGACAGAGACACAGAGACAGAGACACAGAGACAGAGACACAGAGACAGAGACACAGAGACAGAGACACAGAGACAGAGACACAGAGACAGAGATACAGAGACAGAGACACAGAGACAGAGACACAGAGACAGAGGCAGAGACAGAGACAGAGACAGAGACAGAGACAGAGACAGAGACAGAGACAGAGAGACAGAGACACAGAGACGGAGACACAGAGACAGAGACACAGAGACGGAGACACAGAGACAGAGACACAGAGACAGATACCCAGAGACAGAGACACAGAGACAGAGACACAGAGGCAGAGACAGAGACAGAGACAGAGACAGAGACAGAGGCAGAGACAGAGAGACAGAGACACAGAGACAGAGACACAGAGACAGAGACACAGAGACAGAGACACAGAGACAGAGACACAGAGACAGAGACACAGAGACAGAGACACAGAGACAGAGACACAGACACAGAGACAGAGACACAGAGACAGAGACACAGAGACAGAGACACAGAGACAGAGACACAGACACAGAGACACAGAGACAGAGACACAGAGACAGAGACACAGAGACGGAGACACAGAGACAGAGACACAGAGACAGATACCCAGAGACAGAGACACAGAGACAGAGACACAGAGGCAGAGACAGAGACACAGAGACAGAGACACAGAGAGAGAGACACAGAGACAGAGACACAGAGACAGAGACAGAGACAGAGTCAGAGACAGAGACACAGAGCACAGACACAGACACGGATACACAGATACATAGGCGCACAGACAGAGACACAGTTTAAGACACATGGAGACAGAGGCAGAGACACAGAGACAGAGACAAGGAGACTTAGACACAGAGACAGAGACACAGAGACAGAGACAGAGACAGAGACACAGAGCACAGGCACAGACACGGATACACAGATACATAGGCGCACAGACAGAGACACAGTTTAAGACACATGGAGACAGAGGCAGAGACACAGAGACAGAGACAAGGAGACTTAGACACAGAGACAGAGACACAGAGACAGAGGCAGAGACAGAGACAGAGACAGAGACAGAGACAGAGACGGAGACAGAGACAGAGACAGAGACAGAGAGACAGAGACACAGAGACAGAGACACAGAGACAGAGACACAGAGACAGAGACACAGAGACGGATACACAGATACATAGGCGCACAGACAGAGACACAGATTACGACACACGGAGACAGAGGCAGAGACACAGAGACAGATACAAGGAGACTTAGACACAGAGACAGAGACACAGATACATAGGCACAGGGACACAGACACAGAGAGGGAGAGACACAGAGACAGAGACAGAGACAGAGACACAGAGACAGAGACACAGAGACAGAGACACAGACACAGAGACACAGAGACAGAGACACAGAGACAGAGACACAGAGACGGAGACACAGAGACAGAGACACAGAGACAGATACCCAGAGACAGAGACACAGAGACGGAGACACAGAGGCAGAGACAGAGACACAGAGACAGAGACACAGAGAGAGAGACACAGAGACAGAGACACAGAGACAGAGACACAGAGACAGAGACAGAGACAGAGTCAGAGACAGAGACACAGAGCACAGACACAGACACGGATACGCAGATACATAGGCGCACAGACAGAGACGCAGTTTAAGACACATGGAGACAGAGGCAGAGACACAGAGACAGAGACAAGGAGACTTAGACACAGAGACAGAGACACAGAGACAGAGACACAGAGACAGAGACACAGAGACAGAGACACAGAGACAGAGACACAGAGACAGAGACACAGAGACAGAGACACAGAGACAGAGACACAGAGACAGAGACACAGAGACAGAGACACAGAGACAGAGACACAGAGACAGAGACACAGAGACAGAGACACAGAGACAGAGACACAGAGACAGAGACACAGAGACAGAGACACAGAGACAGAGACACAGAGACAGAGACACAGAGACAGAGACACAGAGACAGAGACACAGAGACAGAGACACAGAGACAGAGACACAGAGACAGAGACACAGAGACAGAGACACAGAGACAGAGACACAGAGACAGAGACACAGAGACAGAGACACAGAGACAGAGACACAGAGACAGAGACACAGAGACAGAGACACAGAGACAGAGACACAGAGACAGAGACACAGAGACAGAGACACAGAGACAGAGACACAGAGACAGAGACACAGAGACAGAGACACAGAGACAGAGACACAGAGACAGAGACACAGAGACAGAGACACAGAGACAGAGACACAGAGACAGAGACACAGAGACAGAGACACAGAGACAGAGACACAGAGACAGAGACACAGAGACAGAGACGCAGAGACAGAGACGCAGAGACAGAGACGCAGAGACAGAGACGCAGAGACAGAGACGCAGAGACAGAGACGCAGAGACAGAGACGCAGAGACAGAGACACAGAGACAGAGACACAGAGACAGAGACACAGAGACAGAGACACAGAGACAGAGACACAGAGACAGAGACACAGAGACAGAGACACAGAGACAGAGACACAGAGACAGAGACACAGAGACAGAGACACAGAGACAGAGACACAGAGACAGAGACACAGAGACAGAGACACAGAGACAGAGACACAGAGACAGAGACACAGAGACAGAGACACAGAGACAGAGACACAGAGACTGAGTCACAGAGACAGAGACACAGAGACAGATACCCAGAGACAGAGACACAGAGGCAGAGACAGAGACACAGAGACAGAGACACAGAGACAGAGACACGGAGAGAGAGACACAGAGACAGAGACAGAGAGACAGAGACACAGAGACAGAGACAGAGACAGAGTCAGAGACAGAGACACAGAGCACAGACACAGACACGGATACGCAGATACATAGGCGCACAGACAGAGACGCAGTTTAAGACACATGGAGACAGAGGCAGAGACACAGAGACAGAGACAAGGAGACTTAGACACAGAGACAGAGACACAGAGACAGAGACACAGAGACACAGACACAGAGACAGAGACACAGAGACAGAGACACAGAGACAGAGACACAGAGACAGAGACACAGAGACAGAGACACAGAGACAGAGACACAGAGACAGAGACACAGAGACAGAGACACAGAGACAGAGACACAGAGACAGAGACACAGAGACAGAGACACAGAGACACAGAGACAGAGACACAGAGACAGAGACACAGAGACAGAGACACAGAGACAGAGACACAGAGACAGAGACACAGAGACAGAGACACAGAGACAGAGACACAGAGACAGAGACACAGAGACAGAGACACAGAGACAGAGACACAGAGACAGAGACACAGAGACAGAGACACAGAGACAGAGACACAGAGACAGAGACACAGAGACAGAGACACAGAGACAGAGACACAGAGACAGAGACACAGAGACAGAGACACAGAGACAGAGACACAGAGACAGAGACACAGAGACAGAGACACAGAGACAGAGACACAGAGACAGAGACACAGAGACAGAGACACAGAGACAGTGACACAGAGACAGAGACACAGAGACAGAGACACAGAGACAGAGACACAGAGACAGAGACACAGAGACAGAGACACAGAGACAGAGACACAGTGACAGAGACACAGAGACAGAGACACAGAGACAGAGACACAGAGACAGAGACACAGAGACAGAGACACAGAGACAGAGGCACAGAGACAGAGACACAGAGACAGAGACACAGAGACAGAGACACAGAGACAGAGACACAGAGACAGAGACACAGAGACAGAGACACAGAGACAGAGACACAGAGACAGAGACACAGAGACAGAGACACAGAGACAGAGACACAGAGACAGAGACGCAGAGACAGAGACGCAGAGACAGAGACGCAGAGACAGAGACGCAGAGACAGAGACGCAGAGACAGAGACGCAGAGACAGAGACGCAGAGACAGAGACACAGAGACAGAGACACAGAGACAGAGACACAGAGACAGAGACACAGAGACAGAGACACAGAGACAGAGACACAGAGACAGAGACACAGAGACAGAGACACAGAGACAGAGACACAGAGACAGAGACACAGAGACAGAGACACAGAGACAGAGACACAGAGACAGAGACACAGAGACAGAGACACAGAGACAGAGACACAGAGACAGAGACACAGAGACAGAGACACAGAGACAGAGACACAGAGACAGAGACACAGAGACTGAGTCACAGAGACAGAGACACAGAGACAGATACCCAGAGACAGAGACACAGAGGCAGAGACAGAGACACAGAGACAGAGACACAGAGACAGAGACACGGAGAGAGAGACACAGAGACAGAGACACAGAGACAGAGACACAGAGACAGAGACAGAGACAGAGTCAGAGACAGAGACACAGAGCACAGACACAGACACGGATACGCAGATACATAGGCGCACAGACAGAGACGCAGTTTAAGACACATGGAGACAGAGGCAGAGACACAGAGACAGAGACAAGGAGACTTAGACACAGAGACAGAGACACAGAGACACAGACACAGAGACAGAGACACAGAGACAGAGACACAGAGACAGAGACACAGAGACAGAGACACAGAGACAGAGACACAGAGACAGAGACACAGAGACAGAGACACAGAGACAGAGACACAGAGACAGAGACACAGAGACAGAGACACAGAGACAGAGACACAGAGACAGAGACACAGAGACAGAGACACAGAGACAGAGACACAGAGACAGAGACACAGAGACAGAGACACAGAGACAGAGACACAGAGACAGAGACACAGAGACAGAGACACAGAGACAGAGACACAGAGACAGAGACACAGAGACAGAGACACAGAGACAGAGACACAGAGACAGAGACACAGAGACAGAGACACAGAGACAGAGACACAGAGACAGAGACACAGAGACAGAGACACAGAGACAGAGACACAGAGACAGAGACACAGAGACAGAGACACAGAGACAGAGACACAGAGACAGAGACACAGAGACAGAGACACAGAGACAGTGACACAGAGACAGAGACACAGAGACAGAGACACAGAGACAGAGACACAGAGACAGAGACACAGAGACAGAGACACAGAGACAGAGACACAGTGACAGAGACACAGAGACAGAGACACAGAGACAGAGACACAGAGACAGAGACACAGAGACAGAGACACAGAGACAGAGACACAGAGACAGAGACACAGAGACAGAGACACAGAGACAGAGACACAGAGACAGAGACACAGAGACAGAGACACAGAGACAGAGACACAGAGACAGAGACACAGAGACAGAGACACAGAGACAGAGACACAGAGACTGAGTCACAGAGACAGAGACACAGAGACAGAGGCAGAGACAGAGACAGAGACAGAGACAGAGACAGAGACAGAGACAGAGACAGAGACAGAGACAGAGACAGAGACAGAGACAGAGAGACAGAGACACAGAGACAGAGGCACAGAGACAGAGACACAGAGCACAGACACAGACACGGATACACAGATACATAGGCGCACAGACAGAGACACAGTTTAAGACACATGGAGACAGAGGCAGAGACACAGAGACAGAGACAAGGAGACTTAGACACAGAGACAGAGACACAGAGACAGAGACAGAGACAGAGTCAGAGACAGAGACACAGAGCACGGACACAGACACGGATACACAGATACATAGGCGCACAGACAGAGACACAGTTTAAGA
Source organism: Megachile willughbiella (assembly GCA_945859595.2). NCBI lineage: Eukaryota > Metazoa > Arthropoda > Insecta > Hymenoptera > Megachilidae > Megachile > Megachile willughbiella. The sequence goes on from CAMAOD020000266.1 coordinate 2,157,022, forward strand.
CACATGGAGACAGAGGCAGAGACACAGAGACAGAGACAAGGAGACTTAGACACAGGGACAGAGACGCAGAGACAGAGACAGGGACAGAGTCAGAGACAGAGACACAGAGCACAGACACAGAGACGGATACACAGATACATAGGCGCACAGACAGAGACACAGATTAAGACACACGGAGACAGAGGCAGAGACACAGAGACAGAGACAAGGAGACTTAGACACATCGACAGAGACACAGAGACAGAGACACAGAGACAGAGACACAGAGACAGAGACACAGAGACAGAGACACAGAGACAGAGACACAGAGACAGAGACACAGAGACAGAGACACAGAGACAGAGACACAGAGACAGAGACACAGAGACAGAGACACAGAGACAGAGACACAGAGACAGAGACACAGAGACAGAGACACAGAGACAGAGACACAGAGACAGAGACACAGAGACAGAGACACAGAGACAGAGACACAGAGACAGAGACACAGAGACAGAGACACAGAGACAGAGACACAGAGACAGAGACACAGAGACAGAGACACAGAGACAGAGACACAGAGACAGAGACACAGAGACAGAGCCACAGAGACAGAGACACAGAGACAGAGACACAGAGACAGAGGCACAGAGACAGAGGCACAGAGACAGAGACACAGAGACAGAGACACAGAGACAGAGACACAGAGACAGAGACACAGAGACAGAGATACAGAGACAGAGACACAGAGACACAGAGACAGAGGCAGAGACAGAGACAGAGACAGAGACAGAGACAGAGACAGAGACAGAGAGACAGAGACACAGAGACGGAGACACAGAGACAGAGACACAGAGACAGATACCCAGAGACAGAGACACAGAGACAGAGACACAGAGGCAGAGACAGAGACAGAGACAGAGACAGAGACAGAGACAGAGACAGAGACAGAGACAGAGACAGAGAGACAGAGACACAGAGACAGAGACACAGAGACAGAGACACAGAGACGGAGACACAGAGACGGAGACACAGAGACGGAGACACAGAGACAGAGACACAGAGACAGAGACACAGAGACAGAGACACAGACACAGAGACAGAGACACAGAGACAGAGACACAGAGACAGAGACACAGAGACAGAGACACAGAGACAGAGACACAGAGACAGAGACACAGAGACAGAGACACAGAGACAGAGACACAGAGACAGAGACACAGAGACAGAGACACAGAGACAGAGACACAGAGACAGAGACACAGAGACAGAGACACAGAGACAGAGACACAGAGACAGAGACACAGAGACAGAGACACAGAGACAGAGACACAGAGACAGAGACACAGAGACAGAGACACAGAGACAGAGACACAGAGACAGAGACACAGAGACAGAGACACAGAGACAGAGACACAGAGACAGAGACACAGAGACAGAGACACAGAGACAGAGACACAGAGACAGAGACACAGAGACAGAGACACAGAGACAGAGACACAGAGACAGAGACAGAGAGACAGAGACAGAGAGACAGAGAAACAGAGACAGAGACACAGAGACAGAGGCACAGAGACAGAGGCACAGAGACAGAGGCACAGAGACACAGAGACAGAGACACAGAGACAGAGACACAGAGACAGAGACACAGAGACAGAGACACAGAGACAGAGACACAGAGACAGAGATACAGAGACAGAGACACAGAGACAGAGACACAGAGACAGAGGCAGAGACAGAGACAGAGACAGAGACAGAGACAGAGACAGAGACAGAGAGACAGAGACACAGAGACGGAGACACAGAGACAGAGACACAGAGACGGAGACACAGAGACAGAGACACAGAGACAGATACCCAGAGACAGAGACACAGAGACAGAGACACAGAGGCAGAGACAGAGACAGAGACAGAGACAGAGACAGAGGCAGAGACAGAGAGACAGAGACACAGAGACAGAGACACAGAGACAGAGACACAGAGACAGAGACACAGAGACAGAGACACAGAGACAGAGACACAGAGACAGAGACACAGAGACAGAGACACAGACACAGAGACAGAGACACAGAGACAGAGACACAGAGACAGAGACACAGAGACAGAGACACAGACACAGAGACACAGAGACAGAGACACAGAGACAGAGACACAGAGACGGAGACACAGAGACAGAGACACAGAGACAGATACCCAGAGACAGAGACACAGAGACAGAGACACAGAGGCAGAGACAGAGACACAGAGACAGAGACACAGAGAGAGAGACACAGAGACAGAGACACAGAGACAGAGACAGAGACAGAGTCAGAGACAGAGACACAGAGCACAGACACAGACACGGATACACAGATACATAGGCGCACAGACAGAGACACAGTTTAAGACACATGGAGACAGAGGCAGAGACACAGAGACAGAGACAAGGAGACTTAGACACAGAGACAGAGACACAGAGACAGAGGCAGAGACAGAGACAGAGACAGAGACAGAGACAGAGACGGAGACAGAGACAGAGACAGAGACAGAGAGACAGAGACACAGAGACAGAGACACAGAGACAGAGACACAGAGACAGAGACACAGAGACAGAGACACAGAGACGGATACACAGATACATAGGCGCACAGACAGAGACACAGATTACGACACACGGAGACAGAGGCAGAGACACAGAGACAGATACAAGGAGACTTAGACACAGAGACAGAGACACAGATACATAGGCACAGGGACACAGACACAGAGAGGGAGAGACACAGAGACAGAGACAGAGACAGAGACACAGAGACAGAGACACAGAGACAGAGACACAGACACAGAGACACAGAGACAGAGACACAGAGACAGAGACACAGAGACGGAGACACAGAGACAGAGACACAGAGACAGATACCCAGAGACAGAGACACAGAGACGGAGACACAGAGGCAGAGACAGAGACACAGAGACAGAGACACAGAGAGAGAGACACAGAGACAGAGACACAGAGACAGAGACACAGAGACAGAGACAGAGACAGAGTCAGAGACAGAGACACAGAGCACAGACACAGACACGGATACGCAGATACATAGGCGCACAGACAGAGACGCAGTTTAAGACACATGGAGACAGAGGCAGAGACACAGAGACAGAGACAAGGAGACTTAGACACAGAGACAGAGACACAGAGACAGAGACACAGAGACAGAGACACAGAGACAGAGACACAGAGACAGAGACACAGAGACAGAGACACAGAGACAGAGACACAGAGACAGAGACACAGAGACAGAGACACAGAGACAGAGACACAGAGACAGAGACACAGAGACAGAGACACAGAGACAGAGACACAGAGACAGAGACACAGAGACAGAGACACAGAGACAGAGACACAGAGACAGAGACACAGAGACAGAGACACAGAGACAGAGACACAGAGACAGAGACACAGAGACAGAGACACAGAGACAGAGACACAGAGACAGAGACACAGAGACAGAGACACAGAGACAGAGACACAGAGACAGAGACACAGAGACAGAGACACAGAGACAGAGACACAGAGACAGAGACACAGAGACAGAGACACAGAGACAGAGACATAGAGACAGAGACACAGAGACAGAGACACAGAGACAGAGACACAGAGACAGAGACACAGAGACGGAGACGCAGAGACAGAGACGCAGAGACAGAGACGCAGAGACAGAGACGCAGAGACAGAGACGCAGAGACAGAGACGCAGAGACAGAGACGCAGAGACAGAGACACAGAGACAGAGACACAGAGACAGAGACACAGAGACAGAGACACAGAGACAGAGACACAGAGACAGAGACACAGAGACAGAGACACAGAGACAGAGACACAGAGACAGAGACACAGAGACAGAGACACAGAGACAGAGACACAGAGACAGAGACACAGAGACAGAGACACAGAGACAGAGACACAGAGACAGAGACACAGAGACAGAGACACAGAGACTGAGTCACAGAGACAGAGACACAGAGACAGATACCCAGAGACAGAGACACAGAGGCAGAGACAGAGACACAGAGACAGAGACACAGAGACAGAGACACGGAGAGAGAGACACAGAGACAGAGACACAGAGACAGAGACACAGAGACAGAGACAGAGACAGAGTCAGAGACAGAGACACAGAGCACAGGCACAGACACGGATACGCAGATACATAGGCGCACAGACAGAGACGCAGTTTAAGACACATGGAGACAGAGGCAGAGACACAGAGACAGAGACAAGGAGACTTAGACACAGAGACAGAGACACAGAGACAGAGACACAGAGACACAGACACAGAGACAGAGACACAGAGACAGAGACACAGAGACAGAGACACAGAGACAGAGACACAGAGACAGAGACACAGAGACAGAGACACAGAGACAGAGACACAGAGACAGAGACACAGAGACAGAGACACAGAGACAGAGACACAGAGACAGAGACACAGAGACAGAGACACAGAGACAGAGACACAGAGACAGAGACACAGAGACAGAGACACAGAGACAGAGACACAGAGACAGAGACACAGAGACAGAGACACAGAGACAGAGACACAGAGACAGAGACACAGAGACAGAGACACAGAGACAGAGACACAGAGACAGAGACACAGAGACAGAGACACAGAGACAGAGACACAGAGACAGAGACACAGAGACAGAGACACAGAGACAGAGACACAGAGACAGAGACACAGAGACAGAGACACAGAGACAGAGACACAGAGACAGAGACACAGAGACAGAGACACAGAGACAGAGACACAGAGACAGAGACACAGAGACAGAGACACAGAGACAGAGACACAGAGACAGAGACACAGAGACAGAGACACAGAGACAGAGACACAGAGACAGTGACACAGAGACAGAGACACAGAGACAGAGACACAGAGACAGAGACACAGAGACAGAGACACAGAGACAGAGACACAGAGACAGAGACACAGTGACAGAGACACAGAGACAGAGACACAGAGACAGAGACACAGAGACAGAGACACAGAGACAGAGACACAGAGACAGAGGCACAGAGACAGAGACACAGAGACAGAGACACAGAGACAGAGACACAGAGACAGAGACACAGAGACAGAGACACAGAGACAGAGACACAGAGACAGAGACACAGAGACAGAGACACAGAGACAGAGACACAGAGACAGAGACACAGAGACTGAGTCACAGAGACAGAGACACAGAGACAGAGGCAGAGACAGAGACAGAGACAGAGACAGAGACAGAGACAGAGACAGAGACAGAGACAGAGACAGAGACAGAGACAGAGACAGAGACAGAGACAGAGAGACAGAGACACAGAGACAGAGGCACAGAGACAGAGACACAGAGCACAGACACAGACACGGATACACAGATACATAGGCGCACAGACAGAGACACAGTTTAAGACACATGGAGACAGAGGCAGAGACACAGAGACAGAGACAAGGAGACTTAGACACAGAGACAGAGACACAGAGACAGAGACAGAGACAGAGTCAGAGACAGAGACACAGAGCACAGACACAGACACGGATACACAGATACATAGGCGCACAGACAGAGACACAGTTTAAGACACATGGAGACAGAGGCAGAGACACAGAGACAGAGACAAGGAGACTTAGACACAGGGACAGAGACGCAGAGACAGAGACAGGGACAGAGTCAGAGACAGAGACACAGAGCACAGACACAGAGACGGATACACAGATACATAGGCGCACAGACAGAGACACAGATTAAGACACACGGAGACAGAGGCAGAGACACAGAGACAGAGACAAGGAGACTTAGACACATCGACAGAGACACAGAGACAGAGACACAGAGACAGAGACACAGAGACAGAGACACAGAGACAGAGACACAGAGACAGAGACACAGAGACAGAGACACAGAGACAGAGACACAGAGACAGAGACACAGAGACAGAGACACAGAGACAGAGACACAGAGACAGAGACACAGAGACAGAGACACAGAGACAGAGACACAGAGACAGAGACACAGAGACAGAGACACAGAGACAGAGACAGAGAGACAGAGACACAGAGACAGAGACACAGAGACAGAGACACAGAGACAGAGACACAGAGACAGAGACACAGAGACAGAGACACAGAGACAGAGACACAGAGACAGAGACACAGAGACAGAGACACAGAGACAGAGACACAGAGACAGAGACACAGAGACAGAGACACAGAGACAGAGACACAGAGACAGAGACACAGAGACAGAGACACAGAGACAGAGACACAGAGACAGAGACACAGAGACAGAGACACAGAGACAGAGACACAGAGACAGAGACACAGAGACAGAGACACAGAGACAGAGACACAGAGACAGAGACACAGAGACAGAGACACAGAGACAGAGACACAGAGACAGAGACACAGAGACAGAGACACAGAGACAGAGACACAGAGACAGAGACACAGAGACAGAGACACAGAGAGAGGGACACAGAGAGAGGGACACAGAGACAGAGACACAGAGACAGAGACACAGAGACAGAGACACAGAGACAGAGACACAGAGACAGAGACACAGAGACAGAGACACAGAGACAGAGACACAGAGACAGAGACACAGAGACAGAGACACAGAGACTGAGACACAGAGACAGAGACACAGAGACAGAGACACAGAGACAGAGACACAGAGACAGAGACACAGAGACAGAGACACAGAGACAGAGACACAGAGACAGAGACACAGAGACAGAGACACAGAGACAGAGACACAGAGACAGAGACACAGAGACAGAGACACAGAGCCAGAGACACAGAGACAGAGACACAGAGACAGAGACACAGAGACAGAGACACAGAGACAGAGACACAGAGACAGAGACACAGAGACAGAGACACAGAGACAGAGACACAGAGACGGAGACACAGAGACGGAGACACAGAGACGGAGACACAGAGACGGAGACACAGAGACGGAGACACAGAGACAGAGACACAGAGACAGAGACACAAAGACAGAGACACAGAGACAGAGACACAGAGACAGAGACACAGAGACAGAGACACAGAGACAGAGACACAGAGACAGAGCCACAGAGACAGAGACACAGAGACAGAGACACAGAGACAGAGGCACAGAGACAGAGGCACAGAGACAGAGACACAGAGACAGAGACACAGAGACAGAGACACAGAGACAGAGACACAGAGACAGAGATACAGAGACAGAGACACAGAGACACAGAGACAGAGGCAGAGACAGAGACAGAGACAGAGACAGAGACAGAGACAGAGACAGAGAGACAGAGACACAGAGACGGAGACACAGAGACAGAGACACAGAGACAGATACCCAGAGACAGAGACACAGAGACAGAGACACAGAGGCAGAGACAGAGACAGAGACAGAGACAGAGACAGAGACAGAGACAGAGACAGAGACAGAGACAGAGACAGAGACAGAGACAGAGAGACAGAGACACAGAGACAGAGACACAGAGACAGAGACACAGAGACGGAGACACAGAGACAGAGACACAGAGACAGAGACACAGAGACAGAGACACAGAGACAGAGACACAGACACAGAGACAGAGACACAGAGACAGAGACACAGAGACAGAGACACAGAGACAGAGACACAGAGACAGAGACACAGAGACAGAGACACAGAGACGGAGACACAGAGACAGAGACACAGAGACAGATACCCAGAGACAGAGACACAGAGACAGAGACACAGAGGCAGAGACAGAGACACAGAGACAGAGACACAGAGAGAGAGACACAGAGACAGAGACACAGAGACAGAGACAGAGACAGAGTCAGAGACAGAGACACAGAGCACAGACACAGACACGGATACACCGATACATAGGCGCACAGACAGAGACACAGTTTAAGACACATGGAGACAGAGGCAGAGACACAGAGACAGAGACAAGGAGACTTAGACACAGAGACAGAGACACAGAGACAGAGACAGAGACAGAGACACAGAGCACAGACACAGACACGGATACACAGATACATAGGCGCACAGACAGAGACACAGTTTAAGACACATGGAGACAGAGGCAGAGACACAGAGACAGAGACAAGGAGACTTAGCCACAGAGACAGAGACACAGAGACAGAGGCAGAGACAGAGACAGAGACAGAGACAGAGACAGAGACAGAGACAGAGACAGAGACACAGAGACAGAGACACAGAGACAGAGACACAGAGACAGAGACACAGAGACAGAGACACAGAGACGGATACACAGATACATAGGCGCACAGACAGAGACACAGATTAAGACACACGGAGACAGATGCAGAGACACAGAGACAGATACAAGGAGACTTAGACACAGAGACAGAGACACAGATACATAGGCACAGGGACGCAGACACAGAGAGAGAGAGACACAGAGACAGAGACAGAGACAGAGACACAGAGACACAGACACAGAGACGGAGACACAGACACAGAGACACAGAGACAGAGACACAGAGACAGAGACACAGAGACGGAGACACAGAGACAGAGACACAGAGACAGATACCCAGAGACAGAGACACAGAGACAGAGACACAGAGGCAGGGACAGAGACACAGAGAGAGAGACACAGAGACAGAGACACAGAGACAGAGACACAGAGACAGAGACAGAGACAGAGTCAGAGACAGAGACACAGAGCACAGACACAGACACGGATACGCAGATACATAGGCGCACAGACAGAGACGCAGTTTAAGACACATGGAGACAGAGGCAGAGACACAGAGACAGAGACAAGGAGACTTAGACACAGAGACAGAGACACAGAGACAGAGACACAGAGACAGAGACACAGAGACAGAGACACAGAGACAGAGACACAGAGACAGAGACACAGAGACAGAGACACAGAGACAGAGACACAGAGACAGAGACACAGAGACAGAGACACAGAGACAGAGACACAGAGACAGAGACACAGAGACAGAGACACAGAGACAGAGACACAGAGACAGAGACACAGAGACAGAGACACAGAGACAGAGACACAGAGACAGAGACACAGAGACAGAGACACAGAGACAGAGACACAGAGACAGAGACACAGAGACAGAGACACAGAGACAGAGACACAGAGACAGAGACACAGAGACAGAGACACAGAGACAGAGACACAGAGACAGAGACACAGAGACAGAGACACAGAGACAGAGACACAGAGACAGAGACACAGAGACAGAGACACAGAGACAGAGACACAGAGACAGAGACACAGAGACAGAGACACAGAGACAGAGACACAGAGACAGAGACACAGAGACAGAGACACAGAGACAGAGACACAGAGACAGAGACACAGAGACAGAGACACAGAGACAGAGACACAGAGACAGAGACACAGAGACAGAGACACAGAGACAGAGACACAGAGACAGAGACACAGAGACAGAGACACAGAGACAGAGACACAGAGACAGAGACACAGAGACAGAGACACAGAGACAGAGACACAGAGACAGAGACACAGAGACAGAGACACAGAGACAGAGACACAGAGACAGAGACACAGAGACAGAGACACAGAGACAGAGACACAGAGACAGAGACACAGAGACAGAGACACAGAGACAGAGACACAGAGACAGAGACACAGAGACAGAGACACAGAGACAGAGACACAGAAACAGAGACACAGAGACAGAGACACAGAGACAGAGATACAGAGACAGAGACACAGAGACAGAGACACAGAGACAGAGGCAGAGACAGAGACAGAGACAGAGACAGAGACAGAGACAGAGACAGAGAGACAGAGACACAGAGACGGAGACACAGAGACAGAGACACAGAGACAGATACCCAGAGACAGAGACACAGAGACAGAGACACAGAGGCAGAGACAGAGACAGAGACAGAGACAGAGACAGAGACAGAGACAGAGACAGAGACAGAGAGACAGAGACACAGAGACAGAGACACAGAGACAGAGACACAGAGACAGAGACACAGAGACAGAGACACAGAGACGGAGACACAGAGACAGAGACACAGAGACAGATACCCAGAGACAGAGACACAGAGACAGAGACACAGAGGCAGAGACAGAGACACAGAGACAGAGACACAGAGAGAGAGACACAGAGACAGAGACACAGAGACAGAGACAGAGACAGAGTCAGAGACAGAGACACAGAGCACAGACACAGACACGGATACGCAGATACATAGGCGCACAGACAGAGACGCAGTTTAAGACACATGGAGACAGAGGCAGAGACACAGAGACAGAGACAAGGAGACTTAGACACAGAGACAGAGACACAGAGACAGAGACACAGAGACAGAGACACAGAGACAGAGACACAGAGACAGAGACACAGAGACAGAGACACAGAGACAGAGACACAGAGACAGAGACACAGAGACAGAGACACAGAGACAGAGACACAGAGACAGAGACACAGAGACAGAGACACAGAGACAGAGACACAGAGACAGAGACACAGAGACAGAGACACAGGGACAGAGACACAGAGACAGAGACACAGAGACAGAGACACAGGGACAGAGACACAGAGACAGAGACAAAGAGACAGAGACACAGAGAGAGGGACACAGAGACAGAGACACAGAGACAGAGACACAGAGACAGAGACACAGAGACAGAGACACAGAGACAGAGACACAGAGACAGAGACACAGAGACAGAGACACAGAGACAGAGACACAGAGACAGAGACACAGAGACAGAGACACAGAGGCAGAGACACAGAGACAGAGACACAGAGACAGAGACACAGAGACAGAGACACAGAGACAGAGACACAGAGACAGAGACACAGAGACAGAGACACAGAGACAGAGACACAGAGACAGAGACACAGAGACAGAGACACAGAGACAGAGACACAGAGACAGAGACACAGAGACAGAGACACAGAGACAGAGACACAGAGACGGAGACACAGAGACGGAGACACAGAGACGGAGACACAGAGACAGAGACACAGAGACAGAGACACAGAGACAGAGACACAAAGACAGAGACACAGAGACAGAGACACAGAGACAGAGACACAGAGACAGAGACACAGAGACAGAGACACAGAGACAGAGACACAGAGACAGAGACACAGAGACAGAGACACAGAGACAGAGGCACAGAGACAGAGGCACAGAGACAGAGGCACAGAGACAGAGACACAGAGACAGAGACACAGAGACAGAGACACAGAGACAGAGACACAGAGACAGAGACACAGAGACAGAGGCAGAGACAGAGACAGAGACAGAGACAGAGACAGAGAGACAGAGACACAGAGACGGAGACACAGAGACAGAGACACAGAGACAGATACCCAGAGACAGAGACACAGAGACAGAGACACAGAGGCAGAGACAGAGACAGAGACAGAGACAGAGACAGAGACAGAGACAGAGACAGAGACAGAGAGACAGAGACACAGAGACAGAGACACAGAGACAGAGACACAGAGACAGAGACACAGAGACAGAGACACAGAGACAGAGACACAGACACAGAGACAGAGACACAGAGACAGAGACACAGAGACAGAGACACAGAGACAGAGACACAGACACAGAGACACAGAGACAGAGACACAGAGACAGAGACACAGATTAAGACACACGGATACAGAGACAGAGACAAGGAGACTTAGACACATCGACAGAGACACAGAGACAGAGACACAGAGACAGAGACACAGAGACAGAGACACAGAGACAGAGACACAGAGACAGAGACACAGAGACAGAGACACAGAGACAGAGACACAGAGACAGAGACACAGAGACAGAGACACAGAGACAGAGACACAGGGACAGAGACACAGAGACAGAGACACAGAGACAGAGACACAGGGACAGAGACACAGAGACAGAGACAAAGAGACAGAGACACAGAGAGAGGGACACAGAGACAGAGACACAGAGACAGAGACACAGAGACAGAGACACAGAGACAGAGACACAGAGACAGAGACACAGAGACAGAGACACAGAGACAGAGACACAGAGACAGAGACACAGAGACAGAGACACAGAGACAGAGACACAGAGACAGAGACACAGAGACAGAGACACAGAGACAGAGACACAGAGACAGAGACACAGAGACAGAGACACAGAGACAGAGACACAGAGGCAGAGACACAGAGACAGAGACACAGAGACAGAGACACAGAGACAGAGACACAGAGACAGAGACACAGAGACAGAGACACAGAGACAGAGACACAGAGACAGAGACACAGAGACAGAGACACAGAGACAGAGACAAGGAGACTTAGACACAGAGACAGAGACACAGACACAGAGGCAGAGACAGAGACAGAGACAGAGACAGAGACAGAGACAGAGACAGAGACAGAGACAGAGACACAGAGACAGAGACACAGAGACAGAGACACAGAGACAGAGACACAGAGACGGATACACAGATACATAGGCGCACAGACAGAGACACAGATTAAGACACACGGAGACAGAGGCAGAGACACAGAGACAGATACAAGGAGACTTAGACACAGAGACAGAGACACAGATACATAGGCACAGGGACGCAGACACAGAGAGAGAGAGACACAGAGACAGAGACAGAGACAGAGAGACAGAGACACAGAGACAGAGACACAGAGACAGAGACACAGACACAGAGACACAGAGACAGAGACACAGAGACAGAGACACAGAGACGGAGACACAGAGACAGAGACACAGAGACAGATACCCAGAGACAGAGACACAGAGACAGAGACACAGAGGCAGAGACAGAGACACAGAGACAGAGACACAGAGAGAGAGACACAGAGACAGAGACACAGAGACAGAGACAGAGACAGAGTCAGAGACAGAGACACAGAGCACAGACACAGACACGGATACGCAGATACATAGGCGCACAGACAGAGACGCAGTTTAAGACACATGGAGACAGAGGCAGAGACACAGAGACAGAGACAAGGAGACTTAGACACAGAGACAGAGACACAGAGACAGAGACACAGAGACAGGGACACAGAGACAGAGACACAGAGACAGAGACACAGAGACAGAGACACAGAGACAGAGACACAGAGACAGAGACACAGAGACAGAGACACAGAGACAGAGACACAGAGACAGAGACACAGAGACAGAGACACAGAGACAGAGACACAGAGACAGAGACACAGAGACAGAGACACAGGGACAGAGACACAGAGACAGAGACACAGAGACAGAGACACAGGGACAGAGACACAGAGACAGAGACAAAGAGACAGAGACACAGAGAGAGGGACACAGAGACAGAGACACAGAGACAGAGACACAGAGACAGAGACACAGAGACAGAGACACAGAGACAGAGACACAGAGACAGAGACACAGAGACAGAGACACAGAGACAGAGACACAGAGACAGAGACACAGAGACAGAGACACAGAGACAGAGACACAGAGACAGAGACACAGAGACAGAGACACAGAGACAGAGACACAGAGACAGAGACACAGAGACAGAGACACAGAGACAGAGACACAGAGACAGAGACACAGAGACAGAGACACAGAGACAGAGACACAGAGACAGAGACACAGAGACACAGACACAGAGACAGAGACACAGAGACAGAGACACAGAGACAGAGACACAGAGACAGAGACACAGACACAGAGACACAGAGACAGAGACACAGAGACAGAGACACAGATTAAGACACACGGAGACAGAGACAGAGACAAGGAGACTTAGACACATCGACAGAGACACAGAGACAGAGACACAGAGACAGAGACACAGAGACAGAGACACAGAGACAGAGACACAGAGACAGAGACACAGAGACAGAGACACAGAGACAGAGACACAGAGACAGAGACACAGAGACAGAGACACAGAGACAGAGACACAGAGACAGAGACACAGAGACAGAGACACAGGGACAGAGACACAGAGATAGAGACACAGAGACAGAGACACAGGGACAGAGACACAGAGAAAGAGACAAAGAGACAGAGACACAGAGAGAGGGACACAGAGACAGAGACACAGAGACAGAGACACAGAGACAGAGACACAGAGACAGAGACACAGAGACAGAGACACAGAGACAGAGACACAGAGACAGAGACACAGAGACAGAGACACAGAGACAGAGACACAGAGACAGAGACACAGAGACAGAGACACAGAGACAGAGACACAGAGACAGAGACACAGAGACAGAGACACAGAGGCAGAGACACAGAGACAGAGACACAGAGACAGAGACACAGAGACAGAGACACAGAGACAGAGACACAGAGACAGAGACACAGAGACAGAGACACAGAGACAGAGACACAGAGACAGAGACACAGAGACAGAGACACAGAGACAGAGACACAGAGACAGAGACACAGAGACAGAGACACAGAGACAGAGACACAGAGACAGAGACACAGAGACAGAGACACAGAGACAGAGACACAGAGACAGAGACACAGAGACAGAGACACAGAGACAGAGACACAGAGACAGAGACACAGAGACAGAGACACAGAGACAGAGACACAGAGACAGAGACACAGAGACAGAGACACAGAGACAGAGACACAGAGACAGAGACACAGAGACAGAGACACAGAGACAGAGACACAGAGACAGAGACACAGAGACAGAGACACAGAGACAGAGACACAGAGACAGAGACACAGAGACAGAGACACAGAGACAGAGACACAGAGACAGAGACACAGAGGCAGAGACACAGAGACAGAGACGGAGACAGAGAGAGAGATAGAGACACAGATACAAAGGCGCACATACAGAGACACAGGTTAAGACACACGGAGGCAGAGGCAGAGACACAGAGACAGAGACAAGGAGACTTAGACACAGAGACAGAGACACAGAGACAGAGACACAGAGACAGAGACACAGAGACAGAGACACAGAGACAGAGACACAGAGACAGAGACACAGAGACAGAGACACAGAGACAGAGACACAGAGACAGAGACACAGAGACAGAGACACAGAGACAGAGACACAGAGACAGAGACACAGATACATAGGCACAGAGACAGAGACACAGAGACAGAGACACAGAGACAGAGTCGCAGAGACAGAGACGCAGAGACAGAGACGCAGAGACAGAGACACAGAGACAGAGACACAGAGACAGAGACACAGAGACAGAGACACAGAGACAGAGACACAGAGACAGAGACACAGAGACAGAGACACAGAGACAGAGACACAGAGACAGAGACACAGAGACAGAGACACAGAGACAGAGACACAGAGACAGAGACACAGAGACAGAGACACAGAGACAGAGACACAGAGACAGAGACACAGAGACAGAGACACAGAGACAGAGACACAGAGACAGAGACACAGAGACAGAGACACAGAGACAGAGACACAGAGACAGAGACACAGAGACAGAGACACAGAGACAGAGACACAGAGACAGAGACACAGAGACAGAGACACAGAGACAGAGACACAGAGACAGAGACACAGAGACAGAGACACAGAGACAGAGACACAGAGACAGAGACACAGAGACAGAGACACAGAGACAGAGACACAGAGACAGAGACACAGAGACAGAGACACAGAGACAGAGACACAGAGACAGAGACACAGAGACAGAGACACAGAGACAGAGACACAGAGACAGAGACACAGAGGCAGAGACACAGAGACAGAGACACAGAGACAGAGACACAGAGACAGAGACACAGAGACAGAGACACAGAGAGAGAGACACAGAGACAGAGACACAGAGACAGAGACACAGAGACAGAGACACAGAGACAGAGACACAGAGACAGAGACACAGAGACAGAGACACAGAGACAGAGACACAGAGACAGAGACACAGAGACAGAGACACAGAGACAGAGACACAGAGACAGAGACGGAGACAGAGAGAGAGATAGAGACACAGATACAAAGGCGCACATACAGAGGCACAGGTTAAGACACACGGAGGCAGAGGCAGAGACACAGAGACAGAGACAAGGAGACTTAGACACAGAGACAGAGACACAGAGACAGAGACACAGAGACAGAGACACAGAGACAGAGACACAGAGACAGAGACACAGAGACAGAGACACAGAGACAGAGACACAGAGACAGAGACACAGAGACAGAGACACAGAGACAGAGACACAGAGACAGAGACACAGAGACAGAGACACAGAGACAGAGACACAGAGACAGAGACACAGAGGCAGAGACTCAGAGACAGAGACACAGAGACGGATACACAGATACATAGGCGCACAGACAGAGACACAGATTACGACACACGGAGACAGAGGCAGAGACACAGAGACAGATACAAGGAGACTTAGACACAGAGACAGAGACACAGATACATAGGCACAGGGACACAGACACAGAGAGGGAGAGACACAGAGACAGAGACAGAGACAGAGACACAGAGACAGAGACACAGAGACAGAGACACAGACTCAGAGACACAGAGACAGAGACACAGAGACAGAGACACAGAGACGGAGACACAGAGACAGAGACACAGAGACAGATACCCAGAGACAGAGACACAGAGACGGAGACACAGAGGCAGAGACAGAGACACAGAGACAGAGACACAGAGAGAGAGACACAGAGACAGAGACAGAGACAGAGTCAGAGACAGAGACACAGAGCACAGACACAGACACGGATACGCAGATACATAGCCGCACAGACAGAGACGCAGTTTAAGACACATGGAGACAGAGGCAGAGACACAGAGACAGAGACAAGGAGACTTAGACACAGAGACAGAGACACAGAGACAGAGACACAGAGACAGAGACACAGAGACAGAGACACAGAGACAGAGACACAGAGACAGAGACACAGAGACAGAGACACAGAGACAGAGACACAGAGACAGAGACACAGAGACAGAGACACAGAGACAGAGACACAGAGACAGAGACACAGAGACAGAGACACAGAGACAGAGACACAGAGACAGAGACACAGAGACAGAGACACAGAGACAGAGACACAGACACAGAGACACAGAGACAGAGACACAGAGACAGAGACACAGAGACAGAGACACAGAGACAGAGACACAGAGACAGAGACACAGAGACAGAGACACAGAGACAGAGACACAGAGACAGAGACACAGAGACAGAGACACAGAGACAGAGACACAGAGACAGAGACACAGAGACAGAGACACAGAGACAGAGACACAGAGACAGAGACACAGAGACAGTGACACAGAGACAGAGACACAGATACATAGGCACAGGGACATAGACACAGAGAGAGCGAGACACAGAGACAGAGACAGAGACAGAGACACAGAGACAGAGACACAGAGACAGAGACACAGAGATAGAGACATAGAGACAGAGACGGAGACAGAGAGAGAGATAGAGACACAGATACAAAGGCGCACAGACAGAGACACAGGTTAAGACACACGGAGGCAGAGGCAGAGACACAGAGACAGAGACACAGAGGCAGAGACTCAGAGACAGAGACACAGAGACAGAGACACAGAGACAGAGACACAGAGACAGAGACACAGAGACAGAGACACAGAGACAGAGACACAGAGACAGAGACACAGAGACAGAGACACAGAGACAGAGACACAGAGACAGAGACACAGAGACAGAGACACAGAGACAGAGACACAGAGACAGAGACACAGAGACAGAGACACAGAGACAGAGACGGAGACAGAGAGAGAGATAGAGACACAGATACAAAGGCGCACATACAGAGACACAGGTTAAGACACACGGAGGCAGAGGCAGAGACACAGAGACAGAGACAAGGAGACTTAGACACAGAGACAGAGACACAGAGACAGAGACACAGAGACAGAGACACAGAGACAGAGACACAGAGACAGAGACACAGAGACAGAGACACAGAGACAGAGACACAGAGACAGAGACACAGAGACAGAGACACAGAGACAGAGACACAGAGACAGAGACACAGAGACAGAGACACAGAGACAGAGACACAGAGACAGAGACACAGAGACAGAGACACAGAGACAGAGACACAGAGACAGAGACAAGGAGACTTAGACACAGAGACAGAGACACAGAGACAGAGACACAGAGACAGAGACACAGAGACAGAGACACAGAGACAGAGACACAGAGACAGAGACACAGAGACAGAGACACAGAGACAGAGACACAGAGACAGAGACACAGAGACAGAGACACAGAGACAGAGACACAGAGACAGAGACACAGATACATAGGCACAGAGACAGAGACACAGAGACAGAGACACAGAGACAGAGTCGCAGAGACAGAGACGCAGAGACAGAGACGCAGAGACAGAGACACAGAGACAGAGACACAGAGACAGAGACACAGAGACAGAGACACAGAGACAGAGACACAGAGACAGAGACACAGAGACAGAGACACAGAGACAGAGACACAGAGACAGAGACACAGAGACAGAGACACAGAGACAGAGACACAGAGACAGAGACACAGAGACAGAGACACAGAGACAGAGACACAGAGACAGAGACACAGAGACAGAGACACAGAGACAGAGACACAGAGACAGAGACACAGAGACAGAGACACAGAGACAGAGACACAGAGACAGAGACACAGAGACAGAGACACAGAGACAGAGACACAGAGACAGAGACACAGAGACAGAGACACAGAGACAGAGACACAGAGACAGAGACACAGAGACAGAGACACAGAGACAGAGACACAGAGACAGAGACACAGAGACAGAGACACAGAGACAGAGACACAGAGACAGAGAAACAGAGACAGAGACACAGAGACAGAGACACAGAGACAGAGACACAGAGACAGAGACACAGAGACAGAGACACAGAGACAGAGACACAGAGGCAGAGACACAGAGACAGAGACACAGAGACAGAGACACAGAGACAGAGACACAGAGACAGAGACACAGAGAGAGAGACACAGAGACAGAGACACAGAGACAGAGACACAGAGACAGAGACACAGAGACAGAGACACAGAGACAGAGACACAGAGACAGAGACACAGAGACAGAGACACAGAGACAGAGACACAGAGACAGAGACACAGAGACAGAGACACAGAGACAGAGACGGAGACAGAGAGAGAGATAGAGACACAGATACAAAGGCGCACATACAGAGGCACAGGTTAAGACACACGGAGGCAGAGGCAGAGACACAGAGACAGAGACAAGGAGACTTAGACACAGAGACAGAGACACAGAGACAGAGACACAGAGACAGAGACACAGAGACAGAGACACAGAGACAGAGACACAGAGACAGAGACACAGAGACAGAGACACAGAGACAGAGACACAGAGACAGAGACACAGAGACAGAGACACAGAGACAGAGACACAGAGACAGAGACACAGAGACAGAGACACAGAGACAGAGACACAGAGACAGAGACACAGAGACAGAGACACAGAGACAGAGACACAGAGACAGAGACACAGAGACAGAGACACAGAGACAGAGACACAGAGACAGAGACACAGAGACAGAGACACAGAGACAGAGACACAGAGACAGAGACACAGAGGCAGAGACACAGAGACAGAGACGGAGACAGAGAGAGAGATAGAGACACAGATACAAAGGCGCACATACAGAGACACAGGTTAAGACACACGGAGGCAGAGGCAGAGACACAGAGACAGAGACAAGGAGACTTAGACACAGAGACAGAGACACAGAGACAGAGACACAGAGACAGAGACACAGAGACAGAGACACAGAGACAGAGACACAGAGACAGAGACACAGAGACAGAGACACAGAGACAGAGACACAGAGACAGAGACACAGAGACAGAGACACAGAGACAGAGACACAGAGACAGAGACACAGAGACAGAGACACAGATACATAGGCACAGAGACAGAGACACAGAGACAGAGACACAGAGACAGAGACACAGAGACAGAGTCGCAGAGACAGAGACGCAGAGACAGAGACACAGAGACAGAGACACAGAGACAGAGACACAGAGACAGAGACACAGAGACAGAGACACAGAGACAGAGACACAGAGACAGAGACACAGAGACAGAGACACAGAGACAGAGACACAGAGACAGAGACACAGAGACAGAGACACAGAGACAGAGACACAGAGACAGAGACACAGAGACAGAGACACAGAGACAGAGACACAGAGACAGAGACACAGAGACAGAGACACAGAGACAGAGACACAGAGACAGAGACACAGAGACAGAGACACAGAGACAGAGACACAGAGACAGAGACACAGAGACAGAGACACAGAGGCAGAGACGCAGAGACAGAGACACAGAGACAGAGACACAGAGGCAGAGACACAGAGACAGAGACACAGAGACAGAGACACAGAGACAGAGACACAGAGACAGAGACACAGAGACAGAGACACAGAGACAGAGACACAGAGACAGAGACACAGATACAGAGACACAGACACAGAGACAGAGATGCAGAGACAGAGACACGGAGACAGAGACACAGAGACAGAGACACGGAGACAGAGACACAGAGACAGAGACACAGAGACAGAGACACAGAGACAGAGACACAGAGACAGGGACACAGAGATAGAGACACAGAGACAGAGACGGAGACAGAGAGAGAGATAGAGACACAGATACAAAGGCGCACAGACAGAGACACAGGTTAAGACACACGGAGGCAGAGGCAGAGACACAGAGACAGAGACAAGGAGACTTAGACACAGAGACAGAGACACAGAGACAGAGACACAGAGACAGAGACACAGAGACAGAGACACAGAGACAGAGACACAGAGACAGAGACACAGAGACAGAGACACAGAGACAGAGACACAGAGACAGAGACACAGAGACAGAGACACAGAGACAGAGACACAGAGACAGAGACACAGAGACAGAGACACAGAGACAGAGACACAGAGGCAGAGACTCAGAGACAGAGACACAGAGACAGAGACACAGAGACGGATACACAGATACATAGGCGCACAGACAGAGACACAGATTACGACACACGGAGACAGAGGCAGAGACACAGAGACAGATACAAGGAGACTTAGACACAGAGACAGAGACACAGATACATAGGCACAGGGACACAGACACAGAGAGGGAGAGACACAGAGACAGAGACAGAGACAGAGACACAGAGACAGAGACACAGAGACAGAGACACAGACTCAGAGACACAGAGACAGAGACACAGAGACAGAGACACAGAGACGGAGACACAGAGACAGAGACACAGAGACAGATACCCAGAGACAGAGACACAGAGACGGAGACACAGAGGCAGAGACAGAGACACAGAGACAGAGACACAGAGAGAGAGACACAGAGACAGAGACAGAGACAGAGTCAGAGACAGAGACACAGAGCACAGACACAGACACGGATACGCAGATACATAGCCGCACAGACAGAGACGCAGTTTAAGACACATGGAGACAGAGGCAGAGACACAGAGACAGAGACAAGGAGACTTAGACACAGAGACAGAGACACAGAGACAGAGACACAGAGACAGAGACACAGAGACAGAGACACAGAGACAGAGACACAGAGACAGAGACACAGAGACAGAGACACAGAGACAGAGACACAGAGACAGAGACACAGAGACAGAGACACAGAGACAGAGACACAGAGACAGAGACACAGAGACAGAGACACAGAGACAGAGACACAGAGACAGAGACACAGAGACAGAGACACAGAGACAGAGACACAGAGACAGAGACACAGAGACAGAGACACAGAGACAGAGACACAGAGACAGAGACACAGAGACAGAGACACAGAGACAGAGACACAGAGACAGAGACACAGAGACAGAGACACAGAGACAGAGACACAGAGACAGAGACACAGAGACAGAGACACAGAGACAGAGACACAGAGACAGAGACACAGAGACAGAGACACAGAGACAGAGACACAGAGACAGAGACACAGAGACAGAGACACAGAGACAGAGACACAGAGACAGAGACACAGAGACAGAGACACAGAGACAGTGACACAGAGACAGAGACACAGATACATAGGCACAGGGACATAGACACAGAGAGAGCGAGACACAGAGACAGAGACAGAGACAGAGACACAGAGACAGAGACACAGAGACAGAGACACAGAGATAGAGACATAGAGACAGAGACGGAGACAGAGAGAGAGATAGAGACACAGATACAAAGGCGCACAGACAGAGACACAGGTTAAGACACACGGAGGCAGAGGCAGAGACACAGAGACAGAGACACAGAGGCAGAGACTCAGAGACAGAGACACAGAGACAGAGACACAGAGACAGAGACACAGAGACAGAGACACAGAGACAGAGACACAGAGACAGAGACACAGAGACAGAGACACAGAGACAGAGACACAGAGACAGAGACACAGAGACAGAGACACAGAGACAGAGACACAGAGACAGAGACACAGAGACAGAGACACAGAGACAGAGACGGAGACAGAGAGAGAGATAGAGACACAGATACAAAGGCGCACATACAGAGACACAGGTTAAGACACACGGAGGCAGAGGCAGAGACACAGAGACAGAGACAAGGAGACTTAGACACAGAGACAGAGACACAGAGACAGAGACACAGAGACAGAGACACAGAGACAGAGACACAGAGACAGAGACACAGAGACAGAGACACAGAGACAGAGACACAGAGACAGAGACACAGATACATAGGCACAGAGACAGAGACACAGAGACAGAGACACAGAGACAGAGACACAGAGACAGAGACACAGAGACAGAGACACAGAGACAGAGACACAGAGAGAGAGACACAGAGACAGAGACACAGAGACAGAGACAGAGACAGAGTCAGAGACAGAGACACAGAGCACAGACACAGACACGGATACACCGATACATAGGCGCACAGACAGAGACACAGTTTAAGACACATGGAGACAGAGGCAGAGACACAGAGACAGAGACAAGGAGACTTAGACACAGAGACAGAGACACAGAGACAGAGACAGAGACAGAGACACAGAGCACAGACACAGACACGGATACACAGATACATAGGCGCACAGACAGAGACACAGTTTAAGACACATGGAGACAGAGGCAGAGACACAGAGACAGAGACAGAGACAGAGACAGAGACAGAGACAGAGACAGAGACAGAGACAGAGACAGAGACAGAGACAGAGACAGAGACAGAGACAGAGACAGAGACAGAGACAGAGACAGAGACAGAGACAGAGAGACACAGACACAGAGAGAGAGACACAGAGACAGAGACACAGAGACAGAGACACAGAGACAGAGACACAGAGACAGAGACACAGAGACAGAGACACAGACACAGAGACACAGAGACAGAGACACAGAGACAGAGACACAGAGACGGAGACACAGAGACAGAGACACAGAGACAGATACCCAGAGACAGAGACACAGAGACAGAGACACAGAGGCAGAGACAGAGACACAGAGAGAGAGACACAGAGACAGAGACACAGAGACAGAGACAGAGACAGAGTCAGAGACAGAGACACAGAGCACAGACACAGACACGGATACACAGATACATAGGCGCACAGACAGAGACACAGTTTAAGACACATGGAGACAGAGGCAGAGACACAGAGACAGAGACAAGGAGACTTAGACACAGAGACAGAGACACAGAGACAGAGGCAGAGACAGAGACAGAGACAGAGACAGAGACAGAGACAGAGACAGAGACAGAGACAGAGACAGAGAGACAGAGACACAGAGACAGAGACACAGAGACAGAGACACAGAGACAGAGACACAGAGACGGATACACAGATACATAGGCGCACAGACAGAGACACAGATTAAGACACACGGAGACAGAGGCAGAGACACAGAGACAGATACAAGGAGACTTAGACACAGAGACAGAGACACAGATACATAGGCACAGGGACACAGACACAGAGAGAGAGAGACACAGAGACAGAGACAGAGACAGAGACACAGAGACAGAGACACAGAGACAGAGACACAGACACAGAGACACAGAGACAGAGACACAGAGACAGAGACACAGAGACGGAGACACAGAGACAGAGACACAGAGACAGATACCCAGAGACAGAGACACAGAGACAGAGACACAGAGGCAGAGACAGAGACACAGAGACAGAGACACAGAGAGAGAGACACAGAGACAGAAACACAGAGACAGAGACAGAGACAGAGTCAGAGACAGAGACACAGAGCACAGACACAGACACGGATACGCAGATACATAGGCGCACAGACAGAGACGCAGTTTAAGACACATGGAGAAAGAGGCAGAGACACAGAGACAGAGACAAGGAGACTTAGACACAGAGACAGAGACACAGAGACAGAGACACAGAGACAGAGACACAGAGACAGAGACACAGAGACAGAGACACAGAGACAGAGACACAGAGACAGAGACACAGAGACAGAGACACAGAGACAGAGACACAGAGACAGAGACACAGAGACAGAGACACAGAGACAGAGACACAGAGACAGAGACACAGAGACAGAGACACAGAGACAGAGACACAGAGACAGAGACACAGAGACAGAGACACAGAGACAGAGACACAGAGACAGAGACACAGAGACAGAGACACAGAGACAGAGACACAGAGACAGAGACACAGAGACAGAGACACAGAGACAGAGACACAGAGACAGAGACACAGAGACAGAGACACAGAGACAGAGACACAGAGACAGAGACACAGAGACAGAGACACAGAGACAGAGACACAGAGACAGAGACACAGAGACAGAGACACAGAGAGAGAGACACAGAGACAGAGACAGAGACAGAGACACAGAGACAGAGACACAGAGACGGAGACACAGACACAGAGACACAGAGACAGAGACACAGAGACAGAGACACAGAGACGGAGACACAGAGACAGAGACACAGAGACAGATACCCAGAGACAGAGACACAGAGACGGAGACACAGAGGCAGGGACAGAGACACAGAGAGAGAGACACAGAGACAGAGACACAGAGACAGAGACACAGAGACAGAGACACAGAGACAGAGACACAGAGACAGAGACACAGAGACAGAGACACAGAGACAGAGACACAGAGACAGAGACACAGAGACAGAGACACAGAGGCAGAGACACAGAGACAGAGACGGAGACAGAGAGAGAGATAGAGACACAGAGACAGAGACACAGAGACAGAGACACAGAGACAGAGACACAGAGACAGAGACACAGAGACAGAGACACAGAGACAGAGACACAGAGACAGAGACACAGAGACAGAGACACAGAGACAGAGACACAGAGACAGAGACACAGAGACAGAGACACAGAGACAGAGACACAGAGACAGAGACACAGAGACAGAGACACAGAGACAGAGACACAGAGACAGAGACACAGAGACAGAGACACAGAGACAGAGACACAGAGACAGAGACACAGAGACAGAGACACAGAGACAGAGACACAGAGACTGAGTCACAGAGACAGAGACACAGAGACAGAGGCAGAGACAGAGACAGAGACAGAGACAGAGACAGAGACAGAGACAGAGACAGAGACAGAGACAGAGACAGAGACAGAGACAGAGACAGAGAGACAGAGACACAGAGACACAGAGACAGAGGCACAGAGACAGAGACACAGAGCACAGACACAGACACGGATACACAGATACATAGGCGCACAGACAGAGACACAGTTTAAGACACATGGAGACAGAGGCAGAGACACAGAGACAGAGACAAGGAGACTTAGACACAGAGACAGAGACACAGAGACAGAGACAGAGACAGAGTCAGAGACAGAGACACAGAGCACAGACACAGACACGGATACACAGATACATAGGCGCACAGACAGAGACACAGTTTAAGACACATGGAGACAGAGGCAGAGACACAGAGACAGAGACAAGGAGACTTAGACACAGGGACAGAGACGCAGAGACAGAGACAGGGACAGAGTCAGAGACAGAGACACAGAGCACAGACACAGAGACGGATACACAGATACATAGGCGCACAGACAGAGACACAGATTAAGACACACGGAGACAGAGGCAGAGACACAGAGACAGAGACAAGGAGACTTAGACACATCGACAGAGACACAGAGACAGAGACACAGAGACAGAGACACAGAGACAGAGACACAGAGACAGAGACACAGAGACAGAGACACAGAGACAGAGACACAGAGACAGAGACACAGAGACAGAGACACAGAGACAGAGACACAGAGACAGAGACACAGAGACAGAGACACAGAGACAGAGACACAGAGACAGAGACACAGAGACAGAGACACAGAGACAGAGACACAGAGACAGAGACAGAGAGACAGAGACACAGAGACAGAGACACAGAGACAGAGACACAGAGACAGAGACACAGAGACAGAGACACAGAGACAGAGACACAAAGACAGAGACACAGAGACAGAGACACAGAGACAGAGACACAGAGACAGAGACACAGAGACAGAGACACAGAGACAGAGCCACAGAGACAGAGACACAGAGACAGAGACACAGAGACAGAGGCACAGAGACAGAGGCACAGAGACAGAGACACAGAGACAGAGACACAGAGACAGAGACACAGAGACAGAGACACAGAGACAGAGATACAGAGACAGAGACACAGAGACACAGAGACAGAGGCAGAGACAGAGACAGAGACAGAGACAGAGACAGAGACAGAGACAGAGAGACAGAGACACAGAGACGGAGACACAGAGACAGAGACACAGAGACAGAGACACAGACACAGAGACACAGAGACAGAGACACAGAGACAGATACCCAGAGACAGAGACACAGAGACAGAGACACAGAGGCAGAGACAGAGACACAGAGACAGAGACACAGAGAGAGAGACACAGAGACAGAGACACAGAGACAGAGACAGAGACAGAGTCAGAGACAGAGACACAGAGCACAGACACAGACACGGATACACCGATACATAGGCGCACAGACAGAGACACAGTTTAAGACACATGGAGACAGAGGCAGAGACACAGAGACAGAGACAAGGAGACTTAGACACAGAGACAGAGACACAGAGACAGAGACAGAGACAGAGACACAGAGCACAGACACAGACACGGATACACAGATACATAGGCGCACAGACAGAGACACAGTTTAAGACACATGGAGACAGAGGCAGAGACACAGAGACAGAGACAAGGAGACTTAGCCACAGAGACAGAGACACAGAGACAGAGGCAGAGACAGAGACAGAGACAGAGACAGAGACAGAGACAGAGACAGAGACAGAGACACAGAGACAGAGACACAGAGACAGAGACACAGAGACAGAGACACAGAGACAGAGACACAGAGACGGATACACAGATACATAGGCGCACAGACAGAGACACAGATTAAGACACACGGAGACAGATGCAGAGACACAGAGACAGATACAAGGAGACTTAGACACAGAGACAGAGACACAGATACATAGGCACAGGGACGCAGACACAGAGAGAGAGAGACACAGAGACAGAGACAGAGACAGAGACACAGAGACAGAGACACAGAGACGGAGACACAGACACAGAGACACAGAGACAGAGACACAGAGACAGAGACACAGAGACGGAGACACAGAGACAGAGACACAGAGACAGATACCCAGAGACAGAGACACAGAGACAGAGACACAGAGGCAGGGACAGAGACACAGAGAGAGAGACACAGAGACAGAGACACAGAGACAGAGACACAGAGACAGAGACAGAGACAGAGTCAGAGACAGAGACACAGAGCACAGACACAGACACGGATACGCAGATACATAGGCGCACAGACAGAGACGCAGTTTAAGACGAGTGATGCCCACTTGGACGTGGACCGATTGGACGCGTCCCGATTGGACGGTCCCGATTGGACGCGTTCCAATTCGACGCGGTGCCAATTGGACGCGTCCCAATTCGAAGCGGTGCCGATTGGACGCGTCCCGTTTGGACGTCGTAGATTATCGACACCGTGCCGATTGGACGCGACCCGTTTGGACGTCGTAGAGTATCGACTCCGTGCCGATTGGACGCAGTGTCGATTGGACATGTTGCTTTTGGACGCGTAGTCATGTTGTTAGACACATTTCGGTGGAGTATTATATTTTGCTTGTATGGTGAGGTATGTCATAAAATATGTAGTGAAATATATTAAATGCGGATGTGAATTAAATTCTTTTGTGTTTCTTTTATGTTTCGTGTGTTTAAATACATAATATGGGTTTACAAAGGAGTACGTGAAATGGAAAGTCTTCCGTAATGTTGTTGTCAAACCTGTGTATAATTGGTGTTTTTCGTCGGATTTCTTAATACAAATGGCCATTAATGTTCATTTTGAACAGAATCAGAGGCAGTGAATATTTGCCATTGTTTGGTATGTGGTTTTGTGTATTTTATGTAGAAGCAATACTTGAAGGTTGTATATATCGTTTGACAGGTATAGGTTATGGTGAGGAATATCTGCAAGCTGATTATTAAGAGAGTGCAAGAAGGTTCGCGTCAGTTATTGCAAGAAATCTGGTACCACGCAGGATGTTATTGTCCAGTAATTCATATGTACAGGTTAGTTTGGATTTATTAAAACTATGTGGATTTTTCATGCGTGTAAAGTATAATTTATTTATTTTTTTACATCAAGAGAAGAGTAGAATATAATAGAGACCAGTCAATAAATGAGTAAGTTAAATCCAGTGTTAACAGCAGGTCGTGTTTATCATTATTTGGCAATTTGTTTTGTGCGTTACAAGTATAAGTACTATAGTTGTTAATTCAAGCGTGTTTTCTCTTTCCGCACCATTTAATTGACCTACATAGCTATAGTCACCTCAATAAGAGTAAACAGAAGGATGAATTGCTTATTTCATCAAAGAAATATGGTCGGAAAAATGTATCTAATTTTTGGCAGGAATAAGTTACAGCGAATCACATCCTGAAAGTACTTATACTAAGGCAGGACAAGCAAAATCAACCTCATATTCCACGAAATAAAATGAACGAGTTGTTAAATACAATATATCAAAATATAATAATATGACCTCTTGTTCTGTCTCTTCATTTTTAGCATTTGTTCAGACGTTGATGTGGAAATTACAACAAAGAAGTTACGAAGTGAAAAAACTTAAATAATTACAATAAAGAAATTAACCAACGTAGAGATAGAATGCATAATTCTTAATAAAATATTTGGACAAATAACTCAGACATTCTATGAAAACACAGATGCAATTACTTTCTGTCAAGGTACATCAGGAAATATGTTTAAGGTAAAAGAAATATTAAACCTTATTTTCCTCAATATATCCTTTATTTACAATTAATGCTGTTGAATACATTGTATCAATATATAATAATATCGTGTCTTTTCTTTATTTTCAGTATTTGTTCTAACACTGATGGAGAAATTACAACAAAGAAGTTATGAGTATTATAATATTAAATAAATTTGTGTTGCAAATCATAAGCTTCAAAAACAATATAAACCTAACATACTTTAAGTAAATAAATTAATACAGAAAAATAAGATTCTTAAATTGTAATTTCCTGTTCTAAGTTCCTTGATATACACTTAATGTTATGGTTCACAGTGTCCTTTTCTACCTGCTAATAAACACTTTTATCGAATAAAATTTCATAAGTAATAAAAAGTAGTTGCAACGGAGTGGTTATTTCACTATTCACTTTCATCTATTTCGTATCACTTGTACTGTGTTTACAAATCTTAGAATCATCTGATCGGAGTACAACAATCCCATTAGAATATTCCATTTTTAAGACGAAAAAACCTAGAAAAATCAATAATTGACACTACTGATCTACGTATTTTCATGATTAACGTCTCTTCTTACTTGTAATAGCAAATACTTTTCAATTTTTTAATAAAGAAAGGTGCTTATCATGACAGATAAGTTATTACATTAACTTACATTATCTGAAAACACGGTACAATAACTAGAGTCACAAACCGTAAGAACTAAAATCATTGATAATTCTGCTATTCTTTCATGCACTCTTAGAACTGCTCAATCGGTTAATTCTATACATTATTATTATAGTGATACTATCGTTGTCAACGGTAAAGGCATGACGTACCACCATATTTGGAGGATCTCAACCTGTCATCTTTACCTTTCACAGAAGATTTGTGCCTTCATATCCACTGATGCTCTCAATTTCTTCTTCTCCTTCTATGTTGATTAAGAAATACAACGCGATAAGTGTCGCTCGCTACAGAATAGTAGAGTATAGTATAGTAGTATATTATTTATATTAGTATATTGGATAGTGCTTACATTTAAGAATACTCAAAATTGTGTAGAGTACTTGAATTGGTTGCACGTTTCTTATCACATTCACGACACGCGAATAACTTCCTCATAGGATAGACAAAAGCAGGTGCCGCATTTGAAAAATGGTCTAAAAAGAGTTACAGCTAATATAAACAAGGTACCTTGCAACAATGAGACGTGTTAAGGTAACTAATAGACTTAGTTAAGTGATAGAACAAGTGAGCAATTGAACGATTACTAACCTGGAATGCAGGACGCTTATTCACTATCGGCAACTGTAGAAGAGATATACAGCAGGTAGAATATTGTGTTTATACTCCAGCTGTCAAATTTGACCTAAAATGGAAATAGGTTGAATACGATGCAATTAGTTAAATGAAGGATATTAAAAATCATAATATAAAACCAAGGTTCGACACACGTACACCAATTGTTTAAAAGCAATAACAAAAACACTCACCTTAATGTACACTTAAAATATCGGTGGTAGGCAGTTATTCAGTCGATAATCCTTCTTTGCAAATGGTGGATATACCGACGATCGATATTGTTTCTTTCCTGCAGAAACAAATATCGGTACATTGCTGGCGACTAATGACGACGATGACATCGGTAACTCCATCGATAGTTCCCCAACTAGATCGGCAGTAGAAAGAATTAGTCAACAATAGGTATAAAGTAAGACGACAAAAGCAGCGATATATCGACATATGGTATGCAGGGACGCGAAGCGCTGATAACCGCGTGTAGATATAGTGTTTTGTGCATATGTGTACATATTCACACCACAGAGTATACCAGAGGCGACACTAAACAAGGAAACCGCCCTCCTAGAAAGAGACAGATGACATAACCAATTTAAATGGCAAAGTCAAATGAATCGGGAGTGCGCATGTGCATAATGTACAAGTATGGCGGTCAAAAAAGAATAGTTTAAACCTGCACATTTACCAGTAATTTAATTTTAATAAATATTTTGTCATATCTCTGTAACACATTCATTTGTAATTTCTTGTGATATATAGTTTTTCATTTTCTTATAAATTATTTGTAATAATCATTTTCGTATATTCTTTCCTTTTTCAACTTTTCAACGTCGTAAAATTGATGCAAATACCTCGAAAGACAATATTAGTAATATACAGAAAAATTACAAATATATTTCAAATTATTAGAGGTTGATATAAAATTAGATTCGCTTGATTTAAATTTCCCGCTCGTTTGTACAACCAATTTTAAAGGGACAGCGTTTTCGAGAGAAGAAAAGTGCCGACAGAGAGTGTCGCCTTTGGTATACTCTGTGTTCACACAATGAACAATAAAGTCATGTTGGATGTTGAAATTGGAGGTTCTCAATAGCCAGACTTTTGCTATCTATCCGTCTAATTCTTCTCCTTTTCCATGTACTTTCCATTCGGTATACCTTGCAAAGGGAATTACATTATGAGATACGCAATCTTAAACTTTATGCACAATGGAGTGTAAGCATACTCACTGCTTTTGGTGGTGCTTTATGGGCCAGATATGTATTAACATTCGTTACAGAGGACTGCTTCTGAAACAGCATGGCATATTGTCCGGTTCTTGAACCTATAAACGTATTAGAATTCAACTTCGAACATTAAACAAGCTACTACAAGTGACTTTAAAGCTGGAATTATGCAAAGAAAGGGGTTCATTAAGGTAAACTAGTCGTTAAATAGTGAGAGGAAGCACAATTTTAGGTTAAACAAGGATCTGACAGGTCATCATAGTTTTCAGGAGCAGATATTCAATTACCTTAATTCATTTTCTTCAATAATGGATGGTAATTAGGATAAAATACCTTGGCAAGACATTGCAGCAGAGCTTCGCAATAAAATCTTCCTTGTTTCTCCCAAGATCAAGGCATCCATTGACAGCTATGTACATAGGAACGGCCTGGCGTTGGAGGTTGTTCACAGAAGTAGCCCATATTTAACAATTCCAGCAGTGTACAAACCCTTGGCTATTTTCATTACGGTGCTGGTCTTCCTCTCTCTGTTACCAATAATCATTGGTGCGTTAGATCAATGTATCACTATTTATGATGACATATTATGTATTTATACTGCTTGTTTGCATTAACATATTACTTACCTTACATAAAAGAGCTCAGTGGCAGGCAGCTACAATGCTAAGATGACAAGAATCGAAAACCAACAGCGAATGGGAATAGTTTGTAGTAAAACATTGGTAATATATAATATAAAAGAATATATCAATACTCACAGAAGTTGAACATGCACTGGTTAAACACAGCCTAAGGCTTTAAGTTGTTTCACATAACAGGGCTCACATTTTATTTATAAATAACGTAAGAATCGTGTACACGAGGTCCGACGCACCATAACCTGCAATACGAAATTCGTACGACATAATATACAACGCGATTTTACTTAATACTCTGGAAAAACATCAGAATAATGAAAATACTTTTCACTCTCTCTTAATTGATAGATTTATCTATTTATTTATACGGAACAGGATCCGTGAAAAAGATCTGATACACCATAACCTGCAATACAAAATACAGTTAAACACGGATAACGTAATAAGTTTGAAACACACCGACTAACTTAACTCACCTCTAATTAATACAGCGGAATTCGCAGAACTAAACAATTAAGAACTATTGCTAACAACACGCAATTCTATCTTACAATTTTTACGATGTATAACGGACGCGTATCCGCATGGCGGCACAGCGATAGCGTCGTCGTTCGTAAAGGTACGTTCACGCGTGAAGGCTAATTTTAGCATAAAGGCTCATTCACGCGGGAAGGCCGGAATCACGTGTTTATGAACAAATAATTAAACAAACAATAGTAAGCGAGTAATTAATTAATTGATTAGTTGATTATTTGTTCGTTTATTATCGGTATAGCTAGTTATGCGTGGACAAGAAGGATGGGATAAAATATCCATAGAAGAAATTAAAAAGTTAATGAATTCGATGTATAACCGTTTGCGGAATGTGACAAAAAACAAAGGCTGTGCGACAAAGTATTAATTTAATTTTTTCTGCCGTGTAATGTACATATATAAGAAAATATTCATAATATATTTTATAAATATTCTACAGGTCATATTTTTAGATTATGTACATGAATGTGACATGATTTCATATTTTATATTCAGATATTTTTAAATTACTATAGAATATGTACTATACTAGGTATCTACCTCACACTTGAGTTATACTAATCGTTGTTCGATTAATTCTTCTTTTGACGCATTGCAGCTGTGCTTTTACAAAGTACATACACCAGTTACATAAGTAATCTCCAACCTGAAATTGTACAAATAAGAGGGTAGGTTATGATTAACAGTTTTCAAAGCAGTGTGGGAAACAAATTATAATCTAAGCTAGAATCTGGCTGGTCAAATGCAATTTCGGAAGTAGATATTTAAATACCTTAATCCATTGGTCTATCTATAACAACGGATAGTAGGTCAATCACCTTTACAAACTACTGGAAAAGAAGCTTGGGCTGGTATCTTCTTTGCCTCTTCGTCTTGTTCCTTACACAATGGAAGCATTTCGATAGGCATCAGCTGCGCACCATGGGTAGACTGAGCATTGAAGGCTACGTACAGTGAGACCCTCCACGTTACACGTAAATCAGTATGTACAGTGCTAGCTAAGCTCCACTCAAGGTTACTCTCTTTCTTCCTTCCTGTGGATTATTAATGCGTTGTATTATAAGGGTCACTCTTGTATGGTCATATGCTTTTGTACTGGTTATAATAATATATCGATTGATTATACTGTTTTATTACTCACCTTAAAAACTAACGAACCACGCGACAGGTAAAATATTACGTGTATCTAGATTAAAAGAATTGCGAGTAATACTCAATTATAATATTATATAATAAAGTACTTACATAAACTGGAAACAGAACAATAATACTCATAGTTCAGTACTATTAGCCACGGAAGAGTCATTCTTTACTGGCACAAGACAGAATATGCGTGTACCCCAATCCCGACGCACCATAACCTATAAGCAATATCCGTTAATACGGTTTGATTGATAATACAATTACAATGAAACAATTAAATACACTTTAAATACATATAGCTAACACAACACACACGGACATAACGTACAACCGCGGAATTATATAGCGTGATTTGTATTTAAACTATGACACACTTTCCGAACACGCGGCTCGGAAGCATGGCGATCGTGACGCCAAGCGTAAAGTCAGCTACACAAGTGGAAGACAAAATAGGGTCACCAACACGCGGTTTGCCACGCGGCAATGCAGCCAACCCAAAATTTGAACAAATTTTTCATTGTATTTACCACAGGTATTTACATACCATTTCATTTTTAATATTGCCTACCATTCCACTTATTTACTTATTATATCACGTACTCAATATATAGCATTATGACAAGCAATAATGTACGATTAATCTACACTAATATAATAAAGCAGAGGAGTTTGTTTGTTTAAACGTGTTAATTTCAGGAACTGTCAGTCGGATATGAAAAAATATTTTTCTGTAGATAATCCGTTTATCAAGGAATGTTGTAGGCTATATAACATCACACTTTGACCACAAAGACCGGAACAATAACCATAAATATTAACCAAATTATGTATAAGTCTGAGTTCAATTTTATGTATGTTGTGTCATCACAAAAACTACTGCATATTTATTCACAAAATTTTGCACAGAGGTAGATCCGATACTGTAGATGGTTTTAGGGTAGTTTTATGGTGATCAAAATTGAAGAGGTATCACAAAGGTCGCCTTAACTACAATTTCACGTGCACTTTGGCGGCAAAAATGACGTCATATAAGTCGCCATGATGTCATACGTGTTGCACGTTCTCTGTTATGACAACGCACAAAGAATATAGTTTATCAAGGAGCTATGTATAGTTACAAATTATTCAACGAGATAGACATCAAGAATTTATTAGCTATGAAATTTCACCATTTCGAATATTCTAATTTAGACAACAGTTTCATTAATATTCCAATCATTACAAAAAGTAAATCTCATTATTGATATTACCTTTTCTTCAAATATAAAACCCACGAATTTCATGAATATGTTATTCTCTTGTTGAATCTTACAAACGATATTTATTTTTAATCCTGCAAAGCGGGTAGACCGGCTAGTTAAGAATACATTTAAAAATAGATGTGAACAAACATAGAATTCGGCAAATAGAATTTTTTGTGGGTTTTCCAGCGAGTTACTAAACCTTCAATGATCAATACACTTATGTTTCATATTCCAGTTTAAGCGTAATCATAAGTTATTATACAAACAATATTAAATTAATAAGTTCCATGTAAAATACTACGGCTCATTTCAGAATAGCTTAGTAATCCAACATATTTCCATTTTGCAATATAATCTGTCAAACCAATGTACAGCTGGTCCAAGATTTCATATATTATTTATTGAGTGTATCTTATTCCATACTTACTGCGTTCCAGTTTATATAATAATTCAGTTCCATTTTGATTGATATGTATGTACTTGATCAATTATAATATCATCATTTTTAATAATTATACTATGACGCAATATTCATTGAAAATATAAGTTCTTCCACTAGAAGTATTTATAGTTTAACCAATTTTTTTTCTTTGTTTTATATTCTATAGAATTATATAGGGTTAAAGGAATTGTTCTTATAATACAAGTATTTGGGTATTATGATCTTATTGCAATTCAAAGTTAATTTATTAACTATGAACATAATTATCATGAGGATATTATTATACAATGGATGTAATAGATGGATAGTATGAATTATTTATTGTTGTTTACCAAAACATAAATGTGACCACATGGTAATACTATTGTGGAGACTCCAATCTTGCAGCAGCAAATCTTTTGTACGGATCCTTCTCCTATTTAATAACATACAGATAGAATAAAATGAAATTAAGCGACTACAAAATATATTTATCATAATGTACGTTTGTGTACATAGACAACAAAATAAAATGATATTGTGTGGTATGGTATACTATATTTATTATCCACTCATAATCATCCCATGGTATTTTGCATAAATATTTCATTTGCATGGTATTTATTAAAGATAACAAGTTAAACATTGACACACTATTAAATGAAAACCAAAAGTAAAGATATGAATAAGTAAAAAATTTACCTTCTATTAAATTCCGTTCATTAATTTGATTACCACTTGTACAAACATCAGTATCTAAAAAACAATTTTAATTAATAAATAAAATAGTATCAAAAAATGTAAACATTGTCTGAAAATGTCAGTACAGGTTAAACATACCTTCTGTCATATTACCTTCACTTATGTGTAATTTCTGTAAAGCATTTGTGCAAATACTGCTAGCTTTGTCAATGGATGTTGAAGGAGCATCACCTAAAATGCATAAGTACACATTAAATAAGACTTTAATAAAACTTACTAGCTTTGTAATACATAATCAAAATAAGAGTACTTGGTACTGACAAAAAATATGAAGTGTGACTTTAATGCCCTCATGCGATGACGTGCAGAAGTTGTATCGACCTTTGTCTATCTTATATGTGTTTGGTTAGAAGAGACAAAGATAGTAGTTTCAAAAATGTGTAAAACAGGAATTCTAAACGCCAATAGTACTTTGCGAAAAAGTAATATTTCGACATGATTTCTTTTGTATACTATTCACAGAACTCTAGTCTAGTGCGATACGGAGCTCGATTTTGCAATTTTATCAAAAACAATTTTATGAGCTGGAAACTATAGTTTTTTATAGAAGAAAATTTTTCACGTCCCATTTTTCCAAAATCGAGCTCCGTACCGCACTAGACTAGAATTCTGAGAATAGTATGCAAAAGAAATCATGTCGAAATATTACTTTTTCGCAAAGTACTATTGGTACTTAGAATTCGTGTTTTACACACTTTTTAAACTACTATCCTTGTCTCTCCTAACCAAACACACATAAAATAGACAAAGGTCGACAGAACTTCTGCAAGTCACCACATGAGGGCATTAAAAGTCACACCTCATACTTTTTGTCAGTAGTCAGTACCAAGTACTAAGATAGAGTGATGATCAGAACTTTACCTTGCATTGTTTTTTTCTCGTTACCATTTTGTGAATGTATAAGAGATTCACTTTCCTTACAACAGTCTATTATAAAAAGGTCAGTACCTAAATAAATTATACACATAAATTATTAGTTGTTGACTGTAGCAACACTACAAACAAACATCTTAAAATAATACAAAATTGTTGTACCATTTTACCATCAATACACTTGAAACAAGAAAAAAGGAAAAATTAATAAGTACAACATAACGTACCTTCTACTGAATTATATCTCGATATTCCTTCACTTTCTGTACATATATTAATATCATCGAGCGATAGTGTTAGAACATCATCTATAAAAGATAATATATAATAATTGTTGTATTGAATAGCAAATATAATTGACGACGAATATTTAGAAACATGCACAATCGTTACCGATATAATTGGCTGATGTACTCTCTATTTCCGCAGGCTCTTCATTAGCTATGTAATCAGGCAATTCTCTATTCTCTGAAAAAGATTAATAAATCACTAAAATTTGTTAAAATTGAACGAAAATTGTTAACAGAGTTCATGTTAGTTTTGGGACAGAATTATTACCTATACTAAACGTTTCATCCGTGAGAGTTTCATTAAATGCATCATTTTCATCACAGTCTAAAAGCGAATTAAAAAATCTTACTTGAAGTAAAAGTTGTACGCTGTATCATTGAAGTATGGAAACATACCTCTTGGTAACAAACTGTTCTCATATTGCTGTTGTTCATAATCTTTGTTAAACATGTTTAAAAATTGTTCGATCGGCAATATCCCGGAGATTAAATTATCTTGGGCTAACTTAATTTTGGCACTCTTTTCTCTATTGGCGCGAGTACGAATTCGTGTAACTTTTAAATTTCTTAATAAACGTTCGTAATCGATTGTTTCATCCTTTATTAAATTGGATAAATTATCTGTAAACAAATTTTAGAAAAATGTTAATACAAGAAATGAAATAAAAACAATTATACGAATTACAAAAGCATAGAAACCAGCCTAAAAAAATCCATAAATTTGGTCGTGTTGTTTGGAATTGTTGTGCCAGAGTATTATGGAAAGACTCAACAATATTGTTAGTCCTCACTGCAGAGCCGTATACGCTGACCTTAGTAGAAATAGGTAGCCATACGTTCCGTAGATACGCCATAAACAGGAGCACATTTGGAAAGGTGCCACACAACTGATCAGCGACTAGCTGCATCTCATGCAATGCTTGTGGAAACAAATCGGATGGAATTAAGGGCATTGTCATCGCCATTGAAAGAATCCCCTTTTGTGCTCCTTGCAATCCCAACTTTCTCCATTTTCTTAATAGAGCCTAAACAATAAGAAAAGGACCATTCGACTCTCCGCTGAGCACTTTAACGAGGTAAGTTATGGAAAAAATACATAGGTAACATTAACAATTATACTGTACCTGATTAAAATGGAACCAACAGCCATGTATGGTGACTGCAGGGAATTGTGTTTCTACCGCATCTATAGCTGCTCTCTCATAATCACACATGACTGTTTTTAAATTGTCTTGTAGTCGTGGAACAAGAGTTACTATTTTTCTCCAAATAGCGTTATACATTGAGGATGAACGACACTCGCATAATACAAAAATGGTAGCGATTCCCTGTAAATTGACATCAGTTTTTAGTTTGATAGTATGAAATAACTTTTACAAAAACTATCAATAGTGGTATACCGTGTCATTGTACCGTATATGTACAGTATAGAGCTGATGAAAAAGAGGCATTCGTGGCACAACCTATTAAAAGATCAGAAATCATAAAAATTAAACAACTTTCTCTACCTGAAAAATATTAACATTATAAGTTGTTTGCCTTAAATACTTACTGAAAAGGTACCATCCATGAATATTTCTTTGGCATTTTCTAATGCACTTAGTAGTATAGTATTTGAAAAAATCAGGGCATATTTATTATCATTTGAAATTGCACATCCCTTATAAATGTCTTTCAAGACATCATAATTTTCAAGTATTTCATGTGCACTCTGTACAGTTTTAGGAAGTGGTGGTCGAGATTTTACCTTTTCTCTGGACATAATAGATTTCATACTATTGTATGAAATATATGCTGCTGCATCAGGATTTGTACGACAAATATTGTCAAAAATCTCCTTATTATTTATGAAAGGATTTTCTCTACATTCCTTTAGCATGAGTGACTTCAATTTTAACACTTCTGCATATTGCGGATCATTAGGGTGTGTGTGTGGCTTTTGAACAAAAAATTGTTCATTTCTATGAAGTAGTGTAGCTCTACACTTGTGGGTTTGGCGACTACAACAGCGATAAGTGTTGGGATTCTTGGAATCTACGTTATAAGAATATCCTTCATAAACATATATGAATGTATTTTTTCTCTTCCCATTAAAAATTTCCATTTTATATGCGTGTAGGTATGGATTCACTCGTTGGTAGAATATTGGATGTGAAATTTTATATTTGAAAGTATTAATTTTGCTCCGAAAATAATCGTACTCGTCGTGAGTTGTTGCCGAACAAGAGAACTCGATCGAACAGTTGAAAATAATAACAAAACAGAACTGAAAATTTACATTCGTAATTCATATTTATGTAAGTACTTATGGTTGATTCGAATTTAAGATTCCAATGTCATTATAATTTTTCGAATACACGAACTTTAAAATTTGTAAAAGTAGAGATTTCAATATAACATAATGGAGATTTTAAGAGGCAAGCGAAAAAATACTTTTGTATACATTTACAATGGTTATTCTTATAACAAAGATTCTAGAAACCCTAAAATTTATCGCTGCTCTAATCGTCAGACCCAACAGTGTACAGGAACAGTAGTTCAAAAAGATGAACAATTTTTTATCCAAAAGCCACACACACACCCTAATGATCCGCAATGTGCAGAAGTGTTAAAATTGAAGTCACTCATGCTAAAGGAATGTAGAGAAAATCCTTTCATAAATAATAAGGAGATTTTTGATAATATTTGTCGTACAAATCCTGATGCAGCAGCATATATTTCATACAATAGTATGAAATCTATTATGTCCAGAGAAAAGGTAAAATCTCGACCACCACTTCCTAAAACTGTACAGAGTGCACATGAAATACTTGAAAATTATGATGTCTTGAAAGACATTTATAAGGGATGTGCAATTTCAAATGATAATAAATATGCCCTGATTTTTTCAAATACTATACTACTAAGTGCATTAGAAAATGCCAAAGAAATATTCATGGATGGTACCTTTTCAGTAAGTATTTAAGGCAAACAACTTATAATGTTAATATTTTTCAGGTAGAGAAAGTTGTTTAATTTTTATGATTTCTGATCTTTTAATAGGTTGTGCCACGAATGCCTCTTTTTCATCAGCTCTATACTGTACATATACGGTACAATGACACGGTATACCACTATTGATAGTTTTTGTAAAAGTTATTTCATACTATCAAACTAAAAACTGATGTCAATTTACAGGGAATCGCTACCATTTTTGTATTATGCGAGTGTCGTTCATCCTCAATGTATAACGCTATTTGGAGAAAAATAGTAACTCTTGTTCCACGACTACAAGACAATTTAAAAACAGTCATGTGTGATTATGAGAGAGCAGCTATAGATGCGGTAGAAACACAATTCCCTGCAGTCACCATACATGGCTGTTGGTTCCATTTTACTCAGGTACGGTATAATTGTTAATGTTACCTATGTATTTTTTCCATAACTTACCTCGTTAAAGTGCTCAGCGGAGAGTCGAATGGTCTTTTCTTATTGTTTAGGCTCTATTAAGAAAATGGAGAAAGTTGGGATTGCAAGGAGCACAAGAAGAGATTCTATCAATGGCGATGACAATGCCCTTAGCTCCATCCGATTTGTTTCCGCAAGCATTGAATCAAATTCAATTAGTTGCTGATCGTTCCTCTGCCACCTTCCCAAATCTGCTTCGGTTTGTTGAATATCTACGCAATGTGTGGCTACCGATTTCTTCTAAGGTCAGCGTATATGGCTCTGCAGAGAGGACTAACAACTTGGTAGAATCTTTTCACAGTGCTGTAATCAGGAAATTGAAGATTGTTCATCCAAATTTCTGGTTTTTCATAGGTATACATATTATTATCATTTATGTAGTTAATTAAT
This sequence comes from Megachile willughbiella, assembly GCA_945859595.2. Lineage (NCBI taxonomy): Eukaryota > Metazoa > Arthropoda > Insecta > Hymenoptera > Megachilidae > Megachile > Megachile willughbiella. The sequence goes on from CAMAOD020000266.1 coordinate 2,198,558, forward strand.
CTTTACCATATCCAATAGGATGAATACACAATGCAAGATTGAAAGTAAGAAAATTATATATAAAATATGTGAAAAGGCAAGTCGTATTGGAGGAATGAAATTCTTTCATTCCAGAAATGTTATACAAAATGTTATACTGCGATGAAAGAGCTGAGTATTTTGTTTCTCATATCTTTTCTATCACAATGTCACATAAAAGGACGTTATGGATATAGAAAACGTACATTTTTCACTTCATTTGATTAACATGCGTCTGACACTTTTACTCCATTGTATATTTTTATTTGTGAATTTACATTCGTGATTTAATTTTAACGATGGTTAATCTTTTGTGTGTTGGTTACATTGGTAATATTTCACTAAAAGTTTTAAACGAATATTTCCGTGTGCTCCAAATATGTATGTACATAGTACATATTTGTCGTTTTCTGCAGCTCCCTGTATATGGTCATATGGTATAGGTTTACAAGCAGCACCATCCAAGTACACGTTGATCATCATAATTGTATCATTGGTGCGAGTAAGCAACTGATTTTGAAACTATTGATTTTATTACAAATACGTAATATTTACTTGTCGTTTGTAAAGCATACCAATTGGTACATTAAAGAATGTAACATTGAAAACATTTCACAGCGGCATGTATGCACGTGTATTGTGTGCAATACACAAAACAACACACAAAGTTGTAACATCAGAAACAGTCTATAGATACTTGTAAATTTTTGTACTACCAACTAATTTGAATTTAATAATCTTATTATATAACAACATATCTAAACGAAAATGCAGCAGAAACCGATGTATGGAATAAGCGTTAGGTAAAACAGTTTCTACTGCATTTAACCAATTTAATAATTAAAACCCCTTTTGGTTTGTTATAGAAAAAGCCTCTTACCTGAACAATTTATCTAAATACTTTAAACATATAGCAATGGTTCTATTGTAATGATAGATATGTAAACTCACCAGATTCCAGATTGTAATCAAATATATGTCTATTTTTGTAGTCATTTTAACTACATGAACTTCATGCGATTCTTTATTTTTGATTACAGATAATTTAACAAATCTGATTGCAGATCAGGAAACAAATTATAAAAGGTTATTGAACAATGAAAAAATAAGGAGTATACGAAGACGCACAAATATGGCAAAGAATAACAAAATAAGAACAGCACAAGATAATTTAATGTCTGGAACACTGCCATTAGATCAATTTTTACATCTTTTCAGCAAAGACCATAAGCAAGAACAATATGAAAGTGATTTAATGTTAACAGGTATGTGTTGAATTCTTATAAATTATATTCATGCATTTATTCATTAATACCAGAACTACTTAACCAGTCAAAATGACTGGTTTAGCAGTTCCTAAATTATATCACAAAATTTATTAAGATGCTTTTATCAAAATGTGTGTTCATTTTTATCAGGATGAATATGTACTGTATATCCTAGTATATGTTTCATTCTTTATTTACATATTTTTCTACTTTATTTTCAACTTGAAGGTAAATGTACATAAAACGTTGGTAGTTCTAGTATTAAGTAATTGCTATGAAATGGTACATAACACTGTATTTTATTCTGAAAAAAATTCACTACAGTTTACATGTTACATTACAGACTCTAACAAAAATGATGAATGTAATGAACCTGTTCCAAAAACATTCTTTGCAGGTATTTTCTTCTCAGTACAAACAATATATCTTTATTTTGGTGAAAGAAGTATAAGTTCTGATACAGAAGTTTCTCCTTTTTCAAATTTTTTCAATGCATAAGGAGAGAACTAAAAGTTATGCTATTTGTTTGTTTCTTTTTTTTTTTTTTTTTTTTTTTCAAAAAAGCAGGTTTATTAAACAAATTTAGTTTATGCCCTTGAGTCAAACGAAGAACCCAATACGTCAGTTGGTAGCATATAAAAAAAAATGCAATTTTTTATTGAAGATGTCGGAGCACTACTTTTACATTAATGTGGTAGTTAGGTATTGGTACAACTATTATCCCCTAATTTTTTCAGATTTTTCGGTGAGGTGCGCCGTAGTAAAAAATATAAAAAACCGATATAATCTTTAGAAAAGTACTTTCCGCTTCGAATTTGCATACCTTCTTTTCTCAGTATATTTACTAAATAATCTTAAATGGATTTACACTCATAATTGATATAAATGATATATTAGTTATAATTTTATTAGAAATAAAATTCATTTATTAATTAATTTTACGTCACATTGTATTATATTCCTGAACGTGAAACATTACTGCAGCGAAAGTAATGGCGGGGTGTTTTTTTTTTTTATATGCTACCGACTGACGTATTGGGTTCTTCATTTGACTCAAGGGCACATTTGACCACCTTATTCGGCTAGACCCTTTTGATATTCGCACAAATAAATACCATTATAGTAAAAAATTGTCATTTTTTATATAGAATATATAATTCTTCCCAAATTCAATACCAGGTTTAATTCATTTGTGCAAAAATATAACACTTATACTTCCTGCGTCAGGCTGCAAATGTATTTTCTTTGTTATTCTTATTTTTGTGTACTTTTACTTTTTAGAAGATATATTTACTGCATCCAGTGATAAATGTAATGGACTTCTTCCGGAAATAACATTCTTTTCAGGTATTTCCTTTGCAGAAAAATAGTATATATATTCTTCAATATTCTTGTTTTTGTTTACCTTCTTCTGCTTTTTCAGAAGAGGAATTCACTGCATCTGTTAATAAGTCTTACAAAAACCAAGAAACACAAACTGGAGCCACTTTTAGCACAGATGGTACATGTACTACGCTCATTTTCTCTCAAATTCGTCATTTATGTCTTTTTTTATTTAATGTCACTATTTATATCTAAATCTTTTTTCAGATTATAGTGGCACAATATCGGCCGAAAATAATGTATGTACCCAAAACGTACACGGAATAACTACAGATGTAAAGAGTAAATATATACCGTTTATTAATTACAACTTATTTATGCTTGTATGATATTACACAAGATAATTAATTTAAATGACGATTGCATTTTTCTACATTTTCATTTTTTGCAGATGTGGATTGCCAGAAACCTTTTTCTAAAAAAGAAATTCTTAGTAGTAATATGAGCCCGCAAATTGTTTTGGAAAATATATGTACAGTGAGTAAAAAAAGTTTGCGTACAAACACGCGTAATGTCAAAGAGTCTGAAAAATGTATGAAAATAAAGAAATAGCAGTTTATTTGTAATGAAATGCGAAGTACGAACTTTATTTTTGCTTATGTTAAAATACAAGCTAAATTTTTATGTACAAAAGTTATAACTTAACAGCATATCGTAGCAAAGATTCATACCAAAAGGGTCTGCATACAAAAATTTTCTTATATATGTACATTACACGGCAGAAAAAATTAAATTAATACTTTGTCGCACAGCCTTTGTTTTTTGTCACATTCCGCAAACGGTTATACATCGAATTCATTAACTTTTTAATTTCTTCTATGGATATTTTATCCCATCCTTCTTGTCCACGCATAACTAGCTATACCGATAATAAACGAACAAATAATCAACTAATCAATTAATTAATTACTCGCTTACTATTGTTTGTTTAATTATTTGTTCATAAACACGTGATTCCGGCCTTCCCGCGTGAATGAGCCTTTATGCTAAAATTAGCCTTCACGCGTGAACGTACCTTTACGAACGACGACGCTATCGCTGTGCCGCCATGCGGATACGCGTCCGTTATACATCGTAAAAATTGTAAGATAGAATTGCGTGTTGTTAGCAATAGTTCTTAATTGTTTAGTTCTGCGAATTCCGCTGTATTAATTAGAGGTGAGTTAAGTTAGTCGGTGTGTTTCAAACTTATTACGTTATCCGTGTTTAACTGTATTTTGTATTGCAGGTTATGGTGTATCAGATCTTTTTCACGGATCCTGTTCCGTATAAATAAATAGATAAATCTATCAATTAAGAGAGAGTGAAAAGTATTTTCATTATTCTGATGTTTTTCCAGAGTATTAAGTAAAATCGCGTTGTATATTATGTCGTACGAATTTCGTATTGCAGGTTATGGTGCGTCGGACCTCGTGTACACGATTCTTACGTTATTTATAAATAAAATGTGAGCCCTGTTATGTGAAACAACTTAAAGCCTTAGGCTGTGTTTAACCAGTGCATGTTCAACTTCTGTGAGTATTGATATATTCTTTTATATTATATATTACCAATGTTTTACTACAAACTATTCCCATTCGCTGTTGGTTTTCGATTCTTGTCATCTTAGCATTGTAGCTGCCTGCCACTGAGCTCTTTTATGTAAGGTAAGTAATATGTTAATGCAAACAAGCAGTATAAATACATAATATGTCATCATAAATAGTGATACATTGATCTAACGCACCAATGATTATTGGTAACAGAGAGAGGAAGACCAGCACCGTAATGAAAATAGCCAAGGGTTTGTACACTGCTGGAATTGTTAAATATGGGCTACTTCTGTGAACAACCTCCAACGCCAGGCCGTTCCTATGTACATAGCTGTCAATGGATGCCTTGATCTTGGGAGAAACAAGGAAGATTTTATTGCGAAGCTCTGCTGCAATGTCTTGCCAAGGTATTTTATCCTAATTACCATCCATTATTGAAGAAAATGAATTAAGGTAATTGAATATCTGCTCCTGAAAACTATGATGACCTGTCAGATCCTTGTTTAACCTAAAATTGTGCTTCCTCTCACTATTTAACGACTAGTTTACCTTAATGAACCCCTTTCTTTGCATAATTCCAGCTTTAAAGTCACTTGTAGTAGCTTGTTTAATGTTCGAAGTTGAATTCTAATACGTTTATAGGTTCAAGAACCGGACAATATGCCATGCTGTTTCAGAAGCAGTCCTCTGTAACGAATGTTAATACATATCTGGCCCATAAAGCACCACCAAAAGCAGTGAGTATGCTTACACTCCATTGTGCATAAAGTTTAAGATTGCGTATCTCATAATGTAATTCCCTTTGCAAGGTATACCGAATGGAAAGTACATGGAAAAGGAGAAGAATTAGACGGATAGATAGCAAAAGTCTGGCTATTGAGAACCTCCAATTTCAACATCCAACATGACTTTATTGTTCATTGTGTGAACACAGAGTATACCAAAGGCGACACTCTCTGTCGGCACTTTTCTTCTCTCGAAAACGCTGTCCCTTTAAAATTGGTTGTACAAACGAGCGGGAAATTTAAATCAAGCGAATCTAATTTTATATCAACCTCTAATAATTTGAAATATATTTGTAATTTTTCTGTATATTACTAATATTGTCTTTCGAGGTATTTGCATCAATTTTACGACGTTGAAAAGTTGAAAAAGGAAAGAATATACGAAAATGATTATTACAAATAATTTATAAGAAAATGAAAAACTATATATCACAAGAAATTACAAATGAATGTGTTACAGAGATATGACAAAATATTTATTAAAATTAAATTACTGGTAAATGTGCAGGTTTAAACTATTCTTTTTTGACCGCCATACTTGTACATTATGCACATGCGCACTCCCGATTCATTTGACTTTGCCATTTAAATTGGTTATGTCATCTGTCTCTTTCTAGGAGGGCGGTTTCCTTGTTTAGTGTCGCCTCTGGTATACTCTGTGGTGTGAATATGTACACATATGCACAAAACACTATATCTACACGCGGTTATCAGCGCTTCGCGTCCCTGCATACCATATGTCGATATATCGCTGCTTTTGTCGTCTTACTTTATACCTATTGTTGACTAATTCTTTCTACTGCCGATCTAGTTGGGGAACTATCGATGGAGTTACCGATGTCATCGTCGTCATTAGTCGCCAGCAATGTACCGATATTTGTTTCTGCAGGAAAGAAACAATATCGATCGTCGGTATATCCACCATTTGCAAAGAAGGATTATCGACTGAATAACTGCCTACCACCGATATTTTAAGTGTACATTAAGGTGAGTGTTTTTGTTATTGCTTTTAAACAATTGGTGTACGTGTGTCGAACCTTGGTTTTATATTATGATTTTTAATATCCTTCATTTAACTAATTGCATCGTATTCAACCTATTTCCATTTTAGGTCAAATTTGACAGCTGGAGTATAAACACAATATTCTACCTGCTGTATATCTCTTCTACAGTTGCCGATAGTGAATAAGCGTCCTGCATTCCAGGTTAGTAATCGTTCAATTGCTCACTTGTTCTATCACTTAACTAAGTCTATTAGTTACCTTAACACGTCTCATTGTTGCAAGGTACCTTGTTTATATTAGCTGTAACTCTTTTTAGACCATTTTTCAAATGCGGCACCTGCTTTTGTCTATCCTATGAGGAAGTTATTCGCGTGTCGTGAATGTGATAAGAAACGTGCAACCAATTCAAGTACTCTACACAATTTTGAGTATTCTTAAATGTAAGCACTATCCAATATACTAATATAAATAATATACTACTATACTATACTCTACTATTCTGTAGCGAGCGACACTTATCGCGTTGTATTTCTTAATCAACATAGAAGGAGAAGAAGAAATTGAGAGCATCAGTGGATATGAAGGCACAAATCTTCTGTGAAAGGTAAAGATGACAGGTTGAGATCCTCCAAATATGGTGGTACGTCATGCCTTTACCGTTGACAACGATAGTATCACTATAATAATAATGTATAGAATTAACCGATTGAGCAGTTCTAAGAGTGCATGAAAGAATAGCAGAATTATCAATGATTTTAGTTCTTACGGTTTGTGACTCTAGTTATTGTACCGTGTTTTCAGATAATGTAAGTTAATGTAATAACTTATCTGTCATGATAAGCACCTTTCTTTATTAAAAAATTGAAAAGTATTTGCTATTACAAGTAAGAAGAGACGTTAATCATGAAAATACGTAGATCAGTAGTGTCAATTATTGATTTTTCTAGGTTTTTTCGTCTTAAAAATGGAATATTCTAATGGGATTGTTGTACTCCGATCAGATGATTCTAAGATTTGTAAACACAGTACAAGTGATACGAAATAGATGAAAGTGAATAGTGAAATAACCACTCCGTTGCAACTACTTTTTATTACTTATGAAATTTTATTCGATAAAAGTGTTTATTAGCAGGTAGAAAAGGACACTGTGAACCATAACATTAAGTGTATATCAAGGAACTTAGAACAGGAAATTACAATTTAAGAATCTTATTTTTCTGTATTAATTTATTTACTTAAAGTATGTTAGGTTTATATTGTTTTTGAAGCTTATGATTTGCAACACAAATTTATTTAATATTATAATACTCATAACTTCTTTGTTGTAATTTCTCCATCAGTGTTAGAACAAATACTGAAAATAAAGAAAAGACACGATATTATTATATATTGATACAATGTATTCAACAGCATTAATTGTAAATAAAGGATATATTGAGGAAAATAAGGTTTAATATTTCTTTTACCTTAAACATATTTCCTGATGTACCTTGACAGAAAGTAATTGCATCTGTGTTTTCATAGAATGTCTGAGTTATTTGTCCAAATATTTTATTAAGAATTATGCATTCTATCTCTACGTTGGTTAATTTCTTTATTGTAATTATTTAAGTTTTTTCACTTCGTAACTTCTTTGTTGTAATTTCCACATCAACGTCTGAACAAATGCTAAAAATGAAGAGACAGAACAAGAGGTCATATTATTATATTTTGATATATTGTATTTAACAACTCGTTCATTTTATTTCGTGGAATATGAGGTTGATTTTGCTTGTCCTGCCTTAGTATAAGTACTTTCAGGATGTGATTCGCTGTAACTTATTCCTGCCAAAAATTAGATACATTTTTCCGACCATATTTCTTTGATGAAATAAGCAATTCATCCTTCTGTTTACTCTTATTGAGGTGACTATAGCTATGTAGGTCAATTAAATGGTGCGGAAAGAGAAAACACGCTTGAATTAACAACTATAGTACTTATACTTGTAACGCACAAAACAAATTGCCAAATAATGATAAACACGACCTGCTGTTAACACTGGATTTAACTTACTCATTTATTGACTGGTCTCTATTATATTCTACTCTTCTCTTGATGTAAAAAAATAAATAAATTATACTTTACACGCATGAAAAATCCACATAGTTTTAATAAATCCAAACTAACCTGTACATATGAATTACTGGACAATAACATCCTGCGTGGTACCAGATTTCTTGCAATAACTGACGCGAACCTTCTTGCACTCTCTTAATAATCAGCTTGCAGATATTCCTCACCATAACCTATACCTGTCAAACGATATATACAACCCTCAAGTATTGCTTCTACATAAAATACACAAAACCACATACCAAACAATGGCAAATATTCACTGCCTCTGATTCTGTTCAAAATGAACATTAATGGCCATTTGTATTAAGAAATCCGACGAAAAACACCAATTATACACAGGTTTGACAACAACATTACGGAAGACTTTCCATTTCACGTACTCCTTTGTAAACCCATATTATGTATTTAAACACACGAAACATAAAAGAAACACAAAAGAATTTAACTCACATCCGCATTTAATATATTTCACTACATATTTTATGACATACCTCACCATACAAGCAAAATATAATACTCCACCGAAATGTGTCTAACAACATGACTACGCGTCCAAAAGCAACATGTCCAATCGACACTGCGTCCAATCGGCACGGAGTCGATACTCTACGACGTCCAAACGGGTCGCGTCCAATCGGCACGGTGTCGATAATCTACGACGTCCAAACGGGACGCGTCCAATCGGCACCGCTTCGAATTGGGACGCGTCCAATCGGCACCGCGTCGAATTGGAACGCGTCCAATCGGGACCGTCCAATCGGGACGCGTCCAATCGGTCCACGTCCAAGTGGGACACCCCCGTTTAAGACACATGGAGACAGAGGCAGAGACACAGAGACAGAGACAAGGAGACTTAGACACAGAGACAGAGACACAGAGACAGAGACACAGAGACAGAGACACAGAGACAGAGACACAGAGACAGAGACACAGAGACAGAGACACAGAGACAGAGACACAGAGACAGAGACACAGAGACAGAGACACAGAGACAGAGACACAGAGACAGAGACACAGAGACAGAGACACAGAGACAGAGACACAGAGACAGAGACACAGAGACAGAGACACAGAGACAGAGACACAGAGACAGAGACACAGAGACAGAGACACAGAGACAGAGACACAGAGACAGAGACACAGAGACAGAGACACAGAGACAGAGACACAGAGACAGAGACACAGAGACAGAGACACAGAGACAGAGACACAGAGACAGAGACACAGAGACAGAGACACAGAGACAGAGACACAGAGACAGAGACACAGAGACAGAGACACAGAGACAGAGACACAGAGACAGAGACACAGAGACAGAGACACAGAGACAGAGACACAGAGACAGAGACACAGAGACAGAGACACAGAGACAGAGACACAGAGACAGAGACACAGAGACAGAGACACAGAGACAGAGACACAGAGACAGAGACACAGAGACAGAGACACAGAGACAGAGACACAGAGACAGAGACACAGAGACAGAGACACAGAGACAGAGACACAGAGACAGAGACACAGAGACAGAGACACAGAGACAGAGACACAGAGACAGAGACACAGAGACAGAGACACAGAGACAGAGACACAGAGACAGAGACACAGAGACAGAGACACAGAGACGGAGACACAGAGACAGAGACACAGAGACAGAGACACAGAGACAGAGACACAGAGACAGAGACACAGAAACAGAGACACAGAGACAGAGACACAGAGACAGAGATACAGAGACAGAGACACAGAGACAGAGACACAGAGACAGAGGCAGAGACAGAGACAGAGACAGAGACAGAGACAGAGACAGAGACAGAGAGACAGAGACACAGAGACGGAGACACAGAGACAGAGACACAGAGACAGATACCCAGAGACAGAGACACAGAGACAGAGACACAGAGGCAGAGACAGAGACAGAGACAGAGACAGAGACAGAGACAGAGACAGAGACAGAGACAGAGAGACAGAGACACAGAGACAGAGACACAGAGACAGAGACACAGAGACAGAGACACAGAGACAGAGACACAGAGACGGAGACACAGAGACAGAGACACAGAGACAGATACCCAGAGACAGAGACACAGAGACAGAGACACAGAGGCAGAGACAGAGACACAGAGACAGAGACACAGAGAGAGAGACACAGAGACAGAGACACAGAGACAGAGACAGAGACAGAGTCAGAGACAGAGACACAGAGCACAGACACAGACACGGATACGCAGATACATAGGCGCACAGACAGAGACGCAGTTTAAGACACATGGAGACAGAGGCAGAGACACAGAGACAGAGACAAGGAGACTTAGACACAGAGACAGAGACACAGAGACAGAGACACAGAGACAGAGACACAGAGACAGAGACACAGAGACAGAGACACAGAGACAGAGACACAGAGACAGAGACACAGAGACAGAGACACAGAGACAGAGACACAGAGACAGAGACACAGAGACAGAGACACAGGGACAGAGACACAGAGACAGAGACACAGAGACAGAGACACAGGGACAGAGACACAGAGACAGAGACAAAGAGACAGAGACACAGAGAGAGGGACACAGAGACAGAGACACAGAGACAGAGACACAGAGACAGAGACACAGAGACAGAGACACAGAGACAGAGACACAGAGACAGAGACACAGAGACAGAGACACAGAGACAGAGACACAGAGACAGAGACACAGAGACAGAGACACAGAGACAGAGACACAGAGACAGAGACACAGAGACAGAGACACAGAGACAGAGACACAGAGACAGAGACACAGAGACAGAGACACAGAGACAGAGACACAGAGACAGAGATACAGAGACAGAGACACAGAGACAGAGACACAGAGACAGAGGCAGAGACAGAGACAGAGACAGAGACAGAGACAGAGACAGAGACAGAGAGACAGAGACACAGAGACGGAGACACAGAGACAGAGACACAGAGACAGATACCCAGAGACAGAGACACAGAGACAGAGACACAGAGGCAGAGACAGAGACAGAGACAGAGACAGAGACAGAGACAGAGACAGAGACAGAGACAGAGAGACAGAGACACAGAGACAGAGACACAGAGACAGAGACACAGAGACAGAGACACAGAGACAGAGACACAGAGACGGAGACACAGAGACAGAGACACAGAGACAGATACCCAGAGACAGAGACACAGAGACAGAGACACAGAGGCAGAGACAGAGACACAGAGACAGAGACACAGAGAGAGAGACACAGAGACAGAGACACAGAGACAGAGACAGAGACAGAGTCAGAGACAGAGACACAGAGCACAGACACAGACACGGATACGCAGATACATAGGCGCACAGACAGAGACGCAGTTTAAGACACATGGAGACAGAGGCAGAGACACAGAGACAGAGACAAGGAGACTTAGACACAGAGACAGAGACACAGAGACAGAGACACAGAGACAGAGACACAGGGACAGAGACACAGAGACAGAGACACAGAGACAGAGACACAGAGACAGAGACACAGAGACAGAGACACAGAGACAGAGACACAGAGACAGAGACACAGGGACAGAGACACAGAGACAGAGACACAGAGACAGAGACACAGGGACAGAGACACAGAGACAGAGACAAAGAGACAGAGACACAGAGAGAGGGACACAGAGACAGAGACACAGAGACAGAGACACAGAGACAGAGACACAGAGACAGAGACACAGAGACAGAGACACAGAGACAGAAACACAGAGACAGAGACACAGAGACAGAGACACAGAGACAGAGACACAGAGACAGAGACACAGAGACAGAGACACAGAGACAGAGACACAGAGACAGAGACACAGAGACAGAGACACAGAGACAGAGACACAGAGACAGAGACACAGAGACAGAGACACAGAGACAGAGACACAGAGACGGAGACACAGAGACGGAGACACAGAGACAGAGACACAGAGACAGAGACACAGAGACAGAGACACAGAGACAGAGACACAAAGACAGAGACACAGAGACAGAGACACAGAGACAGAGACACAGAGACAGAGACACAGAGACAGAGACACAGAGACAGAGACACAGAGACAGAGACACAGAGACAGAGACACAGAGACAGAGGCACAGAGACAGAGGCACAGAGACAGAGGCACAGAGACAGAGACACAGAGACAGAGACACAGAGACAGAGACACAGAGACAGAGACACAGAGACAGAGACACAGAGACAGAGGCAGAGACAGAGACAGAGACAGAGACAGAGACAGAGACAGAGAGACAGAGACACAGAGACGGAGACACAGAGACAGAGACACAGAGACAGATACCCAGAGACAGAGACACAGAGACAGAGACACAGAGGCAGAGACAGAGACAGAGACAGAGACAGAGACAGAGACAGAGACAGAGACAGAGACAGAGAGACAGAGACACAGAGACAGAGACACAGAGACAGAGACACAGAGACAGAGACACAGAGACAGAGACACAGAGACAGAGACACAGACACAGAGACAGAGACACAGAGACAGAGACACAGAGACAGAGACACAGAGACAGAGACACAGACACAGAGACACAGAGACAGAGACACAGAGACAGAGACACAGATTAAGACACACGGAGACAGAGACAGAGACAAGGAGACTTAGACACATCGACAGAGACACAGAGACAGAGACACAGAGACAGAGACACAGAGACAGAGACACAGAGACAGAGACACAGAGACAGAGACACAGAGACAGAGACACAGAGACAGAGACACAGAGACAGAGACACAGAGACAGAGACACAGAGACAGAGACACAGAGACAGAGACACAGAGACAGAGACACAGAGACAGAGACACAGGGACAGAGACACAGAGATAGAGACACAGAGACAGAGACACAGGGACAGAGACACAGAGACAGAGACAAAGAGACAGAGACACAGAGAGAGGGACACAGAGACAGAGACACAGAGACAGAGACACAGAGACAGAGACACAGAGACAGAGACACAGAGACAGAGACACAGAGACAGAGACACAGAGACAGAGACACAGAGACAGAGACACAGAGACAGAGACACAGAGACAGAGACACAGAGACAGAGACACAGAGACAGAGACACAGAGACAGAGACACAGAGACAGAGACACAGAGACAGAGACACAGAGACAGAGACACAGAGGCAGAGACACAGAGACAGAGACACAGAGACAGAGACACAGAGACAGAGACACAGAGACAGAGACACAGAGACAGAGACACAGAGACAGAGACACAGAGACAGAGACACAGAGACAGAGACACAGAGACAGAGACACAGAGACAGAGACACAGAGACAGAGACACAGAGACAGAGACACAGAGACAGAGACACAGAGACAGAGACACAGAGACGGAGACACAGAGACGGAGACACAGAGACGGAGACACAGAGACAGAGACACAGAGACAGAGACACAGAGACAGAGACACAAAGACAGAGACACAGAGACAGAGACACAGAGACAGAGACACAGAGACAGAGACACAGAGACAGAGACACAGAGACAGAGACACAGAGACAGAGACACAGAGACAGAGACACAGAGACAGAGACACAGAGACAGAGGCACAGAGACAGAGGCACAGAGACAGAGGCACAGAGACAGAGACACAGAGACAGAGACACAGAGACAGAGACACAGAGACAGAGACACAGAGACAGAGACACAGAGACAGAGGCAGAGACAGAGACAGAGACAGAGACAGAGACAGAGAGACAGAGACACAGAGACGGAGACACAGAGACAGAGACACAGAGACAGATACCCAGAGACAGAGACACAGAGACAGAGACACAGAGGCAGAGACAGAGACAGAGACAGAGACAGAGACAGAGACAGAGACAGAGACAGAGACAGAGACAGAGAGACAGAGACACAGAGACAGAGACACAGAGACAGAGACACAGAGACAGAGACACAGAGACAGAGACACAGAGACAGAGACACAGACACAGAGACAGAGACACAGAGACAGAGACACAGAGACAGAGACACAGAGACAGAGACACAGACACAGAGACACAGAGACAGAGACACAGAGACAGAGACACAGATTAAGACACACGGAGACAGAGACAGAGACAAGGAGACTTAGACACATCGACAGAGACACAGAGACAGAGACACAGAGACAGAGACACAGAGACAGAGACACAGAGACAGAGACACAGAGACAGAGACACAGAGACAGAGACACAGAGACAGAGACACAGAGACAGAGACACAGAGACAGAGACACAGAGACAGAGACACAGAGACAGAGACACAGGGACAGAGACACAGAGACAGAGACACAGAGACAGAGACACAGGGACAGAGACACAGAGACAGAGACAAAGAGACAGAGACACAGAGAGAGGGACACAGAGACAGAGACACAGAGACAGAGACACAGAGACAGAGACACAGAGACAGAGACACAGAGACAGAGACACAGAGACAGAGACACAGAGACAGAGACACAGAGACAGAGACACAGAGACAGAGACACAGAGACAGAGACACAGAGACAGAGACACAGAGACAGAGACACAGAGACAGAGACACAGAGACAGAGACACAGAGACAGAGACACAGAGGCAGAGACACAGAGACAGAGACACAGAGACAGAGACACAGAGACAGAGACACAGAGACAGAGACACAGAGACAGAGACACAGAGACAGAGACACAGAGACAGAGACACAGAGACAGAGACACAGAGACAGAGACACAGAGACAGAGACAAGGAGACTTAGACACAGAGACAGAGACACAGACACAGAGGCAGAGACAGAGACAGAGACAGAGACAGAGACAGAGACAGAGACAGAGACAGAGACAGAGACAGAGACACAGAGACAGAGACACAGAGACAGAGACACAGAGACAGAGACACAGAGACGGATACACAGATACATAGGCGCACAGACAGAGACACAGATTAAGACACACGGAGACAGAGGCAGAGACACAGAGACAGATACAAGGAGACTTAGACACAGAGACAGAGACACAGATACATAGGCACAGGGACGCAGACACAGAGAGAGAGAGACACAGAGACAGAGACAGAGACAGAGAGACAGAGACACAGAGACAGAGACACAGAGACAGAGACACAGACACAGAGACACAGAGACAGAGACACAGAGACAGAGACACAGAGACGGAGACACAGAGACAGAGACACAGAGACAGATACCCAGAGACAGAGACACAGAGACAGAGACACAGAGGCAGAGACAGAGACACAGAGACAGAGACACAGAGAGAGAGACACAGAGACAGAGACACAGAGACAGAGACAGAGACAGAGTCAGAGACAGAGACACAGAGCACAGACACAGACACGGATACGCAGATACATAGGCGCACAGACAGAGACGCAGTTTAAGACACATGGAGACAGAGGCAGAGACACAGAGACAGAGACAAGGAGACTTAGACACAGAGACAGAGACACAGAGACAGAGACACAGAGACAGGGACACAGAGACAGAGACACAGAGACAGAGACACAGAGACAGAGACACAGAGACAGAGACACAGAGACAGAGACACAGAGACAGAGACACAGAGACAGAGACACAGAGACAGAGACACAGAGACAGAGACACAGAGACAGAGACACAGAGACAGAGACACAGAGACAGAGACACAGGGACAGAGACACAGGGACAGAGACACAGAGACAGAGACACAGGGACAGAGACACAGAGACAGAGACAAAGAGACAGAGACACAGAGAGAGGGACACAGAGACAGAGACACAGAGACAGAGACACAGAGACAGAGACACAGAGACAGAGACACAGAGACAGAGACACAGAGACAGAGACACAGAGACAGAGACACAGAGACAGAGACACAGAGACAGAGACACAGAGACAGAGACACAGAGACAGAGACACAGAGACAGAGACACAGAGACAGAGACACAGAGACAGAGACACAGAGACAGAGACACAGAGACAGAGACACAGAGACAGAGACACAGAGACAGAGACACAGAGACAGAGACACAGAGACAGAGACACAGAGACACAGACACAGAGACAGAGACACAGAGACAGAGACACAGAGACAGAGACACAGAGACAGAGACACAGACACAGAGACACAGAGACAGAGACACAGAGACAGAGACACAGATTAAGACACACGGAGACAGAGACAGAGACAAGGAGACTTAGACACATCGACAGAGACACAGAGACAGAGACACAGAGACAGAGACACAGAGACAGAGACACAGAGACAGAGACACAGAGACAGAGACACAGAGACAGAGACACAGAGACAGAGACACAGAGACAGAGACACAGAGACAGAGACACAGAGACAGAGACACAGAGACAGAGACACAGGGACAGAGACACAGAGATAGAGACACAGAGACAGAGACACAGGGACAGAGACACAGAGAAAGAGACAAAGAGACAGAGACACAGAGAGAGGGACACAGAGACAGAGACACAGAGACAGAGACACAGAGACAGAGACACAGAGACAGAGACACAGAGACAGAGACACAGAGACAGAGACACAGAGACAGAGACACAGAGACAGAGACACAGAGACAGAGACACAGAGACAGAGACACAGAGACAGAGACACAGAGACAGAGACACAGAGACAGAGACACAGAGACAGAGACACAGAGGCAGAGACACAGAGACAGAGACACAGAGACAGAGACACAGAGACAGAGACACAGAGACAGAGACACAGAGACAGAGACACAGAGACAGAGACACAGAGACAGAGACACAGAGACAGAGACACAGAGACAGAGACACAGAGACAGAGACACAGAGACAGAGACACAGAGACAGAGACACAGAGACAGAGACACAGAGACAGAGACACAGAGACAGAGACACAGAGACAGAGACACAGAGACAGAGACACAGAGACAGAGACACAGAGACAGAGACACAGAGACAGAGACACAGAGACAGAGACACAGAGACAGAGACACAGAGACAGAGACACAGAGACAGAGACACAGAGACAGAGACACAGAGACAGAGACACAGAGGCAGAGACACAGAGACAGAGACGGAGACAGAGAGAGAGATAGAGACACAGATACAAAGGCGCACATACAGAGACACAGGTTAAGACACACGGAGGCAGAGGCAGAGACACAGAGACAGAGACAAGGAGACTTAGACACAGAGACAGAGACACAGAGACAGAGACACAGAGACAGAGACACAGAGACAGAGACACAGAGACAGAGACACAGAGACAGAGACACAGAGACAGAGACACAGAGACAGAGACACAGAGACAGAGACACAGAGACAGAGACACAGAGACAGAGACACAGAGACAGAGACACAGAGACAGAGACACAGAGACAGAGACACAGAGACAGAGACACAGAGACAGAGACACAGATACATAGGCACAGAGACAGAGACACAGAGACAGAGACACAGAGACAGAGACACAGAGACAGAGTCGCAGAGACAGAGACGCAGAGACAGAGACACAGAGACAGAGACACAGAGACAGAGACACAGAGACAGAGACACAGAGACAGAGACACAGAGACAGAGACACAGAGACAGAGACACAGAGACAGAGACACAGAGACAGAGACACAGAGACAGAGACACAGAGACACAGAGACAGAGACACAGAGACAGAGACACAGAGACAGAGACACAGAGACAGAGACACAGAGACAGAGACACAGAGACAGAGACACAGAGACAGAGACACAGAGACAGAGACACAGAGACAGAGACACAGAGACAGAGACACAGAGACAGAGACACAGAGACAGAGACACAGAGACAGAGACACAGAGACAGAGACACAGAGACAGAGACACAGAGACAGAGACACAGAGACAGAGACACAGAGACAGAGACACAGAGACAGAGACACAGAGACAGAGACACAGAGACAGAGACACAGAGACAGAGACACAGAGACAGAGACACAGAGACAGAGACACAGAGACAGAGACACAGAGGCAGAGACACAGAGACAGAGACACAGAGACAGAGACACAGAGACAGAGACACAGAGACAGAGACACAGAGACAGAGACACAGAGACAGAGACACAGAGACAGAGACACAGAGACAGAGACACAGAGACAGAGACACAGAGACAGAGACACAGAGACAGAGACACAGAGACAGAGACACAGAGACAGAGACACAGAGACAGAGACACAGAGACAGAGACACAGAGACAGAGACACAGAGACAGAGACACAGAGACAGAGACACAGAGGCAGAGACACAGAGACAGAGACACAGAGACAGAGACACAGAGACAGAGACACAGAGGCAGAGACTCAGAGACAGAGACACAGAGAGAGAGACACAGAGACAGAGACACAGAGACAGAGACACAGAGACAGAGACACAGAGACAGAGACACAGAGACAGAGACACAGAGACAGAGACACAGAGACAGAGACACAGAGACAGAGACACAGAGACAGAGACACAGAGACAGAGACACAGAGACAGAGACACAGAGACAGAGACACAGAGACAGAGACGGAGACAGAGAGAGAGATAGAGACACAGATACAAAGGCGCACATACAGAGGCACAGGTTAAGACACACGGAGGCAGAGGCAGAGACACAGAGACAGAGACAAGGAGACTTAGACACAGAGACAGAGACACAGAGACAGAGACACAGAGACAGAGACACAGAGACAGAGACACAGAGACAGAGACACAGAGACAGAGACACAGAGACAGAGACACAGAGACAGAGACACAGAGACAGAGACACAGAGACAGAGACACAGAGACAGAGACACAGAGACAGAGACACAGAGACAGAGACACAGAGACAGAGACACAGAGACAGAGACACAGAGGCAGAGACGCAGAGACAGAGACACAGAGACAGAGACACAGAGGCAGAGACACAGAGACAGAGACACAGAGACAGAGACACAGAGACAGAGACACAGAGACAGAGACACAGAGACAGAGACACAGAGACACAGACACAGAGACAGAGACACAGAGACAGAGACACAGAGACAGAGACACAGAGACAGAGACACAGAGACAGAGACACAGAGACAGAGACACAGAGACAGAGACACAGAGACAGAGACACAGAGACAGAGACACAGAGACAGAGACACAGAGACAGAGACACAGAGACAGTGACACAGAGACAGAGACACAGATACATAGGCACAGGGACATAGACACAGAGAGAGCGAGACACAGAGACAGAGACAGAGACAGAGACACAGAGACAGAGACACAGAGACAGAGACACAGAGATAGAGACATAGAGACAGAGACGGAGACAGAGAGAGAGATAGAGACACAGATACAAAGGCGCACAGACAGAGACACAGGTTAAGACACACGGAGGCAGAGGCAGAGACACAGAGACAGAGACACAGAGGCAGAGACTCAGAGACAGAGACACAGAGACAGAGACACAGAGACAGAGACACAGAGACAGAGACACAGAGACAGAGACACAGAGACAGAGACACAGAGACAGAGACACAGAGACAGAGACACAGAGACAGAGACACAGAGACAGAGACACAGAGACAGAGACACAGAGACAGAGACACAGAGACAGAGACACAGAGACAGAGACACAGAGACAGAGACACAGAGACAGAGACGGAGACAGAGAGAGAGATAGAGACACAGATACAAAGGCGCACATACAGAGACACAGGTTAAGACACACGGAGGCAGAGGCAGAGACACAGAGACAGAGACAAGGAGACTTAGACACAGAGACAGAGACACAGAGACAGAGACACAGAGACAGAGACACAGAGACAGAGACACAGAGACAGAGACACAGAGACAGAGACACAGAGACAGAGACACAGAGACAGAGACACAGAGACAGAGACACAGAGACAGAGACACAGAGACAGAGACACAGAGGCAGAGACGCAGAGACAGAGACACAGAGACAGAGACACAGAGGCAGAGACACAGAGACAGAGACACAGAGACAGAGACACAGAGACAGAGACACAGAGACAGAGACACAGAGACAGAGACACAGAGACAGAGACACAGAGACAGAGACACAGATACAGAGACACAGACACAGAGACAGAGATGCAGAGACAGAGACACGGAGACAGAGACACGGAGACAGAGACACAGAGACAGAGACACAGAGACAGAGACACGGAGACAGAGACACAGAGACAGAGACACAGAGACAGAGACACAGAGACAGAGACACAGAGACAGGGACACAGAGATAGAGACACAGAGACAGAGACGGAGACAGAGAGAGAGATAGAGACACAGATACAAAGGCGCACAGACAGAGACACAGGTTAAGACACACGGAGGCAGAGGCAGAGACACAGAGACAGAGACAAGGAGACTTAGACACAGAGACAGAGACACAGAGACAGAGACACAGAGACAGAGACACAGAGACAGAGACACAGAGACAGAGACACAGAGACAGAGACACAGAGACAGAGACACAGAGACAGAGACACAGAGACAGAGACACAGAGACAGAGACACAGAGACAGAGACACAGAGACAGAGACACAGAGACAGAGACACAGAGACAGAGACACAGAGACAGAGACACAGAGGCAGAGACTCAGAGACAGAGACACAGAGACAGAGACACAGAGACGGATACACAGATACATAGGCGCACAGACAGAGACACAGATTACGACACACGGAGACAGAGGCAGAGACACAGAGACAGATACAAGGAGACTTAGACACAGAGACAGAGACACAGATACATAGGCACAGGGACACAGACACAGAGAGGGAGAGACACAGAGACAGAGACAGAGACAGAGACACAGAGACAGAGACACAGAGACAGAGACACAGACTCAGAGACACAGAGACAGAGACACAGAGACAGAGACACAGAGACGGAGACACAGAGACAGAGACACAGAGACAGATACCCAGAGACAGAGACACAGAGACGGAGACACAGAGGCAGAGACAGAGACACAGAGACAGAGACACAGAGAGAGAGACACAGAGACAGAGACAGAGACAGAGTCAGAGACAGAGACACAGAGCACAGACACAGACACGGATACGCAGATACATAGCCGCACAGACAGAGACGCAGTTTAAGACACATGGAGACAGAGACAGAGACACAGAGACAGAGACACAGAGACAGAGACACAGAGACAGAGACACAGAGACAGAGACACAGAGACAGAGACACAGAGACAGAGACACAGAGACAGAGACACAGAGACAGAGACACAGAGACAGAGACACAGAGACAGAGACACAGAGACAGAGACACAGAGACAGAGACACAGAGACAGAGACACAGAGACAGAGACACAGAGACAGAGACACAGAGACAGAGACACAGAGACAGAGACACAGAGACAGAGACACAGAGACAGAGACACAGAGACAGAGACACAGAGACAGAGACACAGAGACAGAGACACAGAGACAGAGACACAGAGACAGAGACACAGAGACAGAGACACAGAGGCAGAGACACAGAGACAGAGACGGAGACAGAGAGAGAGATAGAGACACAGATACAAAGGCGCACATACAGAGACACAGGTTAAGACACACGGAGGCAGAGGCAGAGACACAGAGACAGAGACAAGGAGACTTAGACACAGAGACAGAGACACAGAGACAGAGACACAGAGACAGAGACACAGAGACAGAGACACAGAGACAGAGACACAGAGACAGAGACACAGAGACAGAGACACAGAGACAGAGACACAGAGACAGAGACACAGAGACAGAGACACAGAGACAGAGACACAGAGACAGAGACACAGAGACAGAGACACAGAGACAGAGACACAGAGACAGAGACACAGATACATAGGCACAGAGACAGAGACACAGAGACAGAGACACAGAGACAGAGACACAGAGACAGAGTCGCAGAGACAGAGACGCAGAGACAGAGACACAGAGACAGAGACACAGAGACAGAGACACAGAGACAGAGACACAGAGACAGAGACACAGAGACAGAGACACAGAGACAGAGACACAGAGACAGAGACACAGAGACAGAGACACAGAGACAGAGACACAGAGACAGAGACACAGAGACAGAGACACAGAGACAGAGACACAGAGACAGAGACACAGAGACAGAGACACAGAGACAGAGACACAGAGACAGAGACACAGAGACAGAGACACAGAGACAGAGACACAGAGACAGAGACACAGAGACAGAGACACAGAGACAGAGACACAGAGACAGAGACACAGAGACAGAGACACAGAGACAGAGACACAGAGGCAGAGACGCAGAGACAGAGACACAGAGACAGAGACACAGAGGCAGAGACACAGAGACAGAGACACAGAGACAGAGACACAGAGACAGAGACACAGAGACAGAGACACAGAGACAGAGACACAGAGACAGAGACACAGAGACAGAGACACAGATACAGAGACACAGACACAGAGACAGAGATGCAGAGACAGAGACACGGAGACAGAGACACGGAGACAGAGACACAGAGACAGAGACACAGAGACAGAGACACGGAGACAGAGACACAGAGACAGAGACACAGAGACAGAGACACAGAGACAGAGACACAGAGACAGGGACACAGAGATAGAGACACAGAGACAGAGACGGAGACAGAGAGAGAGATAGAGACACAGATACAAAGGCGCACAGACAGAGACACAGGTTAAGACACACGGAGGCAGAGGCAGAGACACAGAGACAGAGACAAGGAGACTTAGACACAGAGACAGAGACACAGAGACAGAGACACAGAGACAGAGACACAGAGACAGAGACACAGAGACAGAGACACAGAGACAGAGACACAGAGACAGAGACACAGAGACAGAGACACAGAGACAGAGACACAGAGACAGAGACACAGAGACAGAGACACAGAGACAGAGACACAGAGACAGAGACACAGAGACAGAGACACAGAGACAGAGACACAGAGGCAGAGACTCAGAGACAGAGACACAGAGACAGAGACACAGAGACGGATACACAGATACATAGGCGCACAGACAGAGACACAGATTACGACACACGGAGACAGAGGCAGAGACACAGAGACAGATACAAGGAGACTTAGACACAGAGACAGAGACACAGATACATAGGCACAGGGACACAGACACAGAGAGGGAGAGACACAGAGACAGAGACAGAGACAGAGACACAGAGACAGAGACACAGAGACAGAGACACAGACTCAGAGACACAGAGACAGAGACACAGAGACAGAGACACAGAGACGGAGACACAGAGACAGAGACACAGAGACAGATACCCAGAGACAGAGACACAGAGACGGAGACACAGAGGCAGAGACAGAGACACAGAGACAGAGACACAGAGAGAGAGACACAGAGACAGAGACAGAGACAGAGTCAGAGACAGAGACACAGAGCACAGACACAGACACGGATACGCAGATACATAGCCGCACAGACAGAGACGCAGTTTAAGACACATGGAGACAGAGGCAGAGACACAGAGACAGAGACAAGGAGACTTAGACACAGAGACAGAGACACAGAGACAGAGACACAGAGACAGAGACACAGAGACAGAGACACAGAGACAGAGACACAGAGACAGAGACACAGAGACAGAGACACAGAGACAGAGACACAGAGACAGAGACACAGAGACAGAGACACAGAGACAGAGACACAGAGACAGAGACACAGAGACAGAGACACAGAGACAGAGACACAGAGACAGAGACACAGAGACAGAGACACAGAGACAGAGACACAGAGACAGAGACACAGAGACAGAGACACAGAGACAGAGACACAGAGACAGAGACACAGAGACAGAGACACAGAGACAGAGACACAGAGACAGAGACACAGAGACAGAGACACAGAGACAGAGACACAGAGACAGAGACACAGAGACAGAGACACAGAGACAGAGACACAGAGACAGAGACACAGAGACAGAGACACAGAGACAGAGACACAGAGACAGAGACACAGAGACAGAGACACAGAGACAGAGACACAGAGACAGAGACACAGAGACAGAGACACAGAGACAGAGACACAGAGACAGAGACACAGAGACAGAGACACAGAGACAGAGACACAGAGACAGTGACACAGAGACAGAGACACAGATACATAGGCACAGGGACATAGACACAGAGAGAGCGAGACACAGAGACAGAGACAGAGACAGAGACACAGAGACAGAGACACAGAGACAGAGACACAGAGATAGAGACATAGAGACAGAGACGGAGACAGAGAGAGAGATAGAGACACAGATACAAAGGCGCACAGACAGAGACACAGGTTAAGACACACGGAGGCAGAGGCAGAGACACAGAGACAGAGACACAGAGGCAGAGACTCAGAGACAGAGACACAGAGACAGAGACACAGAGACAGAGACACAGAGACAGAGACACAGAGACAGAGACACAGAGACAGAGACACAGAGACAGAGACACAGAGACAGAGACACAGAGACAGAGACACAGAGACAGAGACACAGAGACAGAGACACAGAGACAGAGACACAGAGACAGAGACACAGAGACAGAGACACAGAGACAGAGACACAGAGACAGAGACGGAGACAGAGAGAGAGATAGAGACACAGATACAAAGGCGCACATACAGAGACACAGGTTAAGACACACGGAGGCAGAGGCAGAGACACAGAGACAGAGACAAGGAGACTTAGACACAGAGACAGAGACACAGAGACAGAGACACAGAGACAGAGACACAGAGACAGAGACACAGAGACAGAGACACAGAGACAGAGACACAGAGACAGAGACACAGAGACAGAGACACAGATACATAGGCACAGAGACAGAGACACAGAGACAGAGACACAGAGACAGAGACACAGAGACAGAGACACAGAGACAGAGACACAGAGACAGAGACACAGAGAGAGAGACACAGAGACAGAGACACAGAGACAGAGACAGAGACAGAGTCAGAGACAGAGACACAGAGCACAGACACAGACACGGATACACCGATACATAGGCGCACAGACAGAGACACAGTTTAAGACACATGGAGACAGAGGCAGAGACACAGAGACAGAGACAAGGAGACTTAGACACAGAGACAGAGACACAGAGACAGAGACAGAGACAGAGACACAGAGCACAGACACAGACACGGATACACAGATACATAGGCGCACAGACAGAGACACAGTTTAAGACACATGGAGACAGAGGCAGAGACACAGAGACAGAGACAGAGACAGAGACAGAGACAGAGACAGAGACAGAGACAGAGACAGAGACAGAGACAGAGACAGAGACAGAGACAGAGACAGAGACAGAGACAGAGACAGAGACAGAGACAGAGACAGAGACAGAGAGACACAGACACAGAGAGAGAGACACAGAGACAGAGACACAGAGACAGAGACACAGAGACAGAGACACAGAGACAGAGACACAGAGACAGAGACACAGACACAGAGACACAGAGACAGAGACACAGAGACAGAGACACAGAGACGGAGACACAGAGACAGAGACACAGAGACAGATACCCAGAGACAGAGACACAGAGACAGAGACACAGAGGCAGAGACAGAGACACAGAGAGAGAGACACAGAGACAGAGACACAGAGACAGAGACAGAGACAGAGTCAGAGACAGAGACACAGAGCACAGACACAGACACGGATACACAGATACATAGGCGCACAGACAGAGACACCGTTTAAGACACATGGAGACAGAGGCAGAGACACAGAGACAGAGACAAGGAGACTTAGACACAGAGACAGAGACACAGAGACAGAGGCAGAGACAGAGACAGAGACAGAGACAGAGACAGAGACAGAGACAGAGACAGAGACAGAGACAGAGAGACAGAGACACAGAGACAGAGACACAGAGACAGAGACACAGAGACAGAGACACAGAGACGGATACACAGATACATAGGCGCACAGACAGAGACACAGATTAAGACACACGGAGACAGAGGCAGAGACACAGAGACAGATACAAGGAGACTTAGACACAGAGACAGAGACACAGATACATAGGCACAGGGACACAGACACAGAGAGAGAGAGACACAGAGACAGAGACAGAGACAGAGACACAGAGACAGAGACACAGAGACAGAGACACAGACACAGAGACACAGAGACAGAGACACAGAGACAGAGACACAGAGACGGAGACACAGAGACAGAGACACAGAGACAGATACCCAGAGACAGAGACACAGAGACAGAGACACAGAGGCAGAGACAGAGACACAGAGACAGAGACACAGAGAGAGAGACACAGAGACAGAAACACAGAGACAGAGACAGAGACAGAGTCAGAGACAGAGACACAGAGCACAGACACAGACACGGATACGCAGATACATAGGCGCACAGACAGAGACGCAGTTTAAGACACATGGAGAAAGAGGCAGAGACACAGAGACAGAGACAAGGAGACTTAGACACAGAGACAGAGACACAGAGACAGAGACACAGAGACAGAGACACAGAGACAGAGACACAGAGACAGAGACACAGAGACAGAGACACAGAGACAGAGACACAGAGACAGAGACACAGAGACAGAGACACAGAGACAGAGACACAGAGACAGAGACACAGAGACAGAGACACAGAGACAGAGACACAGAGACAGAGACACAGAGACAGAGACACAGAGACAGAGACACAGAGACAGAGACACAGAGACAGAGACACAGAGACAGAGACACAGAGACAGAGACACAGAGACAGAGACACAGAGACAGAGACACAGAGACAGAGACACAGAGACAGAGACACAGAGACAGAGACACAGAGACAGAGACACAGAGACAGAGACACAGAGACAGAGACACAGAGACAGAGACACAGAGACAGAGACACAGAGACAGAGACACAGAGACAGAGACACAGAGACAGAGACACAGAGACAGAGACACAGAGACAGAGACACAGAGACAGAGACACAGAGACAGAGACACAGAGACAGAGACACAGAGACAGAGACACAGAGACAGAGACACAGAGACAGAGACACAGAGACAGAGACACAGAGACAGAGACACAGAGACAGAGACACAGAGACAGAGACACAGAGACAGAGACACAGAGACAGAGACACAGAGACAGAGACACAGAGACAGAGACACAGAGACAGAGACACAGAGACAGAGACACAGAGGCAGAGACACAGAGACAGAGACGGAGACAGAGAGAGAGATAGAGACACAGATACAAAGGCGCACATACAGAGACACAGGTTAAGACACACGGAGGCAGAGGCAGAGACACAGAGACAGAGACAAGGAGACTTAGACACAGAGACAGAGACACAGAGACAGAGACACAGAGACAGAGACACAGAGACAGAGACACAGAGACAGAGACACAGAGACAGAGACACAGAGACAGAGACACAGAGACAGAGACACAGAGACAGAGACACAGAGACAGAGACACAGAGACAGAGACACAGAGACAGAGACACAGATACAGAGACACAGAGACAGAGACACAGAGACAGAGACACAGAGACAGAGTCGCAGAGACAGAGACGCAGAGACAGAGACGCAGAGACAGAGACACAGAGACAGAGACACAGAGACAGAGACACAGAGACAGAGACACAGAGACAGAGACACAGAGACAGAGACACAGAGACAGAGACACAGAGACAGAGACACAGAGACAGAGACACAGAGACAGAGACACAGAGACAGAGACACAGAGACAGAGACACAGAGACAGAGACACAGAGACAGAGACACAGAGACAGAGACACAGAGACAGAGACACAGAGACAGAGACACAGAGACAGAGACACAGAGACAGAGACACAGAGACAGAGACACAGAGACAGAGACACAGAGACAGAGACACAGAGACAGAGACACAGAGACAGAGACACAGAGACAGAGACACAGAGACAGAGACACAGAGACAGAGACACAGAGACAGAGACACAGAGACAGAGACACAGAGACAGAGACACAGAGACAAAGACACAGAGACAGAGACACAGAGACAGAGACACAGAGACAGAGACACAGAGGCAGAGACACAGAGACAGAGACACAGAGACAGAGACACAGAGACAGAGACACAGAGGCAGAGACTCAGAGACAGAGACACAGAGAGAGAGACACAGAGACAGAGACACAGAGACAGAGACACAGAGACAGAGACACAGAGACAGAGACACAGAGACAGAGACACAGAGACAGAGACACAGAGACAGAGACACAGAGACAGAGACACAGAGACAGAGACACAGAGACAGAGACACAGAGACAGAGACGGAGACAGAGAGAGAGATAGAGACACAGATACAAAGGCGCACATACAGAGGCACAGGTTAAGACACACGGAGGCAGAGGCAGAGACACAGAGACAGAGACAAGGAGACTTAGACACAGAGACAGAGACACAGAGACAGAGACACAGAGACAGAGACACAGAGACAGAGACACAGAGACAGAGACACAGAGACAGAGACACAGAGACAGAGACACAGAGACAGAGACACAGAGACAGAGACACAGAGACAGAGACACAGAGACAGAGACACAGAGACAGAGACACAGAGACAGAGACACAGAGACAGAGACACAGAGGCAGAGACGCAGAGACAGAGACACAGAGACAGAGACACAGAGGCAGAGACACAGAGACAGAGACACAGAGACAGAGACACAGAGACAGAGACACAGAGACAGAGACACAGAGACAGAGACACAGAGACAGAGACACAGAGACAGAGACACAGATACAGAGACACAGACACAGAGACAGAGATGCAGAGACAGAGACACGGAGACAGAGACACGGAGACAGAGACACAGAGACAGAGACACAGAGACAGAGACACGGAGACAGAGACACAGAGACAGAGACACAGAGACAGAGACACAGAGACAGAGACACAGAGACAGGGACACAGAGATAGAGACACAGAGACAGAGACGGAGACAGAGAGAGAGATAGAGACACAGATACAAAAGCGCACAGACAGAGACACAGGTTAAGACACACGGAGGCAGAGGCAGAGACACAGAGACAGAGACAAGGAGACTTAGACACAGAGACAGAGACACAGAGACAGAGACACAGAGACAGAGACACAGAGACAGAGACACAGAGACAGAGACACAGAGACAGAGACACAGAGACAGAGACACAGAGACAGAGACACAGAGACAGAGACACAGAGACAGAGACACAGAGGCAGAGACTCAGAGACAGAGACACAGAGACAGAGACACAGAGACGGATACACAGATACATAGGCGCACAGACAGAGACACAGATTACGACACACGGAGACAGAGGCAGAGACACAGAGACAGATACAAGGAGACTTAGACACAGAGACAGAGACACAGATACATAGGCACAGGGACACAGACACAGAGAGGGAGAGACACAGAGACAGAGACAGAGACAGAGACACAGAGACAGAGACACAGAGACAGAGACACAGACTCAGAGACACAGAGACAGAGACACAGAGACAGAGACACAGAGACGGAGACACAGAGACAGAGACACAGAGACAGATACCCAGAGACAGAGACACAGAGACGGAGACACAGAGGCAGAGACAGAGACACAGAGACAGAGACACAGAGAGAGAGACACAGAGACAGAGACAGAGACAGAGTCAGAGACAGAGACACAGAGCACAGACACAGACACGGATACGCAGATACATAGCCGCACAGACAGAGACGCAGTTTAAGACACATGGAGACAGAGGCAGAGACACAGAGACAGAGACAAGGAGACTTAGACACAGAGACAGAGACACAGAGACAGAGACACAAAGACAGAGACACAGAGACAGAGACACAGAGACAGAGACACAGAGACAGAGACACAGAGACAGAGACACAGAGACAGAGACACAGAGACAGAGACACAGAGACAGAGACACAGAGACAGAGACACAGAGACAGAGACACAGAGACAGAGACACAGAGACAGAGACACAGAGACAGAGACACAGAGACAGAGACACAGAGACAGAGACACAGAGACAGAGACACAGAGACAGAGACACAGAGACAGAGACACAGAGACAGAGACACAGAGACAGAGACACAGAGACAGAGACACAGAGACAGAGACACAGAGACAGAGACACAGAGACAGAGACACAGAGACAGAGACACAGAGACAGAGACACAGAGACAGAGACACAGAGACAGAGACACAGAGACAGAGACACAGAGACAGAGACACAGAGACAGAGACACAGAGACAGAGACACAGAGACAGAGACACAGAGACAGAGACACAGAGACAGTGACACAGAGACAGAGACACAGATACATAGGCACAGGGACATAGACACAGAGAGAGCGAGACACAGAGACAGAGACAGAGACAGAGACACAGAGACAGAGACACAGAGACAGAGACACAGAGATAGAGACATAGAGACAGAGACGGAGACAGAGAGAGAGATAGAGACACAGATACAAAGGCGCACAGACAGAGACACAGGTTAAGACACACGGAGGCAGAGGCAGAGACACAGAGACAGAGACACAGAGGCAGAGACTCAGAGACAGAGACACAGAGACAGAGACACAGAGACAGAGACACAGAGACAGAGACACAGAGACAGAGACACAGAGACAGAGACACAGAGACAGAGACACAGAGACAGAGACACAGAGACAGAGACACAGAGACAGAGACACAGAGACAGAGACACAGAGACAGAGACACAGAGACAGAGACACAGAGACAGAGACACAGAGACAGAGACACAGAGACAGAGACACAGAGACAGAGACACAGAGGCAGAGACGCAGAGACAGAGACACAGAGACAGAGACACAGAGGCAGAGACACAGAGACAGAGACACAGAGACAGAGACACAGAGACAGAGACACAGAGACAGAGACACAGAGACAGAGACACAGAGACAGAGACACAGAGACAGAGACACAGATACAGAGACACAGACACAGAGACAGAGATGCAGAGACAGAGACACGGAGACAGAGACACGGAGACAGAGACACAGAGACAGAGACACAGAGACAGAGACACGGAGACAGAGACACAGAGACAGAGACACAGAGACAGAGACACAGAGACAGAGACACAGAGACAGGGACACAGAGATAGAGACACAGAGACAGAGACGGAGACAGAGAGAGAGATAGAGACACAGATACAAAAGCGCACAGACAGAGACACAGGTTAAGACACACGGAGGCAGAGGCAGAGACACAGAGACAGAGACAAGGAGACTTAGACACAGAGACAGAGACACAGAGACAGAGACACAGAGACAGAGACACAGAGACAGAGACACAGAGACAGAGACACAGAGACAGAGACACAGAGACAGAGACACAGAGACAGAGACACAGAGACAGAGACACAGAGACAGAGACACAGAGACAGAGACACAGAGACAGAGACACAGAGACAGAGACACAGAGACAGAGACACAGAGACAGAGACACAGAGGCAGAGACTCAGAGACAGAGACACAGAGACAGAGACACAGAGACGGATACACAGATACATAGGCGCACAGACAGAGACACAGATTACGACACACGGAGACAGAGGCAGAGACACAGAGACAGATACAAGGAGACTTAGACACAGAGACAGAGACACAGATACATAGGCACAGGGACACAGACACAGAGAGGGAGAGACACAGAGACAGAGACAGAGACAGAGACACAGAGACAGAGACACAGAGACAGAGACACAGACTCAGAGACACAGAGACAGAGACACAGAGACAGAGACACAGAGACGGAGACACAGAGACAGAGACACAGAGACAGATACCCAGAGACAGAGACACAGAGACGGAGACACAGAGGCAGAGACAGAGACACAGAGACAGAGACACAGAGAGAGAGACACAGAGACAGAGACAGAGACAGAGTCAGAGACAGAGACACAGAGCACAGACACAGACACGGATACGCAGATACATAGCCGCACAGACAGAGACGCAGTTTAAGACACATGGAGACAGAGGCAGAGACACAGAGACAGAGACAAGGAGACTTAGACACAGAGACAGAGACACAGAGACAGAGACACAGAGACAGAGACACAGAGACAGAGGCACAGAGACAGAGACACAGAGACAGAGACACAGAGACAGAGACACAGAGACAGAGACACAGAGACAGAGACACAGAGACAGAGACACAGAGACAGAGACACAGAGACAGAGACACAGAGACAGAGACACAGAGACAGAGACACAGAGACAGAGACACAGAGACAGAGACACAGAGACAGAGACACAGAGACAGAGACACAGAGACAGAGACACAGAGACAGAGACACAGAGACAGAGACACAGAGACAGAGACACAGAGACAGAGACACAGAGACAGAGACACAGAGACAGAGACACAGAGACAGAGACACAGAGACAGAGACACAGAGACAGAGACACAGAGACAGAGACACAGAGACAGAGACACAGAGACAGAGACACAGAGACAGAGACACAGAGACAGAGACACAGAGACAGAGACACAGAGACAGTGACACAGAGACAGAGACACAGATACATAGGCACAGGGACATAGACACAGAGAGAGCGAGACACAGAGACAGAGACAGAGACAGAGACACAGAGACAGAGACACAGAGACAGAGACACAGAGATAGAGACATAGAGACAGAGACGGAGACAGAGAGAGAGATAGAGACACAGATACAAAGGCGCACAGACAGAGACACAGGTTAAGACACACGGAGGCAGAGGCAGAGACACAGAGACAGAGACACAGAGGCAGAGACTCAGAGACAGAGACACAGAGACAGAGACACAGAGACAGAGACACAGAGACAGAGACACAGAGACAGAGACACAGAGACAGAGACACAGAGACAGAGACACAGAGACAGAGACACAGAGACAGAGACACAGAGACAGAGACACAGAGACAGAGACACAGAGACAGAGACACAGAGACAGAGACACAGAGACAGAGACGGAGACAGAGAGAGAGATAGAGACACAGATACAAAGGCGCACATACAGAGACACAGGTTAAGACACACGGAGGCAGAGGCAGAGACACAGAGACAGAGACAAGGAGACTTAGACACAGAGACAGAGACACAGAGACAGAGACACAGAGACAGAGACACAGAGACAGAGACACAGAGACAGAGA
Organism: Megachile willughbiella; assembly: GCA_945859595.2. Classification (NCBI taxonomy): domain Eukaryota; kingdom Metazoa; phylum Arthropoda; class Insecta; order Hymenoptera; family Megachilidae; genus Megachile; species Megachile willughbiella. The sequence goes on from CAMAOD020000266.1 coordinate 2,231,841, forward strand.
CACAGAGACAGAGACACAGAGACAGAGACACAGAGACAGAGACACAGATACATAGGCACAGAGACAGAGACACAGAGACAGAGACACAGAGACAGAGACACAGAGACAGAGACACAGAGACAGAGACACAGAGACAGAGACACAGAGACAGAGACGCAGAGACAGAGACGCAGAGACAGAGACACAGAGACAGAGACACAGAGACAGAGACACAGAGACAGAGACACAGAGAGAGAGACACAGAGACAGAGACACAGAGACAGAGACACAGAGGCAGAGACTCAGAGACAGAGACACAGAGACAGAGACACAGAGACAGAGACACAGAGACAGAGACACAGAGACAGAGACACAGAGACAGAGACACAGAGACAGAGACACAGAGACAGAGACACAGAGACAGAGACACAGAGACAGAGACACAGAGACAGAGACGCAGAGGCAGAGACGCAGAGACAGAGACACAGAGACAGAGACACAGAGACAGAGACACAGAGACAGAGACACAGAGACAGAGACACAGAGACAGAGACACAGAGACAGAGACACAGAGACAGAGACACAGAGACAGAGACACAGAGACAGAGACACAGAGACAGAGACACAGATACAGAGACACAGACACAGAGACAGAGACGCAGAGACAGAGACACGGAGACAGAGACACGGAGACAGAGACACAGAGACAGAGACACAGAGACAGAGACACGGAGACAGAGACACAGAGACAGAGACACAGAGACAGAGACACAGAGACAGAGACACAGAGACAGGGACACAGAGATAGAGACACAGAGACAGAGACGGAGACAGAGAGAGAGATAGAGACACAGATACAAAGGCGCACAGACAGAGACACAGGTTAAGACACACGGAGGCAGAGGCAGAGACACAGAGACAGAGACAAGGAGACTTAGACACAGAGACAGAGACACAGAGACAGAGACACAGAGACAGAGACACAGAGACAGAGACACAGAGACAGAGACACAGAGACAGAGACACAGAGACAGAGACACAGAGACAGAGACACAGAGACAGAGACACAGAGACAGAGACACAGAGACAGAGACACAGAGACAGAGACACAGAGACGGATACACAGATACATAGGCGCACAGACAGAGACACAGATTACGACACACGGAGACAGAGGCAGAGACACAGAGACAGATACAAGGAGACTTAGACACAGAGACAGAGACACAGATACATAGGCACAGGGACACAGACACAGAGAGGGAGAGACACAGAGACAGAGACAGAGACAGAGACACAGAGACAGAGACACAGAGACAGAGACACAGACTCAGAGACACAGAGACAGAGACACAGAGACAGAGACACAGAGACGGAGACACAGAGACAGAGACACAGAGACAGATACCCAGAGACAGAGACACAGAGACGGAGACACAGAGGCAGAGACAGAGACACAGAGACAGAGACACAGAGAGAGAGACACAGAGACAGAGACAGAGACAGAGTCAGAGACAGAGACACAGAGCACAGACACAGACACGGATACGCAGATACATAGCCGCACAGACAGAGACGCAGTTTAAGACACATGGAGACAGAGGCAGAGACACAGAGACAGAGACAAGGAGACTTAGACACAGAGACAGAGACACAGAGACAGAGACTCAGAGACAGAGACACAGAGACAGAGACACAGAGACAGAGACACAGAGACAGAGACACAGAGACAGAGACACAGAGACAGAGACACAGAGACAGAGACACAGAGACAGAGACACAGAGACAGAGACACAGAGACAGAGACACAGAGACAGAGACACAGAGACAGAGACACAGAGACAGGGACACAGAGATAGAGACACAGAGACAGAGACGGAGACAGAGAGAGAGATAGAGACACAGATACAAAGGCGCACAGACAGAGACACAGGTTAAGACACACGGAGGCAGAGGCAGAGACACAGAGACAGAGACAAGGAGACTTAGACACAGAGACAGAGACACAGAGACAGAGACACAGAGACAGAGACACAGAGACAGAGACACAGAGACAGAGACACAGAGACAGAGACACAGAGACAGAGACACAGAGACAGAGACACAGAGACAGAGACACAGAGACAGAGACACAGAGACAGAGACACAGAGACAGAGACACAGAGACAGAGACACAGAGGCAGAGACACAGAGACAGAGACACAGAGACAGAGACACAGAGACAGAGACACAGAGACAGAGACACAGAGACAGAGACACAGAGACAGAGACACAGAGGCAGAGACTCAGAGACAGAGACACAGAGACAGAGACACAGAGACGGATACACAGATACATAGGCGCACAGACAGAGACACAGATTACGACACACGGAGACAGAGGCAGAGACACAGAGACAGATACAAGGAGACTTAGACACAGAGACAGAGACACAGATACATAGGCACAGGGACACAGACACAGAGAGGGAGAGACACAGAGACAGAGACAGAGACAGAGACACAGAGACAGAGACACAGAGACAGAGACACAGACTCAGAGACACAGAGACAGAGACACAGAGACAGAGACACAGAGACGGAGACACAGAGACAGAGACACAGAGACAGATACCCAGAGACAGAGACACAGAGACGGAGACACAGAGGCAGAGACAGAGACACAGAGACAGAGACACAGAGAGAGAGACACAGAGAGAGAGACACAGAGACAGAGACAGAGACAGAGTCAGAGACAGAGACACAGAGCACAGACACAGACACGGATACGCAGATACATAGGCGCACAGACAGAGACGCAGTTTAAGGCACATGGAGACAGAGGCAGAGACACAGAGACAGAGACAAGGAGACTTAGACACAGAGACAGAGACACAGAGACAGAGACACAGAGACAGAGACACAGAGACAGAGACACAGAGACAGAGACACAGAGACAGAGACACAGAGACAGAGACACAGAGACAGAGACACAGAGACAGAGACACAGAGACAGAGACACAGAGACAGAGACACAGAGACAGAGACACAGAGACAGAGACACAGAGACAGAGACACAGAGACAGAGACACAGAGACAGAGACACAGAGACAGAGACACAGAGACAGAGACACAGAGACAGAGACACAGAGACAGAGACACAGAGACAGAGACACAGAGACAGAGACACAGAGACAGAGACACAGAGACAGAGACACAGAGACAGAGACACAGAGACAGAGACACAGAGACAGAGACACAGAGACAGAGACACAGAGACAGAGACACAGAGACAGAGACACAGAGACAGAGACACAGAGACAGAGACACAGAGACAGAGACACAGAGACAGAGACACAGAGACAGAGACACAGAGACAGAGACACAGAGACAGAGACACAGAGACAGAGACACAGAGACAGAGACACAGAGACAGAGACGCAGAGGCAGAGACGCAGAGACAGAGACACAGAGACAGAGACACAGAGACAGAGACACAGAGACAGAGACACAGAGACAGAGACACAGAGACAGAGACACAGAGACAGAGACACAGAGACAGAGACACAGAGACAGAGACACAGAGACAGAGACACAGAGACAGAGACACAGATACAGAGACACAGACACAGAGACAGAGACGCAGAGACAGAGACACGGAGACAGAGACACGGAGACAGAGACACAGAGACAGAGACACAGAGACAGAGACACGGAGACAGAGACACAGAGACAGAGACACAGAGACAGAGACACAGAGACAGAGACACAGAGACAGGGACACAGAGATAGAGACACAGAGACAGAGACGGAGACAGAGAGAGAGATAGAGACACAGATACAAAGGCGCACAGACAGAGACACAGGTTAAGACACACGGAGGCAGAGGCAGAGACACAGAGACAGAGACAAGGAGACTTAGACACAGAGACAGAGACACAGAGACAGAGACACAGAGACAGAGACACAGAGACAGAGACACAGAGACAGAGACACAGAGACAGAGACACAGAGACAGAGACACAGAGACAGAGACACAGAGACAGAGACACAGAGACAGAGACACAGAGACAGAGACACAGAGACAGAGACACAGAGACGGATACACAGATACATAGGCGCACAGACAGAGACACAGATTACGACACACGGAGACAGAGGCAGAGACACAGAGACAGATACAAGGAGACTTAGACACAGAGACAGAGACACAGATACATAGGCACAGGGACACAGACACAGAGAGGGAGAGACACAGAGACAGAGACAGAGACAGAGACACAGAGACAGAGACACAGAGACAGAGACACAGACTCAGAGACACAGAGACAGAGACACAGAGACAGAGACACAGAGACGGAGACACAGAGACAGAGACACAGAGACAGATACCCAGAGACAGAGACACAGAGACGGAGACACAGAGGCAGAGACAGAGACACAGAGACAGAGACACAGAGAGAGAGACACAGAGACAGAGACAGAGACAGAGTCAGAGACAGAGACACAGAGCACAGACACAGACACGGATACGCAGATACATAGCCGCACAGACAGAGACGCAGTTTAAGACACATGGAGACAGAGGCAGAGACACAGAGACAGAGACAAGGAGACTTAGACACAGAGACAGAGACACAGAGACAGAGACTCAGAGACAGAGACACAGAGACAGAGACACAGAGACAGAGACACAGAGACAGAGACACAGAGACAGAGACACAGAGACAGAGACACAGACTCAGAGACACAGAGACAGAGACACAGAGACAGAGACACAGAGACGGAGACACAGAGACAGAGACACAGAGACAGATACCCAGAGACAGAGACACAGAGACGGAGACACAGAGGCAGAGACAGAGACACAGAGACAGAGACACAGAGAGAGAGACACAGAGACAGAGACAGAGACAGAGTCAGAGACAGAGACACAGAGCACAGACACAGACACGGATACGCAGATACATAGCCGCACAGACAGAGACGCAGTTTAAGACACATGGAGACAGAGGCAGAGACACAGAGACAGAGACAAGGAGACTTAGACACAGAGACAGAGACACAGAGACAGAGACTCAGAGACAGAGACACAGAGACAGAGACACAGAGACAGAGACACAGAGACAGAGACACAGAGACAGAGACACAGAGACAGAGACACAGAGACAGAGACACAGAGACAGAGACACAGAGACAGAGACACAGAGACAGAGACACAGAGACAGAGACACAGAGACAGAGACACAGAGACAGGGACACAGAGATAGAGACACAGAGACAGAGACGGAGACAGAGAGAGAGATAGAGACACAGATACAAAGGCGCACAGACAGAGACACAGGTTAAGACACACGGAGGCAGAGGCAGAGACACAGAGACAGAGACAAGGAGACTTAGACACAGAGACAGAGACACAGAGACAGAGACACAGAGACAGAGACACAGAGACAGAGACACAGAGACAGAGACACAGAGACAGAGACACAGAGACAGAGACACAGAGACAGAGACACAGAGACAGAGACACAGAGACAGAGACACAGAGACAGAGACACAGAGACAGAGACACAGAGACAGAGACACAGAGGCAGAGACACAGAGACAGAGACACAGAGACAGAGACACAGAGACAGAGACACAGAGACAGAGACACAGAGACAGAGACACAGAGACAGAGACACAGAGGCAGAGACTCAGAGACAGAGACACAGAGACAGAGACACAGAGACGGATACACAGATACATAGGCGCACAGACAGAGACACAGATTACGACACACGGAGACAGAGGCAGAGACACAGAGACAGATACAAGGAGACTTAGACACAGAGACAGAGACACAGATACATAGGCACAGGGACACAGACACAGAGAGGGAGAGACACAGAGACAGAGACAGAGACAGAGACACAGAGACAGAGACACAGAGACAGAGACACAGACTCAGAGACACAGAGACAGAGACACAGAGACAGAGACACAGAGACGGAGACACAGAGACAGAGACACAGAGACAGATACCCAGAGACAGAGACACAGAGACGGAGACACAGAGGCAGAGACAGAGACACAGAGACAGAGACACAGAGAGAGAGACACAGAGAGAGAGACACAGAGACAGAGACAGAGACAGAGTCAGAGACAGAGACACAGAGCACAGACACAGACACGGATACGCAGATACATAGGCGCACAGACAGAGACGCAGTTTAAGGCACATGGAGACAGAGGCAGAGACACAGAGACAGAGACAAGGAGACTTAGACACAGAGACAGAGACACAGAGACAGAGACACAGAGACAGAGACACAGAGACAGAGACACAGAGACAGAGACACAGAGACAGAGACACAGAGACAGAGACACAGAGACAGAGACACAGAGACAGAGACACAGAGACAGAGACACAGAGACAGAGACACAGAGACAGAGACACAGAGACAGAGACACAGAGACAGAGACACAGAGACAGAGACACAGAGACAGAGACACAGAGACAGAGACACAGAGACAGAGACACAGAGACAGAGACACAGAGACAGAGACACAGAGACAGAGACACAGAGACAGAGACACAGAGACAGAGACACAGAGACAGAGACACAGAGACAGAGACACAGAGACAGAGACACAGAGACAGAGACACAGAGACAGAGACACAGAGACAGAGACACAGAGACAGAGACACAGAGACAGAGACACAGAGACAGAGACACAGAGACAGAGACACAGAGACAGAGACACAGAGACAGAGACACAGAGACAGAGACACAGAGACAGAGACACAGAGACAGAGACACAGAGACAGAGACGCAGAGGCAGAGACGCAGAGACAGAGACACAGAGACAGAGACACAGAGACAGAGACACAGAGACAGAGACACAGAGACAGAGACACAGAGACAGAGACACAGAGACAGAGACACAGAGACAGAGACACAGAGACAGAGACACAGAGACAGAGACACAGAGACAGAGACACAGATACAGAGACACAGACACAGAGACAGAGACGCAGAGACAGAGACACGGAGACAGAGACACGGAGACAGAGACACAGAGACAGAGACACAGAGACAGAGACACGGAGACAGAGACACAGAGACAGAGACACAGAGACAGAGACACAGAGACAGAGACACAGAGACAGGGACACAGAGATAGAGACACAGAGACAGAGACGGAGACAGAGAGAGAGATAGAGACACAGATACAAAGGCGCACAGACAGAGACACAGGTTAAGACACACGGAGGCAGAGGCAGAGACACAGAGACAGAGACAAGGAGACTTAGACACAGAGACAGAGACACAGAGACAGAGACACAGAGACAGAGACACAGAGACAGAGACACAGAGACAGAGACACAGAGACAGAGACACAGAGACAGAGACACAGAGACAGAGACACAGAGACAGAGACACAGAGACAGAGACACAGAGACAGAGACACAGAGACAGAGACACAGAGACGGATACACAGATACATAGGCGCACAGACAGAGACACAGATTACGACACACGGAGACAGAGGCAGAGACACAGAGACAGATACAAGGAGACTTAGACACAGAGACAGAGACACAGATACATAGGCACAGGGACACAGACACAGAGAGGGAGAGACACAGAGACAGAGACAGAGACAGAGACACAGAGACAGAGACACAGAGACAGAGACACAGACTCAGAGACACAGAGACAGAGACACAGAGACAGAGACACAGAGACGGAGACACAGAGACAGAGACACAGAGACAGATACCCAGAGACAGAGACACAGAGACGGAGACACAGAGGCAGAGACAGAGACACAGAGACAGAGACACAGAGAGAGAGACACAGAGACAGAGACAGAGACAGAGTCAGAGACAGAGACACAGAGCACAGACACAGACACGGATACGCAGATACATAGCCGCACAGACAGAGACGCAGTTTAAGACACATGGAGACAGAGGCAGAGACACAGAGACAGAGACAAGGAGACTTAGACACAGAGACAGAGACACAGAGACAGAGACTCAGAGACAGAGACACAGAGACAGAGACACAGAGACAGAGACACAGAGACAGAGACACAGAGACAGAGACACAGAGACAGAGACACAGAGACAGAGACACAGAGACAGAGACACAGAGACAGAGACACAGAGACAGAGACACAGAGACAGAGACACAGAGACAGAGACACAGAGACAGGGACACAGAGATAGAGACACAGAGACAGAGACGGAGACAGAGAGAGAGATAGAGACACAGATACAAAGGCGCACAGACAGAGACACAGGTTAAGACACACGGAGGCAGAGGCAGAGACACAGAGACAGAGACAAGGAGACTTAGACACAGAGACAGAGACACAGAGACAGAGACACAGAGACAGAGACACAGAGACAGAGACACAGAGACAGAGACACAGAGACAGAGACACAGAGACAGAGACACAGAGACAGAGACACAGAGACAGAGACACAGAGACAGAGACACAGAGACAGAGACACAGAGACAGAGACACAGAGACAGAGACACAGAGGCAGAGACACAGAGACAGAGACACAGAGACAGAGACACAGAGACAGAGACACAGAGACAGAGACACAGAGACAGAGACACAGAGACAGAGACACAGAGGCAGAGACTCAGAGACAGAGACACAGAGACAGAGACACAGAGACGGAGACACAGAGACGGATACACAGATACATAGGCGCACAGACAGAGACACAGATTACGACACACGGAGACAGAGGCAGAGACACAGAGACAGATACAAGGAGACTTAGACACAGAGACAGAGACACAGATACATAGGCACAGGGACACAGACACAGAGAGGGAGAGACACAGAGACAGAGACAGAGACAGAGACACAGAGACAGAGACACAGAGACAGAGACACAGACTCAGAGACACAGAGACAGAGACACAGAGACAGAGACACAGAGACGGAGACACAGAGACAGAGACACAGAGACAGATACCCAGAGACAGAGACACAGAGACGGAGACACAGAGGCAGAGACAGAGACACAGAGACAGAGACACAGAGAGAGAGACACAGAGAGAGAGACACAGAGACAGAGACAGAGACAGAGTCAGAGACAGAGACACAGAGCACAGACACAGACACGGATACGCAGATACATAGGCGCACAGACAGAGACGCAGTTTAAGGCACATGGAGACAGAGGCAGAGACACAGAGACAGAGACAAGGAGACTTAGACACAGAGACAGAGACACAGAGACAGAGACACAGAGACAGAGACACAGAGACAGAGACACAGAGACAGAGACACAGAGACAGAGACACAGAGACAGAGACACAGAGACAGAGACACAGAGACAGAGACACAGAGACAGAGACACAGAGACAGAGACACAGAGACAGAGACACAGAGACAGAGACACAGAGACAGAGACACAGAGACAGAGACACAGAGACAGAGACACAGAGACAGAGACACAGAGACAGAGACACAGAGACAGAGACACAGAGACAGAGACACAGAGACAGAGACACAGAGACAGAGACACAGAGACAGAGACACAGAGACAGAGACACAGAGACAGAGACACAGAGACAGAGACACAGAGACAGAGACACAGAGACAGAGACACAGAGACAGAGACACAGAGACAGAGACACAGAGACAGAGACACAGAGACAGAGACACAGAGACAGAGACACAGAGACAGAGACACAGAGACAGAGACACAGAGACAGAGACACAGAGACAGAGACACAGAGACAGAGACACAGAGACAGAGACACAGAGACAGAGACACAGAGACAGAGACACAGAGACAGAGACACAGAGACAGAGACACAGAGACAGAGACACAGAGACAGAGACACAGAGACAGAGACACAGAGACAGAGACACAGAGACAGAGACACAGAGACAGAGACACAGAGACAGAGACACAGAGACAGAGACACAGAGACAGAGACACAGAGACAGAGACACAGAGACAGAGACACAGAGACAGAGACACAGAGACAGAGACACAGAGACAGAGACACAGAGACAGAGACACAGAGACAGAGACACAGAGACAGAGACACAGAGACAGAGACACAGAGACAGAGACACAGAGACAGAGACACAGAGACAGAGACACAGAGACAGAGACACAGAGACAGAGACACAGAGACAGAGACACAGAGACAGAGACACAGAGACACAGACACAGAGACAGAGACACAGAGACAGAGACACAGAGACAGAGACACAGAGACAGAGACACAGAGACAGAGACACAGAGACAGAGACTCAGAGACAGAGACACAGAGACAGAGACACAGAGACAGAGACACAGAGACAGAGACACAGAGACAGAGACACAGAGACAGAGACACAGAGACAGAGACACAGAGACAGAGACACAGAGACAGAGACACAGAGACAGAGACACAGAGACAGAGACACAGAGACAGAGACGGAGACAGAGAGAGAGATAGAGACACAGATACAAAGGCGCACATACAGAGACACAGGTTAAGACACACGGAGGCAGAGGCAGAGACACAGAGACAGAGACAAGGAGACTTAGACACAGAGACAGAGACACAGAGACAGAGACACAGAGACAGAGACACAGAGACAGAGACACAGAGACAGAGACACAGAGACAGAGACACAGAGACAGAGACACAGAGACAGAGACACAGAGACAGAGACACGGAGACAGAGACACAGAGACAGAGACACAGAGACAGAGACACAGAGACAGAGACACAGAGACAGGGACACAGAGATAGAGACACAGAGACAGAGACGGAGACAGAGAGAGAGATAGAGACACAGATACAAAGGCGCACAGACAGAGACACTGGTTAAGACACACGGAGGCAGAGGCAGAGACACAGAGACAGAGACAAGGAGACTTAGACACAGAGACAGAGACACAGAGACAGAGACACAGAGGCAGAGACGCAGAGACAGAGACACAGAGACAGAGACACAGAGACAGAGACACAGAGACAGAGACACAGAGACAGAGACACAGAGACAGGGACACAGAGATAGAGACACAGAGACAGAGACGGAGACAGAGAGAGAGATAGAGACACAGATACAAAGGCGCACAGACAGAGACACAGGTTAAGACACACGGAGGCAGAGGCAGAGACACAGAGACAGAGACAAGGAGACTTAGACACAGAGACAGAGACACAGAGACAGAGACACAGAGACAGAGACACAGAGACAGAGACTCAGAGACAGAGACACAGAGACAGAGACACAGAGACAGAGACACAGAGACAGAGACACAGAGACAGAGACACAGAGACAGAGACACAGAGGCAGAGACACAGAGACAGAGACACAGAGACAGAGACACAGAGACAGAGACACAGAGACAGAGACACAGAGACAGAGACACAGAGACAGAGACACAGAGGCAGAGACTCAGAGACAGAGACACAGAGACAGAGACACAGAGACGGATACACAGATACATAGGCGCACAGACAGAGACACAGATTACGACACACGGAGACAGAGGCAGAGACACAGAGACAGATACAAGGAGACTTAGACACAGAGACAGAGACACAGATACATAGGCACAGGGACACAGACACAGAGAGGGAGAGACACAGAGACAGAGACAGAGACAGAGACACAGAGACAGAGACACAGAGACAGAGACACAGACTCAGAGACACAGAGACAGAGACACAGAGACAGAGACACAGAGACGGAGACACAGAGACAGAGACACAGAGACAGATACCCAGAGACAGAGACACAGAGACGGAGACACAGAGGCAGAGACAGAGACACAGAGACAGAGACACAGAGAGAGAGACACAGAGAGAGAGACACAGAGACAGAGACAGAGACAGAGTCAGAGACAGAGACACAGAGCACAGACACAGACACGGATACGCAGATACATAGGCGCACAGACAGAGACGCAGTTTAAGACACATGGAGACAGAGGCAGAGACACAGAGACAGAGACAAGGAGACTTAGACACAGAGACAGAGACACAGAGACAGAGACACAGAGACAGAGACACAGAGACAGAGACACAGAGACAGAGACACAGAGACAGAGACACAGAGACAGAGACACAGAGACAGAGACACAGAGACAGAGACACAGAGACAGAGACACAGAGACAGAGACACAGAGACAGAGACACAGAGACAGAGACACAGAGACAGAGACACAGAGACAGAGACACAGAGACAGAGACACAGAGACAGAGACACAGAGACAGAGACACAGAGACAGAGACACAGAGACAGAGACACAGAGACAGAGACACAGAGACAGAGACACAGAGACAGAGACACAGAGACAGAGACACAGAGACAGAGACACAGAGACAGAGACACAGAGACAGAGACACAGAGACAGAGACACAGAGACAGAGACACAGAGACAGAGACACAGAGACAGAGACACAGAGACAGAGACACAGAGACAGAGACACAGAGACAGAGACACAGAGACAGAGACACAGAGACAGAGACACAGAGACAGAGACACAGAGACAGAGACACAGAGACAGAGACACAGAGACAGAGACACAGAGACAGAGACACAGAGACAGAGACACAGAGACAGAGACACAGAGACAGAGACACAGAGACAGAGACACAGAGACAGAGACACAGAGACAGAGACACAGAGACAGAGACACAGAGACAGAGACACAGAGACAGAGACACAGAGACAGAGACACAGAGACAGAGACACAGAGACAGAGACACAGAGACAGAGACACAGAGACAGAGACACAGAGACAGAGACACAGAGACAGAGACACAGAGACAGAGACACAGAGACAGAGACACAGAGACAGAGACACAGAGACAGAGACACAGAGACAGAGACACAGAGACAGAGACACAGAGACAGAGACACAGAGACAGAGACACAGAGACAGAGACACAGAGACAGAGATACAGAGACTGAGTCACAGAGACAGAGACACAGAGACAGAGGCACAGAGACAGAGGCACAGAGACAGAGACACAGAGACAGAGACACAGAGACGGATACACAGATACATAGGCGCACAGATAGAGACACAGATTAAGACACACGGAGACAGAGATACAGAGACTGAGTCACAGAGACAGAGACACAGAGACAGTGGCACAGAGACAGAGGCACAGAGACAGAGACACAGAGACAGAGACACAGAGACGGATACACAGATACATAGGCGCACAGACAGAGACACAGATTAAGACACACGGAGACAGAGGCAGAGACACAGAGACAGAGACAAGGAGACTTAGACACAGAGACAGAGACACAGATACATAGGCACAGGGACACAGACACAGAGAGAGAGAGACACAGAGACAGAGACAGAGACACAGACACAGAGACAGAGACACAGAGACAGAGACACAGAGACAGAGACACAGAGACAGAGACACAGAGACAGAGACACAGACACAGAGACACAGAGACAGAGACACAGAGACAGAGACACAGAGACGGAGACACAGAGACAGAGACACAGAGACAGATACCCAGAGACAGAGACACAGAGGCAGCGACAGAGACACAGAGACAGAGACACAGAGAGAGAGACACAGAGACAGAGACATAGAGACAGAGACAGAGACAGAGTCAGAGACAGAGACACAGAGCACAGACACAGACACGGATACACAGATACATAGGCGCACAGACAGAGACACAGTTTAAGACACATGGAGACAGAGGCAGAGACACAGAGACAGAGACAAGGAGACTTAGACACAGAGACAGAGACACAGAGACAGAGACAGAGACAGAGTCAGAGACAGAGACACAGAGCACAGACACAGACACGGATACACAGATACATAGGCGCACAGACAGAGACACAGTTTAAGACACATGGAGACAGAGGCAGAGACACAGAGACAGAGACAAGGAGACTTAGACACAGAGACAGAGACACAGAGACAGAGACAGAGAGAGTCAGAGACAGAGACACAGAGCACAGACACAGACACGGATACACAGATACATAGGCGCACAGACAGAGACACAGTTTAAGACACATGGAGACAGAGGCAGAGACACAGAGACAGATACAAGGAGACTTAGACACAGAGACAGAGACACAGATACATAGGCACAGGGACACAGACACAGAGAGGGAGAGACACAGAGACAGAGACAGAGACAGAGACACAGAGACAGAGACACAGAGACAGAGACACAGACTCAGAGACACAGAGACAGAGACACAGAGACAGAGACACAGAGACGGAGACACAGAGACAGAGACACAGAGACAGATACCCAGAGACAGAGACACAGAGACGGAGACACAGAGGCAGAGACAGAGACACAGAGACAGAGACACAGAGAGAGAGACACAGAGAGAGAGACACAGAGACAGAGACAGAGACAGAGTCAGAGACAGAGACACAGAGCACAGACACAGACACGGATACGCAGATACATAGGCGCACAGACAGAGACGCAGTTTAAGACACATGGAGACAGAGGCAGAGACACAGAGACAGAGACAAGGAGACTTAGACACAGAGACAGAGACACAGAGACAGAGACACAGAGACAGAGACACAGAGACAGAGACACAGAGACAGAGACACAGAGACAGAGACACAGAGACAGAGACACAGAGACAGAGACACAGAGACAGAGACACAGAGACAGAGACACAGAGACAGAGACACAGAGACAGAGACACAGAGACAGAGACACAGAGACAGAGACACAGAGACAGAGACACAGAGACAGAGACACAGAGACAGAGACACAGAGACAGAGACACAGAGACAGAGACACAGAGACAGAGACACAGAGACAGAGACACAGAGACAGAGACACAGAGACAGAGACACAGAGACAGAGACACAGAGACAGAGACACAGAGACAGAGACACAGAGACAGAGACACAGAGACAGAGACACAGAGACAGAGACACAGAGACAGAGACACAGAGACAGAGACACAGAGACAGAGACACAGAGACAGAGACACAGAGACAGAGACACAGAGACAGAGACACAGAGACAGAGACACAGAGACAGAGACACAGAGACAGAGACACAGAGACAGAGACACAGAGACAGAGACACAGAGACAGAGACGGAGACAGAGAGAGAGATAGAGACACAGATACAAAGGCGCACATACAGAGACACAGGTTAAGACACACGGAGGCAGAGGCAGAGACACAGAGACAGAGACAAGGAGACTTAGACACAGAGACAGAGACACAGAGACAGAGACACAGAGACAGAGACACAGAGACAGAGACACAGAGACAGAGACACAGAGACAGAGACACAGAGACAGAGACACAGAGACAGAGACACAGAGACAGAGACACAGAGACAGAGACACAGAGACAGAGACACAGAGACAGAGACACAGAGACAGAGACACAGAGACAGAGACACAGAGACAGAGACACAGAGACAGAGACACAGAGACAGAGACACAGAGACAGAGACACAGAGACAGAGACACAGAGACAGAGACACAGAGACAGAGACACAGAGACAGAGACACAGAGACAGAGACACAGAGACAGAGACACAGAGACAGAGACACAGAGACAGAGACACAGAGACAGAGACACAGAGACAGAGACACAGAGACAGAGACACAGAGACAGAGACACAGAGACAGAGACACAGAGACAGAGACACAGAGACAGAGATACAGAGACTGAGTCACAGAGACAGAGACACAGAGACAGAGGCACAGAGACAGAGGCACAGAGACAGAGACACAGAGACAGAGACACAGAGACGGATACACAGATACATAGGCGCACAGACAGAGACACAGATTAAGACACACGGAGACAGAGATACAGAGACTGAGTCACAGAGACAGAGACACAGAGACAGTGGCACAGAGACAGAGGCACAGAGACAGAGACACAGAGACAGAGACACAGAGACGGATACACAGATACATAGGCGCACAGACAGAGACACAGATTAAGACACACGGAGACAGAGGCAGAGACACAGAGACAGAGACAAGGAGACTTAGACACAGAGACAGAGACACAGATACATAGGCACAGGGACACAGACACAGAGAGAGAGAGACACAGAGACAGAGACAGAGACACAGACACAGAGACAGAGACACAGAGACAGAGACACAGAGACAGAGACACAGAGACAGAGACACAGACACAGAGACACAGAGACAGAGACACAGAGACAGAGACACAGAGACGGAGACACAGAGACAGAGACACAGAGACAGATACCCAGAGACAGAGACACAGAGGCAGCGACAGAGACACAGAGACAGAGACACAGAGAGAGAGACACAGAGACAGAGACATAGAGACAGAGACAGAGACAGAGTCAGAGACAGAGACACAGAGCACAGACACAGACACGGATACACAGATACATAGGCGCACAGACAGAGACACAGTTTAAGACACATGGAGACAGAGGCAGAGACACAGAGACAGAGACAAGGAGACTTAGACACAGAGACAGAGACACAGAGACAGAGACAGAGACAGAGTCAGAGACAGAGACACAGAGCACAGACACAGACACGGATACACAGATACATAGGCGCACAGACAGAGACACAGTTTAAGACACATGGAGACAGAGGCAGAGACACAGAGACAGAGACAAGGAGACTTAGACACAGAGACAGAGACACAGAGACAGAGACAGAGAGAGTCAGAGACAGAGACACAGAGCACAGACACAGACACGGATACACAGATACATAGGCGCACAGACAGAGACACAGTTTAAGACACATGGAGACAGAGGCAGAGACACAGAGACAGATACAAGGAGACTTAGACACAGAGACAGAGACACAGATACATAGGCACAGGGACACAGACACAGAGAGGGAGAGACACAGAGACAGAGACAGAGACAGAGACACAGAGACAGAGACACAGAGACAGAGACACAGACTCAGAGACACAGAGACAGAGACACAGAGACAGAGACACAGAGACGGAGACACAGAGACAGAGACACAGAGACAGATACCCAGAGACAGAGACACAGAGACGGAGACACAGAGGCAGAGACAGAGACACAGAGACAGAGACACAGAGAGAGAGACACAGAGAGAGAGACACAGAGACAGAGACAGAGACAGAGTCAGAGACAGAGACACAGAGCACAGACACAGACACGGATACGCAGATACATAGGCGCACAGACAGAGACGCAGTTTAAGACACATGGAGACAGAGGCAGAGACACAGAGACAGAGACAAGGAGACTTAGACACAGAGACAGAGACACAGAGACAGAGACACAGAGACAGAGACACAGAGACAGAGACACAGAGACAGAGACACAGAGACAGAGACACAGAGACAGAGACACAGAGACAGAGACACAGAGACAGAGACACAGAGACAGAGACACAGAGACAGAGACACAGAGACAGAGACACAGAGACAGAGACACAGAGACAGAGACACAGAGACAGAGACACAGAGACAGAGACACAGAGACAGAGACACAGAGACAGAGACACAGAGACAGAGACACAGAGACAGAGACACAGAGACAGAGACACAGAGACAGAGACACAGAGACAGAGACACAGAGACAGAGACACAGAGACAGAGACACAGAGATAGAGACACAGAGACAGAGACACAGAGACAGAGACACAGAGACAGAGACACAGAGACAGAGACACAGAGACAGAGACACAGAGACAGAGACACAGAGACAGAGACACAGAGACAGAGACACAGAGACAGAGACACAGAGACAGAGACACAGAGACAGAGACACAGAGACAGAGACACAGAGACAGAGACGGAGACAGAGAGAGAGATAGAGACACAGATACAAAGGCGCACATACAGAGACACAGGTTAAGACACACGGAGGCAGAGGCAGAGACACAGAGACAGAGACAAGGAGACTTAGACACAGAGACAGAGACACAGAGACAGAGACACAGAGACAGAGACACAGAGACAGAGACACAGAGACAGAGACACAGAGACAGAGACACAGAGACAGAGACACAGAGACAGAGACACAGAGACAGAGACACAGAGACAGAGACACAGAGACAGAGACACAGAGACAGAGACACAGAGACAGAGACACAGAGACAGAGACACAGAGACAGAGACACAGAGACAGAGACACAGAGACAGAGACACAGAGACAGAGACACAGAGACAGAGACACAGAGACAGAGACACAGAGACAGAGACACAGAGACAGAGACACAGAGACAGAGACACAGAGACAGAGACACAGAGACAGAGACACAGAGACAGAGACACAGAGACAGAGACACAGAGACAGAGACACAGAGACAGAGACACAGAGACAGAGACACAGAGACAGAGACACAGAGACAGAGACACAGAGACAGAGACACAGAGACAGAGACACAGAGACAGAGACACAGACACAGAGACAGAGACGCAGAGACAGAGACACAGAGACAGAGACACGGAGACAGAGACACAGAGACAGAGACACAGAGACAGAGACACGGAGACAGAGACACAGAGACAGAGACACAGAGACAGAGACACAGAGACAGAGACACAGAGACAGGGACACAGAGATAGAGACACAGAGACAGAGACGGAGACAGAGAGAGAGATAGAGACACAGATACAAAGGCGCACAGACAGAGACACAGGTTAAGACACACGGAGGCAGAGGCAGAGACACAGAGACAGAGACAAGGAGACTTAGACACAGAGACAGAGACACAGAGACAGAGACACAGAGGCAGAGACGCAGAGACAGAGACACAGAGACAGAGACACAGAGACAGAGACACAGAGACAGAGACACAGAGACAGGGACACAGAGATAGAGACACAGAGACAGAGACGGAGACAGAGAGAGAGATAGAGACACAGATACAAAGGCGCACAGACAGAGACACAGGTTAAGACACACGGAGGCAGAGGCAGAGACACAGAGACAGAGACAAGGAGACTTAGACACAGAGACAGAGACACAGAGACAGAGACACAGAGACAGAGACACAGAGACAGAGACACAGAGACAGAGACACAGAGACAGAGACACAGAGACAGAGACACAGAGACAGAGACACAGAGACAGAGACACAGAGACAGAGACACAGACACAGAGACAGAGACACAGAGACAGAGACACAGAGACAGAGACACAGAGACAGAGACACAGACACAGAGACACAGAGACAGAGACACAGAGACAGAGACACAGAGACGGAGACACAGAGACAGAGACACAGAGACAGATACCCAGAGACAGAGACACAGAGACAGAGACACAGAGGCAGAGACAGAGACACAGAGACAGAGACACAGAGAGAGAGACACAGAGACAGAGACACAGAGACAGAGACAGAGACAGAGTCAGAGACAGAGACACAGAGCACAGACACAGACACGGATACACAGATACATAGGCGCACAGACAGAGACACAGTTTAAGACACATGGAGACAGAGGCAGAGACACAGAGACAGAGACAAGGAGACTTAGACACAGAGACAGAGACACAGAGACAGAGACAGAGACAGAGACACAGAGCACAGGCACAGACACGGATACACAGATACATAGGCGCACAGACAGAGACACAGTTTAAGACACATGGAGACAGAGGCAGAGACACAGAGACAGAGACAAGGAGACTTAGACACAGAGACAGAGACACAGAGACAGAGGCAGAGACAGAGACAGAGACAGAGACAGAGACAGAGACGGAGACAGAGACAGAGACAGAGACAGAGAGACAGAGACACAGAGACAGAGACACAGAGACAGAGACACAGAGACAGAGACACAGAGACAGAGACACAGAGACAGAGACACAGAGACAGAGACACAGAGACAGAGACACAGAGACAGAGACACAGAGACAGAGACACAGAGACAGAGACACAGAGACAGAGACACAGAGACAGAGACACAGAGACAGAGACACAGAGGCAGAGACACAGAGACAGAGACACAGAGACAGAGACACAGAGACAGAGACACAGAGACAGAGACACAGAGACAGAGACACAGAGACAGAGACACAGAGGCAGAGACTCAGAGACAGAGACACAGAGACAGAGACACAGAGACGGATACACAGATACATAGGCGCACAGACAGAGACACAGATTACGACACACGGAGACAGAGGCAGAGACACAGAGACAGATACAAGGAGACTTAGACACAGAGACAGAGACACAGATACATAGGCACAGGGACACAGACACAGAGAGGGAGAGACACAGAGACAGAGACAGAGACAGAGACACAGAGACAGAGACACAGAGACAGAGACACAGACTCAGAGACACAGAGACAGAGACACAGAGACAGAGACACAGAGACGGAGACACAGAGACAGAGACACAGAGACAGATACCCAGAGACAGAGACACAGAGACGGAGACACAGAGGCAGAGACAGAGACACAGAGACAGAGACACAGAGAGAGAGACACAGAGAGAGAGACACAGAGACAGAGACAGAGACAGAGTCAGAGACAGAGACACAGAGCACAGACACAGACACGGATACGCAGATACATAGGCGCACAGACAGAGACGCAGTTTAAGACACATGGAGACAGAGGCAGAGACACAGAGACAGAGACAAGGAGACTTAGACACAGAGACAGAGACACAGAGACAGAGACACAGAGACAGAGACACAGAGACAGAGACACAGAGACAGAGACACAGAGACAGAGACACAGAGACAGAGACACAGAGACAGAGACACAGAGACAGAGACACAGAGACAGAGACACAGAGACAGAGACACAGAGACAGAGACACAGAGACAGAGACACAGAGACAGAGACACAGAGACAGAGACACAGAGACAGAGACACAGAGACAGAGACACAGAGACAGAGACACAGAGACAGAGACACAGAGACAGAGACACAGAGACAGAGACACAGAGACAGAGACACAGAGACAGAGACACAGAGACAGAGACACAGAGACAGAGACACAGAGACAGAGACACAGAGACAGAGACACAGAGACAGAGACACAGAGACAGAGACACAGAGACAGAGACACAGAGACAGAGACACAGAGACAGAGACACAGAGACAGAGACACAGAGACAGAGACACAGAGACAGAGACACAGAGACAGAGACACAGAGACAGAGACACAGAGACAGAGACACAGAGACAGAGACACAGAGACAGAGACACAGAGACAGAGACACAGAGACAGAGACACAGAGACAGAGACACAGAGACAGAGACACAGAGACAGAGACACAGAGACAGAGACACAGAGACAGAGACACAGAGACAGAGACACAGAGACAGAGACACAGAGACAGAGACACAGAGACAGAGACACAGAGACAGAGACACAGAGACAGAGACACAGAGACAGAGACACAGAGACAGAGACACAGAGACAGAGACACAGAGACAGAGACACAGAGACAGAGACACAGAGACAGAGACACAGAGACAGAGACACAGAGACAGAGACAGAGACAGAGTCAGAGACAGAGACACAGAGCACAGACACAGACACGGATACGCAGATACATAGGCGCACAGACAGAGACGCAGTTTAAGACACATGGAGACAGAGGCAGAGACACAGAGACAGAGACAAGGAGACTTAGACACAGAGACAGAGACACAGAGACAGAGACACAGAGACAGAGACACAGAGACAGAGACACAGAGACAGAGACACAGAGACAGAGACACAGAGACGGAGACACAGAGACAGAGACACAGAGACAGAGACACAGTGACAGAGACACAGAGACAGAGACACAGAGACAGAGACACAGAGACAGAGACACAGAGACAGAGACACAGAGACAGAGACACAGAGACAGAGACACAGAGACAGAGACACAGAGACAGAGACACAGAGACAGAGACACAGAGACAGAGACACAGAGACAGAGACACAGAGACAGGGACACAGAGATAGAGACACAGAGACAGAGACGGAGACAGAGAGAGAGATAGAGACACAGATACAAAGGCGCACAGACAGAGACACAGGTTAAGACACACGGAGGCAGAGGCAAAGACACAGAGACAGAGACAAGGAGACTTAGACACAGAGACAGAGACACAGAGACAGAGACACAGAGACAGAGACACAGAGACAGAGACACAGAGACAGAGACACAGAGACAGAGACACAGAGACAGAGACACAGAGACAGAGACACAGAGACAGAGACACAGAGACAGAGACACAGAGACAGAGACACAGAGACAGAGACACAGAGGCAGAGACACAGAGACAGAGACACAGAGACAGAGACACAGAGACAGAGACACAGAGACAGAGACACAGAGACAGAGACACAGAGACAGAGACACAGAGGCAGAGACTCAGAGACAGAGACACAGAGACAGAGACACAGAGACGGATACACAGATACATAGGCGCACAGACAGAGACACAGATTACGACACACGGAGACAGAGGCAGAGACACAGAGACAGATACAAGGAGACTTAGACACAGAGACAGAGACACAGATACATAGGCACAGGGACACAGACACAGAGAGGGAGAGACACAGAGACAGAGACAGAGACAGAGACATAGAGACAGAGACACAGAGACAGAGACACAGACTCAGAGACACAGAGACAGAGACACAGAGACAGAGACACAGAGACGGAGACACAGAGACAGAGACACAGAGACAGATACCCAGAGACAGAGACACAGAGACGGAGACACAGAGGCAGAGACAGAGACACAGAGACAGAGACACAGAGAGAGAGACACAGAGAGAGAGACACAGAGACAGAGACAGAGACAGAGTCAGAGACAGAGACACAGAGCACAGACACAGACACGGATACGCAGATACATAGGCGCACAGACAGAGACGCAGTTTAAGACACATGGAGACAGAGGCAGAGACACAGAGACAGAGACAAGGAGACTTAGACACAGAGACAGAGACACAGAGACAGAGACACAGAGACAGAGACACAGAGACAGAGACACAGAGACAGAGACACAGAGACAGAGACACAGAGACAGAGACACAGAGACAGAGACACAGAGACAGAGACACAGAGACAGAGACACAGAGACAGAGACACAGAGACAGAGACACAGAGACAGAGACACAGAGACAGAGACACAGAGACAGAGACACAGAGACAGAGACACAGAGACAGAGACACAGAGACAGATACACAGAGACAGATACACAGAGACAGAGACACAGAGACAGAGACACAGAGACAGAGACACAGAGACAGAGACACAGAGACAGAGACACAGAGACAGAGACACAGAGACAGAGACACAGAGACAGAGACACAGAGACAGAGACACAGAGACAGAGACACAGAGACAGAGACACAGAGACAGAGACACAGAGACAGAGACACAGAGACAGAGACACAGAGACAGAGACACAGAGACAGAGACACAGAGACAGAGACACAGAGACAGAGACACAGAGACAGAGACACAGAGACAGAGACACAGAGACAGAGACACAGAGACAGAGACACAGAGACAGAGACACAGAGACAGAGACACAGAGACAGAGACACAGAGACAGAGACACAGAGACAGAGACACAGAGACAGAGACACAGAGACAGAGACACAGAGACAGAGACACAGAGACAGAGACACAGAGACAGAGACACAGAGACAGAGACACAGAGACAGAGGCACAGAGACAGGGACACAGAGACAGAAACACAGAGACAGAGACACAGAGACAGAGGCACAGAGACAGAGACACAGAGACAGAGACACAGAGACAGAGACACAGAGACAGAGATACAGAGACTGAGTCACAGAGACAGAGACACAGAGACAGAGACACAGAGACAGAGACACAGAGACAGAGACACAGAGACAGAGACACAGAGACAGAGACACAGAGACAGAGACACAGAGACAGAGACACAGAGAGAGGGACACAGAGACAGAGACACAGAGACAGAGACACAGAGACAGAGACACAGAGACAGAGACACAGAGACAGAGACACAGAGACAGAGACACAGAGACAGAGACACAGAGACAGAGACACAGAGACAGAGACACAGAGACAGAGACACAGAGACAGAGACACAGAGACAGAGACACAGAGACAGAGACACAGAGACAGAGACACAGAGACAGAGACACAGAGACAGAGACACAGAGACAGAGACACAGAGACAGAGACACAGAGACAGAGACACAGAGGCAGAGACTCAGAGACAGAGACACAGAGACAGAGACACAGAGACGGATACACAGATACATAGGCGCACAGACAGAGACACAGATTACGACACACGGAGACAGAGGCAGAGACACAGAGACAGATACAAGGAGACTTAGACACAGAGACAGAGACACAGATACATAGGCACAGGGACACAGACACAGAGAGGGAGAGACACAGAGACAGAGACAGAGACAGAGACACAGAGACAGAGACACAGAGACAGAGACACAGACTCAGAGACACAGAGACAGAGACACAGAGACAGAGACACAGAGACGGAGACACAGAGACAGAGACACAGAGACAGATACCCAGAGACAGAGACACAGAGACGGAGACACAGAGGCAGAGACAGAGACACAGAGACAGAGACACAGAGAGAGAGACACAGAGAGAGAGACACAGAGACAGAGACAGAGACAGAGTCAGAGACAGAGACACAGAGCACAGACACAGACACGGATACGCAGATACATAGGCGCACAGACAGAGACGCAGTTTAAGACACATGGAGACAGAGGCAGAGACACAGAGACAGAGACAAGGAGACTTAGACACAGAGACAGAGACACAGAGACAGAGACACAGAGACAGAGACACAGAGACAGAGACACAGAGACAGAGACACAGAGACAGAGACACAGAGACAGAGACACAGAGACAGAGACACAGAGACAGAGACACAGAGACAGAGACACAGAGACAGAGACACAGATACAGAGACACAGAGACAGAGACACAGAGACAGAGACACAGAGACAGAGACACAGAGACAGAGACACAGAGACAGAGACACAGAGACAGAGACACAGAGACAGAGACACAGAGACAGGGACACAGAGATAGAGACACAGAGACAGAGACGGAGACAGAGAGAGAGATAGAGACACAGATACAAAGGCGCACAGACAGAGACACAGGTTAAGACACACGGAGGCAGAGGCAGAGACACAGAGACAGAGACAAGGAGACTTAGACACAGAGACAGAGACACAGAGACAGAGACACAGAGACAGAGACACAGAGACAGAGACACAGAGACAGAGACACAGAGACAGAGACACAGAGACAGAGACACAGAGACAGAGACACAGAGACAGAGACACAGAGACAGAGACACAGAGACAGAGACACAGAGGCAGAGACACAGAGACAGAGACACAGAGACAGAGACACAGAGACAGAGACACAGAGACAGAGACACAGAGACAGAGACACAGAGACAGAGACACAGAGACAGAGACACAGAGGCAGAGACTCAGAGACAGAGACACAGAGACAGAGACACAGAGACGGATACACAGATACATAGGCGCACAGACAGAGACACAGATTACGACACACGGAGACAGAGGCAGAGACACAGAGACAGATACAAGGAGACTTAGACACAGAGACAGAGACACAGATACATAGGCACAGGGACACAGACACAGAGAGGGAGAGACACAGAGACAGAGACAGAGACAGAGACACAGAGACAGAGACACAGAGACAGAGACACAGACTCAGAGACACAGAGACAGAGACACAGAGACAGAGACACAGAGACGGAGACACAGAGACAGAGACACAGAGACAGATACCCAGAGACAGAGACACAGAGACGGAGACACAGAGGCAGAGACAGAGACACAGAGACAGAGACACAGAGAGAGAGACACAGAGAGAGAGACACAGAGACAGAGACAGAGACAGAGTCAGAGACAGAGACACAGAGCACAGACACAGACACGGATACGCAGATACATAGGCGCACAGACAGAGACGCAGTTTAAGACACATGGAGACAGAGGCAGAGACACAGAGACAGAGACAAGGAGACTTAGACACAGAGACAGAGACACAGAGACAGAGACACAGAGACAGAGACACGGAGACAGAGACACAGAGACAGAGACACAGAGACAGAGACACAGAGACAGAGACACAGAGACAGAGACACAGAGACAGAGACACAGAGACAGAGACACAGGGACAGAGACACAGGGACAGAGACACAGAGACAGAGACACAGAGACAGAGACACAGAGACAGAGACACAGAGACAGGGACACAGAGACTGGGACACAGAGACAGGGACACAGAGACAGAGACGCAGAGACAGAGACACAGAGACAGAGACACAGAGACAGAGACACAGAGCACAGACACAGACACGGATACGCAGATACATAGGCGCACAGACAGAGACGCAGTTTAAGACACATGGAGACAGAGGCAGAGACACAGAGACAGAGACAAGGAGACTTAGACACAGAGACAGAGACACAGAGACAGAGACACAGAGACAGAGACACAGAGACAGAGACACAGAGACAGAGACACAGAGACAGAGACACAGAGACAGAGAGACAGTGACAGAGACACAGAGACAGAGACACAGAGACAGAGACACAGAGACAGAGACACAGAGACAGAGACACAGAGACAGAGACACAGAGACAGAGACACAGAGACAGAGACACAGAGACAGAGACACAGAGACAGAGACACAGAGACAGAGACACAGAGACAGGGACACAGAGATAGAGACACAGAGACAGAGACGGAGACAGAGAGAGAGATAGAGACACAGATACAAAGGCGCACAGACAGAGACACAGGTTAAGACACACGGAGGCAGAGGCAAAGACACAGAGACAGAGACAAGGAGACTTAGACACAGAGACAGAGACACAGAGACAGAGACACAGAGACAGAGACACAGAGACAGAGACACAGAGACAGAGACACAGAGACAGAGACACAGAGACAGAGACACAGAGACACAGAGACAGAGACACAGAGACAGAGACACAGAGACAGAGACACAGAGACAGAGACACAGAGGCAGAGACTCAGAGACAGAGACACAGAGACAGAGACACAGAGACGGATACACAGATACATAGGCGCACAGACAGAGACACAGATTACGACACACGGAGACAGAGGCAGAGACACAGAGACAGATACAAGGAGACTTAGACACAGAGACAGAGACACAGATACATAGGCACAGGGACACAGACACAGAGAGGGAGAGACACAGAGACAGAGACAGAGACAGAGACACAGAGACAGAGACACAGAGACAGAGACACAGACTCAGAGACACAGAGACAGAGACACAGAGACAGAGACACAGAGACGGAGACACAGAGACAGAGACACAGAGACAGATACCCAGAGACAGAGACACAGAGACGGAGACACAGAGGCAGAGACAGAGACACAGAGACAGAGACACAGAGAGAGAGACACAGAGAGAGAGACACAGAGACAGAGACAGAGACAGAGTCAGAGACAGAGACACAGAGCACAGACACAGACACGGATACGCAGATACATAGGCGCACAGACAGAGACGCAGTTTAAGACACATGGAGACAGAGGCAGAGACACAGAGACAGAGACAAGGAGACTTAGACACAGAGACAGAGACACAGAGACAGAGACACAGAGACAGAGACACAGAGACAGAGACACAGAGACAGAGACACAGAGACAGAGACACAGAGACAGAGACACAGAGACAGAGACACAGAGACAGAGACACAGAGACAGAGACACAGAGACAGAGACACAGAGACAGAGACACAGAGACAGAGACACAGAGACAGAGACACAGAGACAGAGACACAGAGACAGAGACACAGAGACAGAGACACAGAGACAGATACACAGAGACAGAGACACAGAGACAGAGACACAGAGACAGAGACACAGAGACAGAGACACAGAGACAGAGACACAGAGACAGAGACACAGAGGCAGAGACACAGAGACAGAGACACAGAGACAGAGACACAGAGACAGAGACACAGAGACAGAGACACAGAGGCAGAGACTCAGAGACAGAGACAAGGAGACTTAGACACAGAGACAGAGACACAGAGACAGAGACACAGAGACAGAGACACAGAGACAGAGACACAGAGACAGAGACACAGAGACAGAGACACAGAGACAGAGACACAGAGACAGAGACACAGAGACAGAGACACAGTGACAGAGACACAGAGACAGAGACACAGAGACAGAGACACAGAGACAGAGACACAGAGACAGAGACACAGAGACAGAGACACAGAGACAGAGACACAGAGACAGAGACACAGAGACAGAGACACAGAGACAGAGACACAGAGACAGAGACACAGAGACCGAGACACAGAGACAGAGACACAGAGACAGGGACACAGAGATAGAGACACAGAGACAGAGACGGAGACAGAGAGAGAGATAGAGACACAGATACAAAGGCGCACAGACAGAGACACAGGTTAAGACACACGGAGGCAGAGGCAAAGACACAGAGACAGAGACAAGGAGACTTAGACACAGAGACAGAGACACAGAGACAGAGACACAGAGACAGAGACACAGAGACAGAGACACAGAGACAGAGACACAGAGACAGAGACACAGAGACAGAGACACAGAGACAGAGACACAGAGACAGAGACACAGAGACAGAGACACAGAGACAGAGACACAGAGACAGAGACACAGAGACAGAGACACAGAGGCAGAGACACAGAGACAGAGACACAGAGACAGAGACACAGAGACAGAGACACAGAGACAGAGACACAGAGACAGAGACACAGAGACAGAGACACAGAGGCAGAGACTCAGAGACAGAGACACAGAGACAGAGACACAGAGACGGATACACAGATACATAGGCGCACAGACAGAGACACAGATTACGACACACGGAGACAGAGGCAGAGACACAGAGACAGATACAAGGAGACTTAGACACAGAGACAGAGACACAGATACATAGGCACAGGGACACAGACACAGAGAGGGAGAGACACAGAGACAGAGACAGAGACAGAGACACAGAGACAGAGACACAGAGACAGAGACACAGACTCAGAGACACAGAGACAGAGACACAGAGACAGAGACACAGAGACGGAGACACAGAGACAGAGACACAGAGACAGATACCCAGAGACAGAGACACAGAGACGGAGACACAGAGGCAGAGACAGAGACACAGAGACAGAGACACAGAGAGAGAGACACAGAGAGAGAGACACAGAGACAGAGACAGAGACAGAGTCAGAGACAGAGACACAGAGCACAGACACAGACACGGATACGCAGATACATAGGCGCACAGACAGAGACGCAGTTTAAGACACATGGAGACAGAGGCAGAGACACAGAGACAGAGACAAGGAGACTTAGACACAGAGACAGAGACACAGAGACAGAGACACAGAGACAGAGACACAGAGACAGAGACACAGAGACAGAGACACAGAGACAGAGACACAGAGACAGAGACACAGAGACAGAGACACAGAGACAGAGACACAGAGACAGAGACACAGAGACAGAGACACAGAGAC